>CM021101.1:819038803-819490807 GCA_007115665.2 Sequoiadendron giganteum
AAGGCAACATCCTTTAGATTCGAGATCTGTAGATCAAGCATGGAATCCAGCAATGTGACCTCAACACAAGATGGACGTTTCTTCAAGTTTTTTCCCTTTGATTTTTGGGCCTTACCAAAATGTTCATGAGCTTTAGAGCATTCAAGAGGACGACGAATGCGAGCAGATTTACCGCCACAACCTTAAACAGTCGGAGAAGGAACCAAAGGCTTAGAAACTAACTTTTTTGAGAAGCATTTATGCACAGGAAGTGCAATGGTGTTGGGAAACATAAGAGGGTTAAGTTTTTAAAAAATTGAACAAATAATGGAAATGGTATTTGGAAAAGTGGTCAGAACAGGTTTTGGCTTTGGAATGAAGGGAGCTTCAGGGGAAGCAAGGGGCAAAAAATGGCCAGCCGCAACATTATTCCACGAGTGAGTGGAGGAAGAGGACAAGGAAGGCGATTCGCAGATGTCAAAAAAAGGTTTTTTTCCTTTGACGAGAGATTTCTTATGGAAATTAGGCAAGAAAGCATGAGAATCCTTAACCCACTTTCCATTCCGAAAAATAGATCCAGGAGAACCTTTGAGATAGGAGCCTTGGCCACCAGAGAAGAACCTAGAACTAGAAAAATCGGCATTATCGAGACCAGCAATAATGTTAGAGGAGCCAAATCTAGAAGGACGATTATGAGAAGGACCTTCAAGAGGAACCGAGCGAGGAAAAAGGTTTGAAAACCTAAGTCGAGTACCAGCATTACTGGATTCAATCTTTTGAAAAGAAAACCTTGTGTTTTCAAAACCAGGAGCAGAGCGGAGATTCCTAGAGGAACCAAAGGCCTCGAGAAGAGGTGGGCGAGAATCCCTAGAAGGGTGAGAATCCATGGGAGGAGGTAGGCGGGAAACCCTAGACGGACCAGGAGGGCCCTCAAGAAGAACAGAACTTGGCAGAATTTTTCAAAATGGAGAAATTCCATTTTTTTACCTCCGCATCTTGTGGTCCCACTTTTCCATGCAAATATTTTTTTTTATATATTTTAACCATATATATCTTGTTATTATATTCATATTTCATTATACAATTAGGAGTAGATGTGACTCCTTTCATGTCATGAATCCATGGTCTACCAAGAAGAAGATTATATGAGAAAGAATCTGGCATGACATGGATAAGGGTGGGTAAAACCATGGGCCCTACCTTAATAGGTAGTTTTTTGTTCCCAATGGTTTCCTACCAACATTATCGAATCCACAAATAGAAAGAGCATGGGGTTTAATGAGATATTTATCCACACCAAGTTTGTGTAAACTTTCAATGCTACAAACATTAAGAATTGATCCATTATCAATTAGAGTATGCTAACCCCAATTTCATTGATGATGAAAAATATCATTAGAGCATCATATTTCTTTTGAATCTCATGAGCAAGTAATTCACTTCGATTGAAAACAATATCTAAGTTTATTGCCTTCATACCGTCTAGCAAGGAAACTACATCATTTGGTTTAACAGAAGGTGGTACAACAATTTTGTAAAGCCTCTTTGAGCATAGCATGGTAGGTAGGTGAAGTTTGAATTAAGTCCCAAAGAGAAATATTATCTAGAGTATTATGAATTTTCTCAACAAGATCATACTCTTTTCCTACATGATGAGGAAGATGAGGTGCGAGGGGAAGAAAAGGTTGAGGAAATAGAATATAAGTGAGAGTGGTTTGTGTTTTCTTTAGTTGTTTGTTATTTTTTTCAAGCGTTATATGTGTGAAAAATTGCATGATAATGTGATTGTTGTGATACATTTTGGCGTATACTGTAAAATGGGGGAAAGCATCCTAGCCTAGATAAAAGTGACAGCCAAACAATTCTAAGCTATTAACCTCATCCAAAACAAGAGAATACAAACAAGGAGAGAAATCAAAATGTAATCAAATGAAATAGAACACTCCCCATTGAATTTGATTCCTTCTTTTGTCTCTCCTATTTCTCCTTTTGTAAACTTTTCCCTTAGATTTTTTGTTTTACTCGTGCAAATACCTACAAATTGTAAGTAGAAAGTTGGAGACAAAATGGTTGTTAAGGTAAAAATGGAGGAGAAAGGTTGCTTTTATAGACAACCATTCAAACAGATGGACGAGATCAATCATCTAGAAAGATTCCAAGATCGATGGATGAGGATTCATGAGAGGGAGGTTATGAAATGGATGGTCAAGATCAAGTTTCTTGAAAGATGCCAAGATCAACGATGGAGGATTGATGCACCAAAAAGAGGTGGGAAATTTATTGTTATGACATTGATAACTATGACAGACAACTATGACAAAGATTAATGAGCAAGTGGAGGAAAATGAAATGAATTAAAAATTGAAAAATATTTAATTCATGATAAGGAATATTTGGCCAAGTGAAAATAATATTTGAGGAAAAATGGAAAATGGGAATTTAATTAAATGAGGAGAGATAGAAATTAGACACTAAATAATTAATGTGAAGTAATTATTTATTGAGGAGAGAAATGATAGATAATTAAATAATCTTGACAATTATTTAATTATAGAAGAATGAAAAGGTCAATTGCATAGACAAATAATTATTATTATTATCTGGCTATAGGTGAATGATAAAAGATAAATAATTAAATAAATAATAATTTATTTAATTATTCAAGAAAGGACATGTTAGTGATGCAATTAATTTATTTTAATTGATCAGGATAGAATAGAGATTAGAAAGTGAATTAATTAAATAATTAAAATTATTTAATTAATAGAGGAATATGATCAAAGATAATCAAATAATTAAAATTATTTAATTATCGAAGGATGACAACCAAGAAAAATGGTGCTCACAAAATTGACATTTTTCAATGTCTACATTTTTCCCCTCTTTGACATAATGTAGTTCATTGTGTTGTGTCAAAGAAATTCAATCAAAGGATGCCCCAATGAAGGCAGGGTATAGGTAAGATGACTAGGAGGGTTGTGGTATTCCCCCTCGAGAGGATAGGCAGGTTTAAAGAACATGAATTTTCTCTCAAAATGAATGATAAGACTAGAGAACAAAGGATAGAATAAATTATAGAATGAAGGAGATGGATGTTATCATGGAGAAGATAGATGTTAGTGTGGAAAAGACAAGGGAGATGGAATGTTAGGCAGGAAATGACAAGGAACCAACTTTAATGCTTTTATATTTATCATCATCGAGCATCAAAATTTTCATAAATGGAGCACAAACACCATGGCATGACATAGACCAAGGTTTTCAAGGTGACCATTTGTGAGAGACAAGCAATAAAAAGATAAAGTCAATAGACAAGGAATGCCCCAGCTCATACTAAGGATCCAATTATCCCAATCTTTTTGCCAAGACAAACTATAGATAACAAGAAAAGAAAAGAAGCCATGATCCATCATCGTCCCTCTAAATCCCTTAATAGGAAATCCTCGAGGTATCTAGTAACATGACCCAAAACCAATCAAAGAAGAGGATAAGACAAGTCCAGACCAACAAAGTGTTTGCCAAAGAGACAATGTTTGCCAATAATGATATTGATAAGATTGCTTGATGTGACTGATTAGGTTGACCAAGATGACTGAGTTTGATTGATAGATTGACAAGGATTGATTGATAAGTTTGACAAGGATTGATGATAGTTTGAAAAAAGTTGACTAGTTGATTTGATTGATTGTGCCTCGTTTCAGGAAGGACATATCCAAATTAAGGCAAGATTGATTGACAAGGTTGATAAGTGATTTATTTTCACAAGGATTAATTGATAAGGTTGACAAGGTTGATTGATAATGATAACGCCTGGTTTCAGGAAGGACACATCTTGATTAAGGCAAGATTGATCGACCGAGATTGAAGAGATTGATTGATTTTGACATAGATTTGTTGATAAGATTGACAAGGCAATGTGACGATACCTAATTTTAGGAAAGACACATCCTATTTAAGGCAAGGAACACATCTGGTAAAGTTGATCAAGTGACAAGTGTTGAAAAAACACCTAACTACCAAAAAGATACATCCTGTTGAAGGTGAATAACCAAATTGACAAAGTCTAATCTCAGGAAGGATGCATCGTGATAAAAGACAAGAGATAACACCGAATGAGAAAAATGACATAATGCCCCATTCCAATATAAGACCAATGACCTACTCATTGGATTGATGATAAGAGGATTGATTGATTTGAAAATTGATTGATTGATTGAAGATTGAAAAATTTTTTGGTTATGTTTGTCTATTGATTCATGATTACATTTGAATGATGATTGCTTGCGAACCAAGAATACAACCAGACTCGACAAACCCTAAAGGACTTAACTAGGTGGCCTCGGGGGCTCATTGATTGATGGCCTTGCCTACGTTATCAATGTAGAGACCTCATAGATCGACATAACTTGACCTTGTTTTATTTGACAAAATAATGAGTCAAAATTTTATTTGGAAAAACCTAAAAGGACTGACCTAATATCTCGGGGGCCCATTTAAGATTAGCTTTGCCTACGTAGAAAACGCACAGAAATAATGTAGTTCGACCACTCTAAAAAATACTAACTTAGAATCTGACTCTATTTTTTAATGTTTTATGATGTTTTGGGGTTTTGGTGGTTTTCCGATTTATTTTTTTTGGATTTTGATGTTTTATGATTTTTTTTGGATTTTTGGTGATTTTTTTGGATTTTGATGATTTTATGAATTTTTTTTTAATTTTGGTGATTTTATGATTTTTTTTGGATTTTGATGATTTTAAAAGGTTGATACCATATGTCGGATCCCATGAAGATGTAAGTCTAGGAATTTCCCCCAATTAAGTATAGGACCAACTTATTATGTGTGAGGGGGAAGTAGCGGATGAATGTAGAGAAAGATCATGAAGGCAAAGGATACTAAATATCAATGGTTCACAAGCCATGGAAGGGATGATGAAGCTTTATTATGGATGATGTGATTGAATGGATGAGCGGTGGACAAAAGACTATATAGAGTGATAGTAGACAGTGGAGCATAGACTGACTACTCATGGAAAACAACTATTTTCTATGTTTTCACCATGGTACTTATCCAAAGCTCCATCGAAGTGGTTTTCACTTTTGGATGAATTATTTCTCTTTACTATTTTTTTGATTTTTTTGTATTTTTTTATTTTTAAGGGATACTCTAAGAATCAAGTGTAGTACTTGTGAAGGTGCATGTTGTTGATAGGTTCAAGCAACAATTATCCTCTAGGAGTAGAAATTTGATAAGCACCAAATCCATATATCGTTGTGACAATATACGGGTCCAACCAATTAGGCTCGAACTTTCCAAGTTTTTATCGTTCTGCTTGATTCTTTAGATTTTCCTTCAGGACTAAGTCACCAATGTCAATCATTCTAGGATGAACCTTCTTATCATAGTTGTGTCGAAGGTGATTCTAATATGCTTTCAAATCTGTTAAAGCATTATGTCTCTTTTCATCCAGTAACTCTAGCTCATGTAGACAGGATACACGGTATTCTTCTTGATCAATCAAGCCTTGTATAGAGACTCATAGGGATGATAACTCGATCTCTATAGGAAGTATTTCTTCAAATCCATAGACAAGGGAATATGGTGTGGCTCTTGTTGGGGTGGGAATACTAGTGCAATAGGCCCATAAGGCAGGATTAAGTTGTAGGTGCCAGTCATGACTAGCATCATTGACAATCTTCTCAAAGATTTTTATGATAGTCTTATTAGATGCCTCGGTGTGACCATTTCCTTGGAGGTAATACGGGGTGGAAAAATGATGTTGCATATGAAAAATTTCACAATTCTCACGTCAGATTCACCAATGTAACATGGGGTAAAACATCCTATCCTAGATGAAAGTGACATCCAAACACTTCTAAGCTATTAACCTTGTTAGGTCTCAAAAATGGAGGTTTGAAGCACGAGAGGTTGCCAAGCTCTCACAACATTTTTTCCTAGTGTACAAGACTAATCAATGTGATTGGACCTTCTACTCTTTAGTCTCTACTAAAACTAGGTAGGTGTACCTATGTAAATGAGGCAGACTTAAACTATATGCTTCCTACTTGAGCAATCTATCCACAATAGAAATTGGAAGTGGAGAGATAAAATAATAACAACTACTCCTACTGCATAAAATGAAAGTGTTTACATATGTTTTTTTATGAAAAAAAATTTCTGGGGTATGACAGACCAGTGATTTCTATCCACATGGGCAATGGAGTCAAAATTCAAGAATGATATGTGTTTCCCTATTTTTGTCTTGAGTCGAGTTGCTAGGAACTTTGGAAAAGGAGGTTCTATGTATGGCATAAAACTTCATTAGATTGATGACTTGCATAAATTGTGTTGGATTATTTTTTTACTAGGTTCTTCTTCAATCATCCAAGAGAAATCCTTAATCACTGTGATTCATTCAAAAGAATTTAAATCTGACTTGCAGACACCAATTAATTAAATCACACAAAATGAAAATGCACTTTGATAAATTAGGAATATACATGACATATTGATTTAAATGATTAAAAATATCAAGTTGGAGACAACCAGATAAAAAGTAGAAAGAATTGCATCACAGCAACTGAACACCAAAAAATATTTCACCAGTTTAAAGTATTATTTTTATTGCTTTGCTTCAAAAAATTCTATACATTATTTGCATCTCCCAGTTTATTTTTTGCTATTTTCTAACTGTTCTCCCTTCTAACCCCCATTCAGTCTAGAACTCATGCTTTTATACCTTCAGAAAGTTCTCCCATGCCTTTTGGTTTCTGATTTGTTCACATTCTCATGAGAGGCCAAGAGTCGCACCATTTGAAAAAATATAACTCAAATATGAAAATAATACGAACACAGCAGCAACGGTCACTTTACCGCATTACCGCGTGTCTTCATTTCCACTATTGTGGTGCTGTAGTGACATTTTATGTTGCACCTCCATATATCGCCCTACCGTGGTCTATCTTTTGTCTCCCCACGGTACTATGGTGGCTTATCCTTACTACCATCTTCACTATCTACTACCCTACCGCAGGGTCCTTATTGACCCTCTGTGGTATGGCGGTGTCTAACTTCTCCTCGCTTTGTTCCTTTTACCGCTCTACCACGGTCAAACTCTTCACTCTACGCAGTATAGCGGTATCAACATGGACTGTTCTCCCTACCCCTCTACCGTGGTCCAAGTTCAACCTCCTTGTGGTATAGTGGTACACCCTTATAAAACACCCTTCACTTCATCACCAAACCGCAGGCCAAGCTTCTACACTACACAGTATAGTGGTAAGGGTACGATGTGACTGTTCAAAACCATGATACCGCGAGCCATTTTGAAAAGGGCAGCAATAAAGAGGTAAAAGGCAATTGTCAATGGATGTTAAGGCAACAGTATGGCGGTAAAAGAAAATTTTAGCATTGTGAGGGCGGTAAAATGATTTTTCATGAAAAAGATAGCGAAATACTTGGGTTCAAATGGGTAAAAGACCTTAGAATTTTTTATGAAAATTTTCGTTCTAACAATGGCTCCTGTTGGGGATGAGTGATTTACCAATCATTGCAAGAATCCATAATATCACTGGGAGAGCACACAAAGACACCAAAGGATATGAAAAAATGAAGGTTGTGGAAAAAGGAGGAAATGGAAAGATGAAGGAGATGGAAAATAGAAGATAGAAAATGGAGTATGGAAGTGAGCCTACACTACTGTACATGGAAAGAAAACATTGTTTTCAATGAGGGAACTCTAGGATTTTCCATGTACTAGCAAGTCCCAACCCCTTTTAAATTCCTAAACTACTGTGCATGGAAAGAAAATGTTTAAAGAGGTTTATTAAGAATTGTCCATGCATTAGAAATCCTTAATCCTCTTCATCTATTATGGTCTAAAATTTAAACCATAAATGATGGCCCAAGGCCACCCAAAATAAGGACCTTTAATTCCCTCTTTCATAAACTTTATTCTGATTTGAGTTCATCAAGTTCCTCTTTAAAATGTTCATTCCACCTAAACTGCTACATGTAGTGTCATTGAAAACTTTCAGAAAATCATTGTGCTCAACCTGACTCATGTTCCATTCACCACTTTGTAGTTCATAATTCCTATTAGCATATGATAAATATTTGTCACCTTCATCATACAAAGTGTATCCGCATTCAATGGAACATTCATTATCTTTCTCATTATTATGTATTGCTAAATGATCTTGCAACTGTACTAGGACTTGAAAATCTGAATGCTTCTCTTGGAAGTCTAAAAATTTTGTCTCATCCATATCTTCTAAGACAATCAAATCAGAAATACTTTCCATCTCTTCCCTACCAAGTCATTTGGTAGTGATACATATTTTTGATCCATATAGTCATCCTCTTCTTGGACAGATACAGGTTCTTGATCAGCTTCAAATATTTCTTCATCAGTTTGAGAAATGCACGTGGAGTCATATGAATTATAGCCTAGACACATAACTTTAGAATCATCATTGTATGTACATTTATGGTATTCAAGAGTCAACAAAACTAAAAATTTCTCACTGTTGAGTGAACAAGTTTCTTCTTCCATATCTTAATTATTGGAAGGCATGATATCCTCTTCTATTTCAAGTTCTAATGCATTATTGTCAATGTTATGAGAGTGCATACATGGCTGCCCCTCCATATCACCTAAATCATTTTTGATGTATTCCCCAGATGGTGTGTCCCTAACAACATCATTAATGCTACAATCATCTCTCGAGGTGGAAGATAGGTCCTCAGCAAATTCATCTTCATACTCATCAGTGGTACCACTATTTGTTTCAATATTAATAGTATCCTCATACATTTTATTATCTACCATGTCATTCCATTCATCTATTTGACTATAAGCAACTGGTACCCATGATTCAGGCCAATAAATCGAATTGGGCTCATACACTTTCATGAACTGCTCAATGAACTCATACCTATTAGGTGGGAAATTAATAGGTATTTGACTACAAATATTTGTCATTCTTCCGAACAAAGAGCACCCATATTCTCCTTTATATCTCCTTATGTTAAGAAAGGCATCTAAAATATTTTTTACCTTTTTCTTGAATACATAAACACTCATCATTTTTCTTCACAAATTGTTGATTCTGACATATACCTTGATGTAGATTTTGATTTACACTTTCATGGAGGATGACATTGCTTTGCAGATCTTGACATGAATTTTGATATTGATAATGGCCACCATACTAGTTATATTCATTATCTTGATAGCTTACTAACCTCTGACTAGTAGGGACAGGATAAGTATTCATTTGATGTGATGAATGTGGTGTATAAATGTTCTATTGTGAATAGAGTGCATTACCTTCATTGCCAAATTTATTAGTTGTTTCATGTGGTACTTGTGGTTTCCAAGATCTATTGGAATTTGTGTATTCATTTTCACTGTAGGATTGTATATTTTTTGATGCATCTGAGACACGTTTAACTCCCAATTGTAGCAATTCTTGATCCAATCGTAGCATTTTTTGGTCCAATTGTAGCCTTTGTTGTTTCAATTCCTTCAACTCTCTTATTGACTACTGCCTTCTCACTTCTTCTGGCATCTTGACAAGAAAATTGGAAAAGTGTTACCGTTCCACAATACCTATGCATTATCTATCAATTTTAAACAAAGTCACCACCTACTTTTCTCAAAAGTAGGAAAATGATTCTTTTGAAATTATTTTTTGTTTTCCCCAGCGGAATCTCCTCAAACTTTCTAACTATGAATCTCTCTTCAATGACTCTATATGATGGTCTTCAACCGAATATTTTGAATTACTCCCTAGTAGAGTCGCCAAACTGTTAGGTCTCAAAAACGCAGGTTTGAACCACAAGAGGTTGCCAAGCTCTCACAACGTGTTTGGCTAACGTAAAAGGCTAATCAATGTGACTGGACCTTCTACCCTTTAGGCTCCACTAAACCTAGGTGGGTGTACCTATGTAAATGAGGCAGACTTAAACTATATGCTTCCTGCTTGAGCAATCTATCCACAATGGCAATTGGAAGTGGAGAGATAAAATCATAACAACTACTCCTACTGCATAAAATGAAAATGTTTACATATTTTGTTTTTTATGAAAAAAAATTATGGGGTATGACAGACCAGTGCTTTGTATCCACATGGTAATGGAGTCAAAATTCAAGAACGATATGTGTTTCCCTATTTTTGGCTTGACTCGAGTTGCTAGGCACTTTGAAAAAGGAGGTTTTTTGGTTGGCATAAAACTTCATTAGATTTATGACTTGCATAAATTGTGTTGGATTATTTCTTTACTAGGTTCTTTTTCAATTATCCAGGAGAAATCCTTAATCACTGTGATTCATTCAAAATAATTTAAATTTGACTTGCAGACACTAATTAATTAAATCACACAAAATGAAAATGCATTTTTATAAATCAGGCATATACATGACATACTAATTTAAATGATTAAAAATCTCAAGTTGGAGATAACCAGATAAAAATTAGAAAAATTTCATCACAGCAATTGAACACCAAAAAATATTTCACCAATTTAAAATTATTATTTCCATTTCTTTGATTCAAAAAAGTCTATATATTATTTCCATCCCCTAGTTTATTTTCTACTATTTTCTAATGGTTCTCCCTTCTAACCCCCATTCAGTCTAGAGAAAATGCATTTATACCTTCAGAAAGTTCTCTCGCTCCTTTCAGTTTTTGGTTTGTTCACATTCTCATGAGAGGCCAAGAGTTGCGCCATTTGAAAAATTATAACTAAAATATGAAAATAATATGAACACAACAGCAATGGTCACTTTACCAAGTTATCGTGCACCTTCATTTCCATTGTTGCGGTGTCACGATGACGTTTATGATGCACCTCCATATACCGCCCTACTGCGGTTTGTCTTTCGCCTCCCCATGGTACCGTGGTGGCTTATCCTGATTACCATCTTCACTATCTACCACCCTACCACGAGGTCCTTGTTGACCCTCCATGGTATGGCGGTGTCTAACTTCTCCTTGCTTCGTTCCTTCCATCGCTCTACCATGGTCAAACTTTTCACTCTATGCAGTATAGCGGTATCAACATGGACTGTTCTCCCTACCGCTCTATTGCGGTCCAATTTCAACTTCCTTGCAGTATGGCGATATACCCTAATAAAACACCCTTCTCTTCACCATTGAACTGTAGGCCAAACTTCTACTTTGCACAGTATAGAGGTAAGGGTATGATGTGACTGTTCAAAACCATGATACCGCAAGCCATTTTGCAAAGGGCAGTGGTAAAGAGGTAAAAGGAAATTGTAAATGGATGTTAAGGCAGCGGTATGGTGATAAAAGGAAATTTTAGCATTGTGGAGGGCGGTAAAATGATTTTTCATGAAAAAGATAGTGAAATAATTAGGTTCAAATGGGTAAAAGACCTTAGAATTTTTTATGAAAATTTTGGTTCTAACAAACCTCATCCAAAACAAGAGAATACAAACAAGGAGAGAAATCAAAATGCAAGCAAATGAAATAAAACACTCCCCATTGAAGTTAATTCCTTGTCTTTTCTCTCCTATTTCTCCTTTTACAAACTTTTCTCTCAATTTTTTTGTTTTACTTATGCAAATTGTAAGTAGAAAGTTAGAGACAAAATGGTTGTTAAGGTAAAAATAGATCAGAAAGGCTACTTTTATAGACAACCATTCAAACAGACGGACGAAAGTGATCTTCTAGAAATATTCCAAGATCAATGGATGAGGATTCATGAGAGGTAGGTTATGAAATGGATGGTCAAGATCAAGTTTCTAGAAAAATGCCAAGATCAATGGTGGAGGATTGATTCACCAAAAAGAGGTGGGCAATTGATTTCTATGATGTTGACGGCTATGACAGAGATTAATGAGGAAGTGGAGGAAAATGGAATGAATTAAAAATTAAAAAATATTTAATTCATGAGAAGGAATATTTGGCCAAGTGGAAAATAAATAATTTATTTGACTTATTTATTTGAGGAAAAATGGAAAATTCACATTTGATTAAATCAATTTATAAAATTAATTTAATTAAATGGGGAGAGATGGAAATTAGACACTAAATAATTAATTTGAATTAATTATTTAATGGGGAGAGAAATGACACATAATTAAATAATCCTGACAATTATTTAATTATAGAATAATGAAAAGGTCAATTGCATAAACAAATTATTATTATTATCATTATCTAACTATAGGAAAATGATAAAAGATAAATAAATAAAAATTTATTTAATTATTGAAGAAAGGACGTGTTAGCGATGCAATTAATTTATTTTAATTGATTATGATAGAATAGAGATTAGAAATTGGATTAATTAAATAATTAAAATTATTTAATTAATAAAAAAATATGATCAAGGATAATCTAATAATTAAAATTATTTAATTATCGAAGGACAATGACCAAGAAAATGGTGCTCGCAGACTTAGGACATTTTTTAGTGTCTAAATTTTCCCCCTCTTTGACATAATGTGATTTGAGTGTTGTCTCAAAAATAAAGAAGAAAATTAGGTTTGGATCATGCCCCGACGTGCCCTCATGAAGGTGGGATAAACTATGCCCCCTCGAAAAAAAAATTGAGAAATTATTCTGAAAAAGCCACTTTGATGCACTAATCGGAGAATAATTTAGCTTGTGAGACATGAGGATGATTGTGGATGGAGGATGTTAGTGCGAAGAAGATTTAGGTTAGTGTGACAAGGACAAAGAAGATGGAATGTTAGGCGGGAAATGACAAGGGACCAACTTTCATGCTTTTATATTTATCATCATCGGACGTCAAAATTGTCACAAATGGAACACAAACGCCATGGTATGAAATAGAACAAGGTGTGCAAGGTGACCATTGGTGAGAGACAAGTAGTCAAAAAACAAGGAATGTCCCAACTCATACTAAGGACCCAATTATCCTAGTCTTTTTTCCATGACAAACTACAGACAACAAGCAAATAAAATAGGTCATGATCCATCATCATCCCTCTAAATATGTTAATAGGACATCCTTGAGGTAACTAGTAACATGACTCAAAACCAATCAAAAAAGAGGGTAAGAGAAATACAAGCTAGCAAAGTGTTTGCCAAAGAGATAGTTTGCCAATAATGATACTAACAACATTGCTTAATGTGACTGGTTAGGTTGACCAAGATGATCAGGTTTGATTGATAGGTTGAAAAGGATTGATTGATAATGATAATGCCTGGGTTCAGGAAGGACACATCCTGATTAAGGCAAGATTGATTGACAAGGTTGATAAGATTGAATGATTTTGACAAGGATTGATTGATAAGGTTGACAAGGTTGATTGATAATGATAACAAATGGTTCCAAGAAGGATGCATCCTGACTAAGGCAAGAAAATTGACCAAGGTTGATTCAATATTGATTGATTTTGAAAAATATTGGTTGATAAGATTGACAAGGCGATGTGACGATACCTAATTTTAGGAAAGACTTTGTTGGAAACAAGCTACACTAAGAGGGGGGTGAATCAGTGTTGTGCAAAAATTAATATTATTAACCTTTATCTTCAAATCATTAACAACATTCAATCATAATGCATAAACATAAGAAAATGAGCACAACACCATAACACAAGGACTTTTACGTGGAAACCCTTCTAAGGGAAAAACCACAGTGGATGACCAATCAACAATTTAATCTAAGTATACTCAATTGAAGTTTACAATAAGGGGAATGCACTTGCATTCAAGAACATTACCTAGAGCTCACTGCTCAAAGGGAAGGTTCACTACCTTACAAAGAAAATCTTATTAAAACCATCTCAGAGTTTGAACTGAGAAAAATAGCATCTAAATGCCCGATTACAATTCTAGTTAGGCACAATATTCAATCTTCTATCCTACATATTGATTATGCACTTTTACTCTATTTTTCTCACACTCGCAACACAAATTCTCTTTGTGCAAGTGAAATTGTGCATTATCGCTCTTCTGCTCTACTCTAATTCACAATTTGCATCACCACACACTTCATACTCCACACAAAATGATACGGATGATCTTATATATATATCCACAACATAGGATTCAATTAAACTTTATCGATTTCAATAGAATACAAAATAATTACAACTTTCAACTCAAATCATGAATAATATGCAATGTGTATCCACAATGGTCAGCCACAACTTGGCTAGGACCCAAACAAAGATGTACAAACACAAAAATAATTAACCAATTTCTTTCCATACATCTGCGACATGATGCTTTCATGAAGTCGGCTCCAGTACTAATAAAATGGAGCATAGGATTGATACAAGTCACTGCACTTCAATAGTAACAGAGATAATATACCAAAAAAACATTTTCTGAGACGTGCAACACAAAACAATAACAGAAAATCTCCATACATATCGATGAACACTAAATTACCGCATGCTTTGTTCTTCCTTGTCAATCTTCAATCTATCTGTCGGTATGATCGAATGATGATGTGTGTATTTGATCATTGATTAGGTTTTCCATCATTGACAACACCAAATGATACTAGTAGTGTCTCTTGCCAACAATCTCCCCCTTTGGCATTGATGGCAACACTTAGTGAAAAATGACTAAGTGTCAAATCAGTACCAAGATAAACTGTACTGCCTTCCCCAAAATTCCAAAAATACAATTCTTCCCTTGATATTATTATGCATTTTTCACTCCACTATTCTTCCCCTTTGAAATCAATGGCAAAGGCAGGGATTCGTATACCAAAAATGGATCAATCAATCAAAATTGTCATACAAAAATGCTTCTTTGACTTATAGAAGCTAAAAAATGTCTGCAAAATCTTTCTTCAGTTGGATCAGATTTGTGTCCCAAACTCTTTTGAGACTCTCCAAGATTTTTATGTGACCATATATCGGGTTGGACTAGGTCTCTACAAATTCCAAGTTGGCTAGATCACCAACTACCATTGTCTTTTCCTTCCTTTAGAGCGCTTGATAGTATCTCAATTTTTGGACCAATTATGCCTCTGAGAGTTCACATGCTCTTGCAATAAGTTTTTCATTCTCATGCTTCAAGATTTTTATTTTGACAAGAAAAGACATCACTTCACCTTTTGTCTTTCCAATACCACCAGTTAGAGGATCAAACACTTCAGAAATAGTACTTAACTATTTTTCCAGATCTGTAACCTTTTTCCCATTAGCTTTAGTAGATTTTGAAAAAGATAAACATGATTTGTAAATCTTTCCACCTTCTGACAAAGAATTATGTACATTATTCACATATATGGCTAAAATGGTTTTATCTTTAATAATCATCTCTTTCAATCCACTAAACATTTTGACATCAATTTCTTTTTGCACTTTCACCATAGCTGATTTTTCAAGTGACTCAAAGTGAGTACTAACTGAGCTGATAATCTTTTTCAATTCACTAGAGGAGGAACCAATCGGATCTTTCACATAAGAGGGCATTATCTTTTCCAATACTCTAGATGCAAGATTTAGCAGGTCACTATCTTCAATGTGTGACTTCAATAGCTCTTCTTAGGATTTTTCTTGAGAAAATGAAGCTACTTTCATCTTCTCGATTGGACTTAAATTAGATAGGTCAATAGGACCTTCAATCAGTTCTGGATCAATTTCTTCCTTTTGTTCAACCAAAAATTTCTTCACTGCCTCAACAATGTCTCTTGCTTCTACTGGGATTGCTTTTATATCATCTTTCTTCTCTTCAGTTGTTACTTCCATAGTTGCAAGTTCTAATTTACCTTTAGGTATCTCCATTTCCTCAACTGATACATTTCCAGGTATCTCAACTTCCATAGGAATTTATATGTTTTCCACTATAGGAGAAATTTGTGACTCCTCAGCTGTATCAAAATTTTCTTCTTCTACTTCCTTTTCTAGACCAGATGGGGCATCATCAACATGTGTTTCCTTGGCTACAACATTGATCTTGTCATTTAACAGTATCTCCCTCAGGATTTTCTCATTTTCTTTTGTAACGTCATCAGTTAGACCAATCATTAGCTTTTTCACCCTTGTTTTGCTTTTAAATTTCCTTTTGGCTTTATTCAAGAGTTCCTATATGTCATCCATAGACATTACCGGACACAATTTTGTAAGAATCCTTTATCTCATTTGTTCTTCTTTTGTTCTAGCATTGAGTCTCCTCATTTCCAGAATGTCATATAGACTTTTGGGTAGATTAAACATTATTTCAATCAAATCTTTATTGAAAATATTCATATGTTTAATTTTTTTATCAGATTCACCAAAATACTCATACCATTTACTGAGTGGCTTGAGATTTCCATCTTTAAATAAAACCTTTTCAACTTCTCCAACTGACATACCTAAATTGTCAGCCTTTGTCTTCTTCTTTGCTTGAACATCTCCACCAGAGGGTTTGTATTTTGTAATAGTTGTTGCCTTGGTGCCCTGATGTTTGATTTCTCTAACTTCTTCATCAGACTCTGTCACTTCATCCTTTGAAACTGCCATATAGACTATTTTTCTCTTATCTGTCTTCCTCTTACCTTCTTTGCCAGATCCCTTAGATTCAGTTTTCACAGGGATTGATTTTGTTGCAGGGGATGAATGGGATGCAAAGCCTCTAGTTTATCTATCTTAGGCAAAATGTATTGTCAGACCAGCTAATTGAGTTTTTACTGCCTCCTTAGCTGCTTGTTTTGTTGCTTCAGCTTCTTTCCTTTTCTTTCTGGCTTCTTTTAATTTCTCTACGGATATGCCCAAACTTTCTGCAATAACTTCTACCTCTTTTCTAACTCTTTTAGTTACCACAGGTTTCCTGAGCTCATTGTGCACCTATATGTCCTTTTTAGCATAGGTACCAAACCTCTCTTCTTCTAGATCCAAAGGTTTACTTAGCAAGTGTTATGCATACATATCCAAAAAAAATTCTTCGACTTCATACCCCATAGGCATGATCCAGATTGTTTTGGGATCAGCAACTTCCATCATACATTGATCAACATCTACCATGAAGAAAATTGTATCCATGTATTTCTCTACAATGGAGGTGGGAATCCTCTCTCTAGCTTGCATCATAGTCTAAAAACTTTTAAAGTATCCCTAAATAGTGGCATTCTCTGTTTTAAATTTTGCATGTATTTGTGAAAGAGATCTCTGATCTGAGCAGCTATCGGTATGTCTTTTTGTCAGTGAATCTTTCCAACTCCCAGAACTTCACCCATGAAATAAGAGAATAAGTAAAAAATCAAGTTACCATATTTGAAATATTTTTTATTTTCTTAATCTTCACAAGATTTTCCATTAGCTGACTCCTCAGCAGTTCACAGAGATCATAATCTACATTTTCTTTCACCATCTGATAGGTGGAATAAATTGTTGTACCAGACACAGAGTTGTCTCAGTTGGAAAGATAAATCTTGTACCAAATAACCATAGATGAAAATTTGACATCTATATCAACAATTTCATCAATTTTCATTGCCCTTTTGTCATACGTAGAGCCTGTAGCATCAGTGACCATTTTATTTTTCATATATTTCAGAATTGGTAGTCCATCGGAAGAGTTTAGACCGGTTATAGCACTGATACGTTCCTTTTTGATTTTGAATGGAATTTTTAACCACATGAATTCATCATAGACTCAACTTATAACATAACGAACCCATTCTAACTCTTCAAAGATGAGAAATTTGACAATCTATGTAAAATTCTTTGCTTCTAGGATTTTATATTTTGGCTTCACATAGAAATATTCACCTATGATGTGATTATTATACAAATTCATCAGTTTTGAACTTCTTAGTTATTCAATAATAGTGTGAATATAAACCCTAATATCTTCTATGTGTAACACTCTATACGGAACAGACAAAAATACTCCTAACGGATCGGTCTCAAGAGACTTGTAAGGATGCCATTTGAATTTGGGATGAGGTATATCTTTGACTTCAACTACCAAAGTATTCATTTTGACCAAATCTCAAATTTGTAGAGTTTTTTGATAAATACCTTTTTTGCCGAATCAAAATTTGACTATCGAATCACTTCCATGCTTGAATTTCACCTCAATTCGCCAAGGTTCACCGTAGAGCTCTCCAAAATTATTTTCTCCAAAGTACAAAGTGACAAATGAAGAATAGAAATGACTTTTTAGCACTTGCATACCTAATCCTTTTTGTCATTTTTTTCACTTCAACCCTAATCCATCTGGTTACAAGGCTATTTTTATGCACTGTGATGAGTAAATCTTCTACAGACCTCCAATACTGCATACCACTTCCTCCAATGAGTTTAACAGGATTTTTTGAGCATCTATGCATCTATTGTACACATCCTTATCCAGTGTTACTTACCAATTAGGGGGTTATATGATTTTCTTGATAGCTCCCCCTAGGCCAAAGGCCTAAAACTAATTCTCGGAGGAATTACCAGAAACAGGTTCTGGTGCTAGCACATTTTCTTCAATAGAGGGATCTTTCTTCACCCATTTATTTTGCATCTGTTGTTTGACCACATCTGTAGTGATTTTGCCTTTACCTTTTATATCCTTCTCCATGTTTTTCCTTTGATTTATCGGACCTTTTTGTTCCAACAGAATGTAGCAATGTGACCAAATTTGTTACAGCTATAACACACAACGTTTCTCTATCTAGACCAGTTGTTCCACTGATTTCCTCTTGATCTACACTAGTTAGCAATATGGCCAAGTCTATTGCATTTATAGCATCTGATATTTCTATGAAATTGATTCATCACATTTTTGCATTAATTTGACTTATGACCAACCTTATGACAATTAAAACACTTACCTGAGAATGATGAACCACTTGATTTCATTCTACTTCTACATTGAGTAGCCATGTGTCCAAATTTATTGCAATTGAAATAGTATCCATTAAATCTCTGATCATTAGGTAGCCTTACCGAATACCTTCCAGATTTGTTCATTTTATTTACTTGCCTTAATCTCCTTTATCTAGATTTTGAACTTTCTCATTCTTCATATCCAAGACCTCTCTTGTCACCATTAGTCCTCTGGCTGCTAATTAGTTCATCAAGTTTGGCTAAGCTAACTTTAAACTTCTCCTTGTACTCATTTGTAGCAGCAAGTTCATTTTTGAGATCATCCATTTTCTTTTCAAGTGCCTCTTCATGGTTCTTAGATTGTTCCAGTTCATCATCCAATCGGTTGCATACTTCAGATTTTTCTTTCAGGGACTATGCTAGGTTCTCTTCATTCTTCTTTATGTCTTCAATCTCCTTGGTCATCTTCATCATGATAGATTCCATTTCATGCTTTAGGATAGTATTATCTTTGGTAAGCTTTCCATATTCTTCTGTCTTTTCCTTCAGGGCTTAACTAAGTTGTTCTTCTTCAATGCTCTTACTGTCATTTTTCTTAATTTGATCGTAGAGTTCCTTTCTCTTCTCTCTATACTTATTTATTGTGTCTTTCAAAGACTCAATTAATTTTTCAACATCTGTGAGGTTTGCTTGCAATTTTTGAACTTCAACCTTTGACTAATCAAGATTATCTAGGTCCACCAAAATTTGTTGTTGAAGACTTCTTGAATCCATTGAAACACCTTCCAAGATTTCCTCAATTTGTTAGACTTCTTCTGAGGAATTAGCTCTTATACCAATTGTTGGAAACAAGCTACACTAAGAGGGGGTGAATCATTGTTGTACAAAAATTAACTTTATTAACCTTTATCTTCAAAGCATTAACAACATTCAACCACAATGCATAAACATGAATCAAATGAACACAACACCATAACACAAGGATTTTTACGTGGAAAACCTGTTAGGGTAAAAACCACAGTGGATGGCCAATCCACAATTTAATCTGAGTATACTCAAATGAAGTTTACAATAAGGGGAATGCACTTGCATTAAGGCACACTGCCTTACAAATAAATTCATATTAAAACCATCTAAGAGGCTGAACTAAGAAAAATAGCATCTACATATGCCTAATTATAGTTTCAATTAGGCACAATATTCAATCTTTTGTCCTACATATTGATTTCGCACTTCTGCTATGTTTTCCTCACACTTGCAACACAAATTCTCTTTGTGCAAGTGAAACCATGCATTGTCGCTCTTATTCTCTACTCTAATTTTCAATTCGCATCACCACACACTTTGTACTCCACACAAAATGATATGGATGATCTTATGTATATATCTGCAACATAGAGTTCAATTACACTTTTTCAGCTTCAATAGAATACAAAATTGTAAGAACTTATTAAAAGCAACAATAGGATCTAGAGATCAAAGATAGCACAAAAGAGAGAGAAATAATGATAGAATATGATGATAGTATTCTCAATATGCATGAAGATAGTTGAATAAACATGTATTTACATGGATTTCTTATAAAGGAAAGCTAGGACACAATGAAGGGCCATGAATGAGATAAGAGGCACAATCATGTGAAGGGTAGGTGGAGAGAAATAATAGATAATTCCATGGAAGGTGGATCACCCACCTAAAGTGGAGATGAAAAGGTGATAACTAGATCACACCACAAAGAGTGGAATTTATCCAACACACACTTCCCTAGGTGTCCAACTCATATCTCTCTATGCATACACAAACCTAAATGCATGATGCAAATAACTAGGTGTCACAAGTGAAAACTACAATGATATATATTCCCTAAGTAAGCTTAAGTAAAGTGTAATAAGTACAATACTTATTTACACCAACACCCCCCTTAAGTGCAACTGGGTGAATGAAGACTCAAGACAACCATGCAAGATGGGTCCCAACAACTGAGTCATGCTAGGTACCCATGTACAAATGCAATGCAATCTCTCACAAGTGAGGAAAGGGAGAAAACCTCATGGGATAAACTCCCCCTCAAAGAGAGAAGAAAAAAATGAATGTACAAATGAAGTAGGACAAAATCCCAAGATGAGGAAAAATTCCCTCCCATGAAAGAGAAGGAAGAAGTCAAGTGACTCCCCCTGACATATACCTCACCCCCAAGAGAGCTCACAAATAATGGTACTTACTCTCAGTGAAGAGTTTGGTGAATATGTCAACTACCTGCTCTGCTATAAGATAGTAGCACAAGTCAATGACCTGATCCTGAATCAACTCCCTGATAAAGTGCATATGTATCTCAATGTGCTTGGTCCCTAGATTCTTGGAGATCACAATAGCACTTTGATTGTCACAACGAATGACTTTCAGAAGTGGAATGCAAAAACCAAACTCAGAAAGAATGTGTTGAAGCCAAATGGCCTCAATGGTGGCATTAATAGCCCCTATACTCAGCCTTTGTTGATGAAAAATAAATGGCATGGTGCTTCTTGCTATGCCATGAAACAGGTCCTAACCCAAGATGGAAGTTGTAGTTGGAGGTGGACTTGTGATCATCAAAGTCACCAGCCCAATCTAAGTTGATATAGCCTACTAAGTCAAGTTGTGCACCTACTACATAATGAATCCCATGTTAATGAGTACCCTATATGTAGTGCAAGATGCGTTTGGCAGCTTTCCAATGAAGCTCATGTGGTTCCTGCATAAAGTGGGAGTCCATTCTAACCACATAAGAGATTTTAGGGTGTGTATGAGTCAAATAGATGAGACTTCCAACAAGCTGACGATATAGAGTGGCATCAACAAGTGGAGTGGAGCACTTAGCCTCAAGCTTGACTCCTGAAAGAAAGGGAGTTGAAGCAAGCTTACAATCATTCATGCGGAACCATGAAAGAAGATCAAGAGAATACTTGGGTTGTGACAATGTAATCCCCAATGAAGACTGTTGAATTGCAATGCCAAGAAATTAGTGAAGAAGGCCCAAGTCGGTAATGGAAAATCTATCCTGCAAAGCAATTTTGACACTCCTAATGATGGATGAGGTGCTCCTTGTAATGATCAATTCATCAACATAGAACACAAGTATCAAATTTTCATCATCTTGCCTCAAGATGTAGACATTCTAATCTAAATGACACCTAGAATCCTGTGGAGAGAAGGAATCCATCTTGGCATACCAAGCCCGAGGGGCTTGCTTAAGGCCATAGAGGGACTTCCTCAACCTAAAAACTAATGAAGTATCCTAGATGAAACCCCATGGTTGCTCCATATAGATCTCCTCATTAATATCCCCATGTAGAAAAGAACTCTTAACATCAATTTGATGTACTGCCCAACCATGTGAAGCGGAAATGGCAAGTGTCAGGCGAATGGAAGTCATCTTTGCAATAGGGGCAAAGGTCTCAGTGTAGTCAATTCCTGCAACCTGTGAGAAACCCTTTGCAACAAGTCATGCCTTATACTTATCAACACTCCCATCCACTATATATTTGGTCTGATAGATCCACTTGCGTTGGATCATCTTTCTCCCCTTAGGGAGACGGACTAACTCCCAAGTGTTGTTTCTCATCAAAGAACTATACTCTTCCTCCATAGCTACATCCCATTCAGGAACCTCGAAGGCTTCCTTAAAGGATTGTGGATCTGGATCTGATGCAATGAGAGCATGTAGAAGAGGCTCATGCTCATGTTGTAACCTAGTCCTTTGAGTATCCAAAGGGTCCCCAACAAGTGAACTCGTTGCCTCAAGAATCTAACAAGCCCAACGAGGTCTAGTAGGGGTAGAAGGACAAGGCTCCTCAACTGGAACTTGACCCTGCAAAGGTTGAACCTTGTGAGTCGGTGAGGAAGGAGACCCATCATCATCTGAATCATTTTCATCATTGTCAACTATGGAGGAAGGAGGAGGAATAGAAGATTCAAGGCTAGGTGATCTTTCCTCAATATGTGCACTCCTCTCATAGAAAATCTCATGAGTCTCAGGATCCATCAGTCTATATGCCTTAACACCATCTACATATCCCACAAAGATACAAGGCCTACTATGTGGCTCCAATGCCCTACTTTTATGTGGAGGAATACAAGCCCATGTTGGACTCCCAAACATTTTGAAATGTTTCACGATGGGTTTCCTATCAAACCAAGCTTCAAAAGGAGTGATACCCTTCAAATTTTTATGAGGAACCCAATTTTGGATGTAGGTGGCACAACTGATTGCTTCTCCCCAAAAATTTGGACCAAGAGACCTAGCATGTATCATGCAGCTTGCCATTTCCTTGAGGGTTCTATTTTTCCTTTCTGCCACACCATTTTGTTGGGGTGTGTAGGAAATAGAATGTTGTAAATCAATTCCCTCAAGTGTGCAAAATTCCTCTAGTCTATTGTTCACATACTCTCTGCCATTGTATGTACGAAGGATCTTGACTTGCTTCTCGAATTGCTTCTCAGTGTGTGCTTTTAAGTTGAGAAACTTGTTAAATACTTCACTTTTGTGACAAAGGAATGAGACCCAAGTGTATTATGAAAAATCATCAATGAAAGTGAGGACATAACGAGCTTTTCCAAAGGATGGCATAGGAAATGGGCCCACTACATCACTGTGAACAAGCTAAAGAAGATCCAAGGCTCTCCAAGAGTTCCCTCTATCAAACTTCTCTTCAGGATGCTTGCCCATAGAAAATCCTTAACATACACCCTCGAAAAAATTGAGTTGAGGAAGCCCTTTGACCATGTCCTTGGTGTGAAGTTGTTGTAGCTAGCAGTAGTTGAGATGACCAAACCACTCATTCCATATCTTTCTTTGTGAGTTTGAATGAGTGATCAAAGTTGTAGAAGGAGCACAAGGTACCCAATGGAAAAATGAGTAAAGCCTTGCATTTTGATTAGCTCGACCTATTGCAACAAAAGCATCATTTGAAAGTTCCTTTACCACAACTATGTCAGGAGTGAATTCAACTTTCTTACCATCTCCATGATGTGTGATTTGGTAGATGGAGAGAAGATTGGTGCTCAAGTTTGGAACATAGAGTACATCCTCAAATGTCCCATCACCCATCTCAATTTCACCTTTCCCCTCAACTTCCACTTGTGTATTATCACCAATGAAGATGTGAGGCAATGAAGAGGACTCCAAGGAGGAAAATTTCCCCTTTGAAGAACACATATGTTGAGTAGCCTCTAAATCAAGAATCCATTTTTGTGATGAACCTGTTGTTTCCATGAAAGCTTGCCCTTTCCCCTTAGACTAAGATGAAGTAGAAGTGGAAGAAGATGAGTCCTTTTTATAGGCATTAGGAAAATTGATGTTGTTCTTATTGATGATGTTGGTCAACACATCAATTTGCTTGGCATGACAACAATGCTCCTCATGTCCAATATTTTTACAATATGCACAAGGTGGTTTCTCTTTCGTGCTTGAATTGTTCTTCTTTGAAGAAGATAATGATGAGCCTTGTTGTGGAGGAGTAGATTGTTTGTTCTCTCCTTGTGGCTTTGGTGAAGATTTCTTTTGGCCTTTCTCTTTCCATTGATTTTTGTTTCCATGATTGACCACCAATGCTTTTGAAGTTGAAGACTTGAGAATGCCCATTTTCATCAACTTATTTTGCTCAAGAATCAAAAGATCTGTGAAAGCCTCAAAATATGGCGATGTGAAGTTTCTTATTCTCAATCGTTGAGTCTGAAAACTTGAAACAAAGGTTGCATAATCAGTTGGAATCTTGTCCAACAAGTTGAAGACCAATTGATCATCCTCTTTCTCAATACCACAATCTTTTAGTTGTGCTCTTAGCTCATTTGCTTTAGTGACATAATCTTTAATAGTGTCAAAATTCTTAGGATCAAGGCTTCGGATATCATTTTCAAGTTTGTATCCCTTCACCTTATCAACCTTGCCATAGAAAGTAGCAAGCTTATCCCAAGCTTCCTTGGTTGTAGTACATTTATCAACATGGAAAATGAGATCATCTAAAATAAACTTTATAAGTGTACCCAATGCCATAGAATTCTTAGTGACCCAATCCATATATGTCATTGGATTTGTCTTAGGATCTGAAGGTGTTGTTATGGTTCCATCAATGTAGTAAATTAAACCTTTTTCCATTAGTTTACTCCATGCACGTACTTTCCATGTAGCATAATTATGTGCAGTTAAGAGTGGAACTTTAGATGAACCCATGATGGAATGTAAGAGCACAAGAGAGAAAATAGGCACAATCACACAAGAGACACCCCCCAAATTCACTCAATCAAAGTGCCCCGCACAAAAAGATGATTTTAGCAGTTTATAATTTAGTGCATGTACAATAGGCCACTTGCAACTTGGCTAAGTGGACTTATGATTTCTGATTTACAACTTGCCACAAATAGGTTGATAATAGACTAGAACAATGAAGCAAAGACCTAAATTCAAATCTATGCAATACAAGTGCCAAATAGGCCGAAAAAGACCGTATGTTGAAAGTATAAAATTCACTCAAGATCACTTCAAACTGATTGCAGATTCAAGAAGTAGATAAAAATTCATGCACTTTCAAAAAATGGTGGCTGAAAAGGAGTTCGTATGTGCCTGTACAGAGCCCCAAAAGTTGCATAAATGAGAATTAGATAAGTACAGTGATGAAAAACTAAATATTTTGGAAAGTATATCCACCAAAATTAGAAACCGATTGCACCACTACGAAGAGCACTAAAAATTAGCCTAAATCAAAAAATATTGCTCAAAAAAAGGAGTAAAAATGAGCAAGATATTAGCTTCTAAAGTTGGACTAAAAAATGAAACTGCTCATCCGTGAGGGGGTCCAATTTTTCAAAAAAAATCTGATGTCATCAATTCACAATGTTAAATTTGACATTCGTATGCCCATCAAGGCCATCGTCGGTCACATGCCAAGAAAAAAAAATCGCTGACAAAATATTCTTTTTGTTTGTCGGAATATTATAACACTTGCCAGAATATGCTTCAGGAATATTCTTTTGTTCGTTGGCTGCCTAGATTTTGAATTGGCTGCCAAAATATTGGAGAGTGTCAGAATATTCCGTCGGTTTTTACTTTGGATCGCCCACCTGTCGATGCCCGTTGGTGAGGCCTGCAGCCCACACCACACGACACTATGTAGGTCATTGGGTACAGTACCTACGGGTATTGTCAGGTCTTTTTCTTCAGGGTTTGACTGAGTTGTTCTTCTTCAATGCTCTTACTATCATTTTGCTTAATCTAATCACAGAGTTCCTTTCTCTTCTCTCTAGACTTATTGATTGTGTCTTTCAAAGACTCAATGAATTTCTTAGCATCTGTGAGGTTTGCTTGCAATTTCTGAACTTCAACCTTTGACTGATCAAGATCATCCAGGGCCACCAAAATTTTTTGTTGAAGACTACTTGAATCCATTGAAACACCTTCTAAGATCTCCTTAAGTTTTTAGACTTCTTTAGAGGAATTAGCTCTTATACCAATTGTTGGAAACAAGCTACACTAAGAGCGAGGGCGAATCAATGTACAAAAATTAACTTTATTAACCTTTATCTTCAAAGAATTAACAACATTCAACCATAATGCATAAACATGAATCAAATGAACACAACACCATAACACAAGGATTTTTACGTGGAAACCCTGTTAGGGGAAAAACCACGGTGGATGGCCAATCCACAATTTAATCTAAGTATACTCAAATGAAGTTTACAATAAGGGGAATGCACTTGCATTCAGGCACACTGCCTAGAGCTCACTGCTCAAAGGGAAGGCTCACTGCCTTACAAAGAAAATCATATTAAGACCATCTGAGAGTTTGAACTGAGAAAAATAGCATCTACATATGCCTAATTATAGTTTTGATTAGGCACAATATTCAATCTTCTATCCTGCAGACTAATTCTGCACATTTTTTCTGTTATGCTTACACTTGCAACACAAATTCTCTTTGCACAAGTGAAACTGTGCATTATCGCTCTTCTGCTCTGCTCTAATTCACAATTTGCATCATCATACACTTCATACTCCACACAAAATGATACGGATGATCTTATATATATCCGCAAAATAGAATTCAATTACACTTTGTCAGCTTCAATAGAATACAAAATTGTAAGAACTTATGAAAAGCAACAATAGGATCTAGAGATCAAAGATAACACAAAAGAGAGAGAAAGAATGAGAGAATATGATGATAGTATTCTCAATATGCATGAATATAGTTGACTAAACATGTATGTACAAGGATTTCTTATAAAGGAAAGCTAGGAGACAATGAAGGGCCATGAATGAGACAAGTGGCACAATCATGTGAAGAGTAGGTGGAGAGAAATAATAGATAATTCCATGAAAGGTGGATCACCCACCTAAAGTGGAATTATCATGCCATGAAAAGTGGAGATGAAAAGGTGATAACTAGATCACACCACAAAGAATGGAATTTCTCCAACACACACTTCCCTAGGTTTCTAAATCATATCTCTCTATGCATGCACAAACCTAGATGCATGATGCAAATAACTAGGATTCACAAGTGCAAACTATAATGATATGCATTCCCTAAGTAAGCTTAAGTAAAGTGTAATAAGTAAAATACTTATTTACACCAACAAAAATAATTACAATTGTCAGCTCAAATCATGAATAATATGCAATGTGTATCCACAACGGTTGAACACAACTTAGCTAGGACCCATAAAAAGATGTGCAAACACAAAAATACTTAACCAATTTATTTACATACATCCATGACATGATACATTCACGAAGTCGGCTCCAGTACTGATAAAATAGAGAATTAGTCAGGTGGACCTTCTAACTTGCACAAGGATTGATACGAGTCATTGTGCTTCAATAGTAACAGAGATAATATACCAAAAAAACATTTCTTGAGATGTGCAACACAAAAAAATAACAGAAAATCTTCATACAAATCGATGACCACTTAATTATCAGATGCTCTGTTCTTCCTTGTCAATCTTCAATCTGTCTGTCGATATGATCGAATGATGATGTGCATATTTGATCATCGATTAGGGTTGCCATCAATGACAACACCAAATGATACTAGCAGTGTTTCTTGCCAATAGACATATCTTGTTTAAGGCAAGGAACACATCTGATAAAGTTGACCAAGTGACAAGTGTTGACAAAACACTTAATTGCAAGAAAGACACATCCTACTTAAAGTGAATAACCAAATTGACAAAGTATAATCTCAAGAAGGATGCATCCTAATAAAAGACAAGTGATAATATTAAATGAGACAAATGATAGAATTCCCCATTTTGATATAACACCAATGGTTTGATTGATTGATTGATGATAAGAGGATTGATTAATTTGAAAATTGATTGATTGATTGGAGATTGAAAGATTTGTTGATTATGTTTTTCTGTTGATTCAGGATTTGGTTTAAATGATGATTGCTTGCAAACCAAAACAAGACCAAACTCGACAAACCCTAAAGGATTGACCTAGGTGGCCTCGAGGGCTCATCGATTGATGGCCTTGCCTATGTTATACATGCAGAGACCTCGTAGTTTGACATGACTTGACCTTGTTTTATTTGACAAAAGACTCGGTCATGATTTTATTTGGAAAAACCAAAAAGGACTGACGTAATGTCTCAGGGGCTCATTTAAGATAAGCCTTTCCTATGTAGAAAAATGCACAGAGACAACATAGCTCAACCACTCTAACATGGATTGACACAGACTGGGACTCTCACTCTGACTTTGTTTTTGGAAGTTTTGAAGCTTTCTAATTTTTTTGGATTTTGATGTTTTCTGATTTTTTTTGGATTTTGATGTTTTTGGATTTTTTTGGATTTTTGATGTTTTATTATTTTTTTGGATTTTGACATTTTATGATTTTTTTGGATTTTGACGATTTTATGATTTTTTGGATTTTTGATGTTTTATGATTTTGACATTTTATGATTTGTTTGGATTTTGACATTTTATGATTTTTTTTGGATTTTTTGTGATTTTAAAAGGAGCTGATATCATGTGTTATTTCCCATGAAGATGTAAGTCAAGGAATTTCCCCCAGTCAAGTATAGGACCAATTTATTATGTGCGAGGGGGAAGTAGCAAATGAATGTAGAGGATGATCATGAAGGCAAAAGGGATGCTAGATATCGCCAGTTCTCAAGCCATGGAAAAATGACAAAGCTTTATTATGGATGATATGATCAAATGGATGAGTGGTGGATGGAAGACCAAGTCGAGTGACAGTAGATGGAGGAGGATAGACTGACTACACATGGCACCTATTTTCTAGGTTTTCACCAAGGTACTTATCCAAAGCGCCACCGAAGTTTTTTTCACTTTTGGATGAATTATTTCTCTTTACTATTTTTTTTATTTTTTTGTTATCACCAAGACACCTGTTTGCTAGACTTATATTAGGGTGACTATTGTTTTTATTTTTTTGACCTTTTAAGGGATATTCTAATAATCAAGTGTAGTACTTGTGAAGGTGCATGCTATTGATAGGTTTAGGCAACAATTCTCCTTCAGGAGTCGAAAGATAATAAGAACCAAATCCATATGTTGTTGTGACAATATATGGGCCCAACCAATTAGGCTCAAACTTCCCAAGTTTTTCTTGTTCTACTTGATTCTTTGGATTTTCCTTCGGGACTAAGCCACCAATGTCAAAACTTCTAGGATGAACCTTCTTATTGTACCTGCATCGAAGGCAATTCTAATATGCTTGCAAATGTGTCAACGCATTATGTCTCTTGTCATCCAATAACTATAGCTCATGTAGATGGGATACATGGTATTCTTCTTGATCAATCAGGCCTTGTATAGAGACTCATAGGGATGGTTACTCAACCTTTATAGGAAGTATTGCTTTAGATCCATAGACAAGGGAATATGGGGTGACTCCTATAGGGGTGTGAATACTAGTGCAATAGGCCCATAAGGCAGGATTAATTTGTAGGTTCCAGTCATGACCAGCATCATTAACATTCTTCTCTAAGAGTTTTAGGATAGCCTTATTAGACACCTTAGTGTGACCATTGCCTTGGAGGTAATATGGGGTGGAAAAATGATGTTGGATATGAAATGTTTCACAAAGCTCACAAACATCCTATTTTTTAAAGGGTTACCATTATCTGTAATGATGGGTTGTGGGATTCCATAATGGAAAATGATGTAATTCGGGATGAACTTGGCTATCTTATTTCCAGTGATGTAAGTCAGTGGGATGGATTCAATCTATTTTTCAAAGTACTCAATAATGACAAGGATAAACTTATGTCCATTAGCAGAGATTGGATGGATCTTTCCTATAAGGTCAAGTCCCCATTGAGAAAATGGCAACGGTGAAGTAAGCGTCTGCAACTCTTGAGCTGGTGCATGTATAAGATTTCCATGAATCTGAAACTAGTGACATTTATTTATGAAGTGATAAGCATAACATTCCATTGTAGGCCAATAATATCCCATCCTCTTGAGATTTTTGGCTAAGGTTGGACCAGCAGAGTGAGCTCCACATATACCATGGTGTACCTCTTGTAAGGTTGTTTGTGCTTCATTTGAGTCGCGACATTGAAGAAGGGTACTTTCTAGGCTACGACAATAAAGGGTATCTCCGATGATAGCATATTTAGATGCTTTTCGGATAAAGGTTTGCATTGGTTAGATGACAAGTCAGGAGGGATAATCTGATCATGTAAGTAATCATAGATGTATTTATACCAAGGAGAGTCGAGACCAAAAATCTCACACTCACGTTCAATTTTAGGGACATCGAACGCAGGGAAAAACAACTATTCTACCAAGAACTCATATTGTGATGCATTGTTGGGAATGTCCAAGAGAGATCTAATTGTATCCATTCCATCAGCTGCTTTATTCTGGATTCTTGAGATTTATTCAAAAGAGATGGCATCAAAGTATAGTCTGAAACTATCCACCATGCACTTGTAGGGCAGAAATTTCTCATCCTTGGTGTCATAATCATCATTAACTTGCTTAATCACTAACTGAGAATCACCATAAACTTGAAGATCCTTGATTTTCTATTTTATTTCTATCTGGAGTCCTGTCAACAATGCTTCATACCTTCTATGTTATTAGTGCATGGGAATGATATTTAGAATAACTTGGGAATGGAATCTCCTTGAGGTGTGATGAATAGAATTCCAACTCCTAAACCTTGAATTTTGTAAGATCCATAAAAATATAGTTTCCATGTTGTTGGTGTCTCTATGATGAAGCTTGATTCATCTGGGAAGTTGGATATCAAAGGATGATCTACTTTTACGGGTGTGTCTATGAGTTGATCTGCTATCACTTTTCCTTTTATTTTTTTTCAGTTAACATACTCAATGTCATATTCACTCAAGATCATAACCTGCTTAGCTAGTCTTCATGTTAGAGTTGCTTTACTAAGGAGATATTTTAGAGGATCAATTTTGTTAATCAATTTTTTCTTGTGAATCAGCATGTAATGTCTCAACTTTTGTTCTGAAAATACCACTGCTAGACATGCTTCTTCAATAAGACTATATTTTAACTCATATCTGACCAAGGTGTGACTGATGTAGTAGATTGCTCGTTCTTTTCCATTATTGTCATTCTGAGCTAGTAATGCCCCCAATTTTGATGTAGTTGTTGTCACATATAATATCAAATGTCTTCCATCAATTGGAGGCATAAGAACTAGGTTAGTAGGTAATTCTTGATATGATCAAATGGTTCTTGACACTTTTTTGTCCAAATGAAGGGAATTTATTTCCTTAACAGATGTTGAAATAGATAGATCTTATTAGCTAGCTGAGCAATGAAAATGGATTGACTGTAGTCTTCCTTGTAATGTCCTCAACTGACTGATTTTGGTTGGTGGTGGAATTTCTAAGATAGCTTTGAATTTTGTGGGATCAACTTCTATTCCTCTACGTGAGACAATATATCCAAGAAGCTTGCCTAATCGGACCTCAAAAACACATTTCTTTGGATTAGTCTGATTTGGTACTTTTCTAGTCATGTGAAAATCTTGTCCAATACTACTAATTTTCCACTTCATTCTAGAGATTTAGAGATAAGGTCACCAACATAACCTTCCATAAGGACGTGCATAAAAAATTGTAGTCATGGCTCTTTGATATGTAGCTTCATCATTGTTCAATCCAAATGGCATCACATTCCAATAGAAATTTCCCCAGTGCATGTGAAGTTTTTCTTCAGTTGATCTTCAATAGCAATTCTTATCTGGTTATAACCCAAGAATCCATCCATCAATGGTTGCATCTCATAACTAGCGGTAAGGTCTACTATGATGTCAATGTTTAGTAGAGGAAAATCATCTTTAGGACAAGCTTTGTTGAGATCTTTGAAATCCATGTAGACTCTGATTTGACCATTTGGTTTGGTGAGAGGAATAAGGTTTGATATCCAATTTTTGTAATCAATAGAATGAATGAATCCAACATCTATGAATTTCTTCAATTCCACCTTGATAAGGAGTGCAATTTGTGGATACATTTTCCTTAGATTTTATTTGTATGGCTTGGCATTTGGTAGCAGTGGTAAGTGATGTAGAACAAATTCGGGATCCAATCTAGGCATATCAACATACAACCAAGAAAAATTGATTTTCCTTTCTAAAAATAATGTTCTGAACTTGGGCTTTTCCTTGGTGATCAAGGATGTTGCTAACTGTATGATTCTAGAATTATCTAGTGTTTCAATATTCACTTCCTCTATTTCTTCTATAAGCAATGGTTATCTCTCTTAGTCTATAGGGAGACTATCCAATCCTCCATCCTCAGGTGCCTTAGAGAGGTTTCCACCTTTGGATATATCCTTTGTTTTTACTTTTTCACAGTTATAAAGTGCCTTTCAATTTTCACTTGAAGACCTATTATTTTTTATTTTTACTTTTTTCAGTTTCACTTTTGTGACTAGAGGATAGGACAGCCTAACCAAAGTATGTTGCATAATCGAGTTCTATGGAAAATCCAACCTTATAATCCCCAATTGGTATTCCTTCATGAAGTCCCATGAACTCAACAATTGCTTCATCATTCTCGAAAGTGTCCAAACTTGGTGGTTCTTGTTGATCCCAATCTATGAGTTGTTGGTAGACAAGGTGTAAGCCATCATCAATATTATCAAGGGCCATAATGTAGGCAGATAGGGTAAAGATGGAGGTATATTCATTAGGTTCCCAAGAGGAAGCATCGATGGTTTCCCAAAAGTGTTTGATCCATTCTTCTCTATTCAAGGGGACTTTTGGATAGGAACTTGGCAGGCTTGGCAAGGCATTAATGGTAAGCATTTGACTAAATCAATTTTCAAGGGGAGGCTCATCGAATACTCCACACATTTTATCAAGGTCCATAAAGGTAGTGGAGGATAGGTAATCCCATTCATATTCATTAGAATCGGCATCATAATTCCAAGGGTCCTCATAGGTCTCAATCTCATCTAAAGCATTAGTAACCACACTCGAAGGTAACCAGCACCTCGGATAGTCACTTTTATTGGTACAAACCCTAGCCCTTGGTGTTTTATTAACTTAGGAGGTTGCAAGGGTTCCATCATTCCTTTTTTTATTTAGGCCAATACCATTGCATCCATCATATACTTGTCACTTCATTATTTGGAACCCTTTTGGATATGTTCAATTGGAAATTTCTTAGTTTGAATGTCCTCCTCTTCTTTATACAACCATGTGAGAATATGGTCATCTAAGGATTCTTTGGTAAGTTATCCCCATCTAGTGAAGGTGGTAGGTGGATTATGGATGATAACATTAGGCTGCACGAGATGTGATTTTCCATATGACTTCGATGATTTAGGTAACTTTTTGATGAAAAAGAGACTCTTCATGTTATACTTTTTTCATCCTTTGTCTTGGATATGTATCTTGGGTGTGGAAGGTGTGATGAATGGGGTGGATGATTTGGAAAGGGTATATGGGTCAATGTAGTGAGATAGAGTGGTAGATGAAGTGGAAGGGGAGGCCTCTCGATTTTTGGGCACTTGATGTTCAACAGTTCCTTTTAGGTTTGAACAATACTAAAAAGGATCAAGGTTGCCTGGAATAGTGATTTCAGTGCCATTGTGTGGGAATTTGAGGCATTGATGGTAGGTGGATGGGATGGCCCCCATAGCATGAATTCATGAGTGCTAAGGAGAATATTTTAATGCAAATATAGATCCAATACATGAAAAACTGTGTCTTGTATTGTTGGGCCAACTCTTATGGGAAGTCAAATTATGCCTTCGAACGAGCGTTCAACATCATCATAAGTTTTGATAGTGATTTTCTTGGTTTGTTCCATAATATTCTAAGAGTATCCCAATGCTTTCACCAATTTTAGTGAGAAAATATTCAGACCTACTCCACCATCTACTAGGAATCATCTGATCTTGTGTTTATTAACGCATACTTCAAGGTGTAGCGGATTGTTATGATCAAATTTTGGTGTGAAAAAGTCTTGCTTGGAGAAGATGACATGGTGTGGCATAGCTAGGTATCCAACCATGGCCTGAAATTCATTGACATCTAGGTTTACAGGGATAGATTATTCTTGCAATGCTTTATCAAGGATGGCTCTGTGTTGTAGGGATATGTGAAGGAGCTCCAGGATAGAAATTTATGCGAGAGTTTTCCCAAGCTGGTCTAGGAGATTATATTAACTTTTTGGCTATGAATTAGATGGAGGTATTGGAATAGTTATCTTGGTTTGGTGAGTGGTAATAGCACATTCTGAACTTTGATTTTTATGGTAATAGTATAAATTTGGTCATCAAAGGGTCTTACATTAAGGATAATAGTGTTGTAATCATGTTTGACTGCAACATAATTGGCATTATTGTTATTCCCAAAACTAGAGGATTTTCCTTTATCATGATTTTGCAAGGGAGTCTTGAATATGGTATGATTAGCATTATTTTTTCCTTGTCAATCTCCTACCAACGTGGTTCTATTTTCAATTTGGTCCTGAATAATGTTCTTAAGTGTCCATCATCTAGTTGTTTTGTGTCCTTTTCCACAGCGATATTCACAATATTCATCTTCTTTCCACCAATCAAATTTGATCAAGGAAGGTTCATAGTTTTTGGTTTCTGGTAATGTGATGACATTATATTGCAAAATTTGTTTGAGGACTAATTCAATGGGTTCACCCAAATGGGTGTATGTTCTTTTGGCACAGGGAGGTCCTCTTCGTTGTTGATTGTTTTGGACAGCATTTAGCATTTGGTTTTGACATTGTGTTTGGGTGTTTGGTATATTGGATATTGTTGATCATCAAAGATTGCGCCTCTCCAATAGTCTTATGGGAAATTCAACGAGTGGAGGACCAATTTGTGACTCACTGAATACATCCAAAAAATTTATTGAAAGCCCGCTCTTCTCTGAGTTTAGGAAAAAGGGTAGAAGAAAATTTAAATATAAAAAATGAAAAATGGTGATGCACCAACACTTTTACAACATTTCAAAACCCAAATTCTCTTCTATGAATAATATATTAGACACAGAATGCCACAACCCTTCATTTTTAGGAAGAGAACGAGCAGTAAAGACTAAATACAAGCACAGTGCATTCTTTCAAATCTCCCCGCGGGAAGTGTTCATTAAGGTCTGATCAAGCATAAAAGTTCCAAGAGTTAACAAAAAAGCATTCAAAAAGTTGCATAAACCCCTCCTCTTAATACAACATAACACAAAGAAACAATAACCTTTGAAGAAAATAGAGAATTTCAAAGACATAATCCAATTTCAATAGGCTATTACTTTATCATATAAGCTTACAACATGAAAATAAACTAATCAAACTATTTGAATTAAGCTTAACACGGTATTTTATTCAGATTGAAAATATAAAGAAGGAACTTGATAAAGGCCATATCATGCACAGTTTCAAAATTTCTTCCAAATAAATCATACTTAGATGTCAAATGAACTCTAAAATAGAGGTCGGATACCAATCTGACAATACTTTGAGTTAAAACAATATAGCATGTCAAAGAGAAGAAGTGTTCTACAACGTCTAATGAAAATACTTCTATAACTAAGGAAAACTAAAGAATTTATTTCCAAAAGGGAAAACTTTTGGAACCCTTTCTTTTTGTTTCCACCTCCTATTTATAACTAAAAAGAGAGAGAAACGCTGCCACCACCCAGAAGTAATTATTGTTGAATGTCTACACCTGATAGCTCATGATCTGATTGTAGATCTTTAATTAGGTTGTGGTAATATTTTCTCATCAATTCCCAACTATTGCATTAATTTCCCTTAGATATTTAGCAAATATTTCCCTTCGTAAACACTTGAATCCTAGAAAACAGCCTGGCAAAATTCTTGTTTCCCAATAATGTGGCTCAATGATGCCAACTCAAAGTTTCATCCTAAAAACCAAAGAAACTAGCATGCTCTAACAAACTCCAAAGAGAAGGCTCCTTAAAATCAAAAGCTACTCGCAGTGAAGAGATGATGTGTCAAGTGGATGGGGACTTTTAGATTTGTGAAAATCATCCTTGAGAAAATCTTTGTCGAGCTGACACGTGTCCCGACTTTCTCCCAAAAGGAAAGCGATAAATAAAACCTACGTAGCCACCACGTTTTGCATTGTGCACCTTCTTCAAACAACTTTTATTTGAGCACAAGCACATCTGAAGCCAAAAATACATAAAAGCTAAAAATAAAAAACGATTAAGGAAAAAATGCTTCACAATTTTGGTGACTCACAGGGGGCCTTCGCTTGCGGAGGCATGAACCTAGACCTCTAAAAATTCTTGGAGTCTAAAGAAAGTGAAATGTTGCATCTCCCAATCCACATTAGCCGGCCAGACAAGATTACAAATAACCTTGTATGCTCGATCCATCTCAAAGACTTCTTTGAAGGAAAAAAATCCCCATCTTGTTGAAATATGCCCAAGGTGATAATAGAGATGAGAAAGAGGAAAGATCTCATGGTCAACATCATCAACGATGGGTGTTGCACTTGAACCTAGGAGTTTTGTAGAATTCCAGACCTTATGTCTGATTATGTCTATAACCTGCTCAACTGATAGCGCATCTCCATTTGGTGAAAGAAAGGGAGGCAATATGAAGCTATGCAAGAGACTGAAATCTTTCTTGATTTCGTCGATCCTCTTGTTCAACACTGCCTTGTATTCTTTGCTTCTTGTTGTGACCTTGTGGAAATCGATGAGTTCATTTTCTTTGTTGGAGGCGACCCTTCAATATAGAATTCCTACACTTCTTAGGGCATCATCAATAGCCACACACAACCTGGAAATCAAACTTTGAGACTCTACTACTGAGGGAGTATACACCTGTAGAATTTGGTCGGCCAGTGGGACAACCTTTTCGTTTAATTCTCAAGAATCCCTCAAAAACTATAGAGCTAGTTTGAGGATAGCAAGTGCAACTATGATTCACTCCCAATACATGGATATTAGATTTTTCAACACCAGGAGGGTCCCAAACCCTTGTGCAACCATTAGCTCTTGATGTAATTGAGCCTCCTTTTCTCTTGCATTCTCTTCCATTTGAATCTTCTCTTGGACGATATTCGCCAACTTAGAGCTTAATCTTCTGATCTCTTGATCATAAGCCTGTAGAGTGGACATAATCTCTTGTCTATCCTGCCTTGACTTCTCTACTTCCACCTAGGCCTTTTGTATATTATTGGAAGCTTGAGATTGGACGTCATCCAACTCTCCCTTTATGTTTTCCTAAGTACACTAGTACTTTTTGTTTGTTTGGCACTTAGCATCAAGCTCAAATCTCAAATTTTCAATTTTGGCATATAGATGAACTTGTTCACCTTGGGTCTCCATGAGCAACTTAGTTGCTTCCCCTTATTGATTTTGTATTTTCCTTATGTAGGCCATTTCAACATCTCTGGCCTTGATTTTTGTCTATAGCCTGTTCATTGTTTCCTTTACATTCATTAACTCTACCTCGTGCTTCTTTAATTTTCTGTCCAGCCTCTCATAATCTGCATATACCACTTTCTAGGTGGCCTTAGCTAGGACCACCTTATCACACAAGCAATTTTCATTCAAATCTAGACCCATGGCCCTAATGTCGTAGTCTTCCATTTTCATTTGTCCTTTGGGTATGGACACAAGTGGCTTCATGGTAGTAATCAATAGAGATTTTTTCTCTTCATTGAACAAAGCTTAAATCTTCTTGGTAGTTGATAATGCAATGTTCTTCAATAACTATTTTTACTTCTTGGCTTGTCGATCCCACTTGGTTGCATCGAAATTCTCTTGAAGACGTTGTGGGTTGTCGATGGTTTGTATTTCAATGGAAGCATCAGGAGGGAGACCAAAGAGGGTAATAGAAGGAGAAACCTGAAATGTATGAATGTGTGGAGAGGAAAATGGGAGTGTTGTCATGGAAAATAGCGAGATGTCAAATTTAGATTGAGTAGGGGGAAAACCAGTTGGGATGAAAATGGAAATGGGGGTAGAGATTTTTTCCTAGAAGATGATGGACCTAGGGTAATGGGAAACATGGATGATTCAGATTTTTTAATAGGGGCCCCAGATAGGGTGGTCAAAGAACAAATAACGGTTGAAGCGGATTTCGCTCGCTCAGCGCACAGGGTTACTTCACAAGGGGTACTGTTAAAAATAGTTGGGGGTTCATTAAGCATCAATAGCTTAGGGTCTATGGATCGCAGGCTCTTCTCTACAGATGGGGGTTGAGGAGCTACCATAGATGTAGAGGTAGGAAGAAGAGAGGGAGTAAGACTTACCTAGACCGTAGTGGTCAAAACACTTTGCAAACCAGACTCTTTTTCTTCTTCTCCTTTGGTTGATGCATTGGATGCACCCAGATCTTGGACTCACCTTCTCTTTGTATGACCAAAATTGGCATGTTTTGATCCTTTAGCATCCAATTCCCTTAAACTTGGCCTTCATCTACCATAGTGGACCTTCTTGGGGACCGTCATACCATTTTTACTTTGCTTCAAGCACTGGTGGAGGATGTGGCTTATGAGCCCTTTTTCTTTGAGCCTCTTCTCTTTTTGGATTCTTGAGGATGGGAAGTACGGCGTGAAAGTTTCTCCTCTTCAATCTCATGGCTTGTCTTTGAGATCCTATTGTTGGTATCAGCCTCTTTGTCATAAATCTCTTTGAACCTTTCATCATGTGGCCAAAACTCTCTGAAAAAGGTATTGAGGCACCTCATCTCTTGTTGGAACCTCCAAAAATTTGTCTTCTTCCTTTCCAACCATCCCTTATACTTCAATTGTGTATTGAGGGGTTTACTCATTGGGAGATTCCTCTTATTCTCCACCTAAACTTTATAGAAATTCAACCATTTTGGTCATTTGATTGGTATGCGGGCCAAGTCAATGTATACTTCTACCCTTTCCTAAGGTCGGATTCCTCCTTGACTCAAAATACTCCCAACACTCATGTTTCAAAGTGAATTTCTTTGTCGAATTATAATCTCGTGTGTCATAGATGAGGACCAAGCCTAAGGTTGCTAGTTGGTTTGTAAGTTCACCCTCTGCCTTTCGCTTCTCTAGTGTCACCTGACTATTGGCAATGCTAAGGGGAGGTGGGTATAGCCTTGTCTTATTTCTTTTGGTGTCATAGGTGTTTTTGGCAAGGGTTGCTTGACAGCATGCCTCCAATGCAAAAACTCTATCTGTTACAAATCTGGGAAGTCTGAAAGGCTCTCTGACATAACCATAGAATCTAACAAACATGAAATCCTCTCCTAGGAAATAATCCATTGGGTTTGGCAGAGTTTTCATCCATTGTGAGATCTCAAGAGAAAAATGGTCTGTAGGATGTGGCAATAAATCTTGAAGTACTGGCCTCATAAAATAGTCCACAAACCAATAGTAATTGCATGTTCTTGACAATACATAAGTCCACATAGAAACTAGCTAATAGGAACCATTTACATTGACCCTAGACACTAGCAGACTTCTCTCTAGAAACTCAAAAATTTTTTGCAAAATCAAGTGAGCCAAGAAAGAAGAATACTTGAATTTATACTTAGTATGATATTTCGTCAATTTCTCTAGCATGCCTTCGACTACTGCATTAGTAAAATCATAATATTTCTTACTCTTCTCCCTTTTGAGCATGAAGGCCAGGCCCATCTGGAAGTGATGGACTTCCTCATCATCATCAAGGTCGTAAATCCAAGCCAGCATTGAGAAGATAGTCTGTGTGTCTTTCTTGAATTTTTTGCATGCAAGAGGATAATAAAAATGATCTCTCATCAGTCTTTCCTTCATCTCACCCTCATAAAAACTATCCCTTTGGGTTCCTTCTTCCCAAAAAATTCCATCTTTTCATCATCAAACTATTTGGTGCCCCAAGTGGTAGGGATAAACAACATATCCCCTATGGCTTCGATAGAAATCGTGACTTTGATCTTGTTTCCCACAATGGCTCTTGTCTACTTGTTAAATATTTTGGCACATGCATCCACCAACTTCGGGCATAGGTGTATGACAAGAAACATGAACTGTGGCAGCCCACAATTCTAGAGGCAAGATACAAAACCCTCAAATGACCCATGATCTATTATTCTTTGGAATGCCCCTTCTGTTGGAAAATGTGTCTCAATTTACAGGCTTGGACCTCTAAGAGAGGCTTGATGAATTTTTGCCCTTATTTCTTTACTGTGCAGTTCTCTTTTGGTCAGCTTGACCCATTACTCACTAAGACTTAGTCTGATCATTGAGACTCTGAGGGTTGTTACAGTGATGGGCCGACGGGCATGGAGTTGGCAGAATGTTGGTTGGAATCGGTTTCATCAATAGATTGATCACTCATCAACGGGAGGAAATGTTGTGCCTCACCGATGTGCTGATGATTTACATCAACGGTTGAAATCGGCTTCATCTTATGGTGATGGTTGTGTTTCATGGCATCCTAAAGCAGGTACAACCAAAAACCTTTTTGTTGAGCGGAATTGCTTCAACGCTCAACACGTGGAAAATTGATAAAGCGGTGGGCACAGCGACGAGGAGGTCAGCCCCGAGTTTATTTATGTGAATATTTGTCTGATTGTGGACACGTTTCTATGCCTCGGGAGTTCCCTAGGGAATCTAGCAGATGTCCCTAGAGATTCCCCGAAGGAGCTCCAGCGGCTTCCACGTAAGCCAAGTGGAGAGCGTGAGCGGTGGACATGTGGCAGCCTCAGAAGCTCATTATGGGCGGGCTCATGGGAATCTAGGAGATTCCCTCTTGGTTGCTCTGGAACCTCTTGAGCAGTGGACACATGGCATGTGGGATCCAATAGATCTGGCGGTCGATGTTTTGGCGATAGCGGATTATTGCCGACCTGGAATGTGATGAAATGGTTAGTGATGGCAAAGGGATTTAAAGCTTGATGACAGTTGACCGATCAATGCTCGGTCAAGTGACATAATGAATAGCAATAAGATACATGGTGATTTTTAATTGGTTTTTTTGCATCGTTGTTGCAAAACATCATTTATTGTCAGAAGTTGGATTGGTGAAAAGCGATATTTTATGCAATCACATGAGATTGAATTTTGGCAGTTGGCAGAGCCTGAATTTATTAATTTCTTTGCAATGAATTTATTGCAAGAGTGGCTCAATGTAGGATTGCACTTGGATCTACTCTAAGATCAATTTGGCGTGTCGGTAAAGAGCTGAAATTAATGCACCCTAATTGGTGGTTGGAGAGAGACTAGTAATAGTCGTTTTAGAATATAAGTTGAACGATCTGGAAAAATAGAACACTGAGAAAAAGGTTGATGAGTTTGTATTCACGGTATGCCAAAATAGCATTATAACAATGAGTACATAAAAACTCAAGTGTTGTTGTGAGCTAACTATCAGAGAATAAGGAATGTAACTTTGTATGTAATTTTTGCTTACTATAATACAAAGTGTCTTTCTCTTGGTGTGGTGGGTTTTTTCTCGAAAGGATTTTCCCATGTAAATCCAGTGTTATCTCTGTAATCGTTTATTTATGTTACTCTTGTTACCCTGTATGTGTTCATCTTAAGTGTTTTAATGTTTTACAGCTGGTCTTTGCACTTCTCCTCTATGGTTTTAGCGTTAGGAAAGCAATTTTGCACCTCTGTTTTCCTTTCACCTTCCCTAAGGTTTTAAGGGTTAGCCACCAATTTTGGGTTGAAAATATTGTCGGCAACATCTTGCACCGCCTCTCTTTTGATACGTCTACCTAGTTGCACTTTTTTACAAAATTCAAACAGCCACTCCTCATGCATTGGAGCATTGGCGAATCAGTTCTGCCCAAAGATATCGGCATAACCAGGCCTTTTAGGTGAGGCTTTGGCCTTTCTACCAAAATTTGATGGCTCCACCATGGCTATTTTGAGAAGTTGCAGAGATTTTCTTTAATGAAAATGACCACTTGACTTTTTCTACTTTAAAAAATCTACTTTTGGATGTAGTTATTTCCCTTAGCACGTACATGTAGTTAAGGCTACACTGTTACTGTTGGTCCATTAAATGCTACCAATGAGGCGATACGTGTGGATTTCAGATATGTATCCCTTAGGAATGTCAAAAATGTTGTGAGAATAGAATTAGTACATTCTCCTCGCCACCTCTTTTCACAAATAGGCTCATTGCCTTGGAGAGTGTTCTTTTAGCTATGAAAAATGTGCTTAAGTAATGCAAAGTACCTTTGAAAAGTCGTGTTCATTAAATTTTTTAGAATTTAACATGTTAATCTATGTCTTTTCACATAAGCGAACTAGTTGGTGTTGATGATGGAAAAGGACATCAATGATCGGCCTATGTGAACATTTACTCCCAAAGCCCAAATTTATTTCTCAGGACCTCCTGTCAGATCTTTCGTTTGATTTATCTCCTATCCTTTGATTGCTTTAATGTTTTCTCCATTGTCATCCAACCAAAAATAGACTTTTCACTGATTAGGTTTGTCGGCACTTCCTTTGTATAAATAGCTATACCACCTTATTTCAATATTCTTTCAGAAAAATAGCTCCTTAATTTTAGCAAGCTTTTCTCGCTATTTCCATTCTGCCTTTTTCTCATCTACTTTTCCATAATGTCGAATGGCCTAGGAACTCCCATTTGTCTACTACCACGAAGGCCACATTACACCTTCACAGGGGAGGTCACTAGTGATAGAATTAAATTTTTAGTGAAGAAATGTGACTGCCTTGGTGTAATTGCATTCCAGTGGGTAGTCGTCCAAGACTATATTGAGGACAAGAACCAGATGAGAATCAACTGCAATGTCATTTCTTTCTTTGTGGCCTCCCTCCTCGATTTGAATGTTTTCAAGCCCATGATAGTTGACTTGTATCACCAGATGTTCAACACTTCACTGCTAGAAGGGCTTGGTGAAATTGTGCAAGTAGCTATCCTTTATGTCGGCATTCTGAGTGCAATGGACCTCCATAGGCATGTTGATCATGGGATAGACATGCCCTAGTTACCCTTTCTTATCAACTTATGTACCATGGACCTTGCCAGTCACTGCTCAACTTTGCTAGCGGCCACCTACTTTTTGCAAGAGTCTGGCGTGGAACACGTTCCTGGGCTCAACTGGAGGAAGCACTTTGAGTTTCTAGCATATAACCATGGAGACTAGAAACTAAAGTGTGTGTAGTGTTGTGTGTTGTTTTGGCCCCTTTCCCTTGACAAAGAAGAAGAAGTAGAAGAAGTCGACTATGAGAAATTTTCCTCTATAACCACAGTTGGAGACCTAACTTTTACTATTTTTTTCACGTTGCCTTCATTTTGCTTCTTTTTTCTTTGGGACTCTTTTTGGGTTTGTGAGAGAGAGCTTTAAGTTTAAATTCAAGCCCCGAGTTGTATTACAATATAATTTTTTTAAGAATATATATAATACAGTACTTTTATACCTCTTCAGTGCTTTTCTCATGGCTTATTCTCAAAATTAGAATGTATTTATAAAAAAACATTTACATATGGTACATAACTATTAAAAAAATTCAAAGGACAATGTATTTAATGGAATAATTATAGATAAATACTATTCACTGGTATATCCAAAGCATTACCTTCCATATCCTCAAGTTCATATGCATTATTTTTCTTGCACACGCTAATTTGGAAGGGTCCCTTCCATAGCGCTTCAAATTTGGTATGTTGCCCCAGTTTCATAGTGCACTCATCGTACTTTAGCACTAGGCTCCCTTCCCTAAAATCTGGGTTGGAGGTATTTTTTATCAAACCATCACTTAACTATTTGTTGGTGGTCAATCATGGCTCCATAGGCCTTTTCTGTCTTCCTCAAGTTTGAAGAGCTCCACTAACCGTACTTCCATTCAGTCACTTTCTTCAATTTTTAGGTCTTTTAGTAGTGCAAAGTAGGGTTTTCTATGGAAACAGGTAACACTACCTCTTTTTCGTATACTAGTTCAAAAGGAGAGGCCTTTAGGATCTACTTTCATGTAATCTAATCCGCCCATAGAGAAACTCACAAGTTCTTGTGTCAATCCCTTTGTGGCTCTGACTCGATATGCTTGATTAACCTAATTATGTTTTTGTTAGTCGACTTCGCTAATCCATTTCCTTGTGGGTAGTATTTTGATGGTCTTCAGGTAAACCCCATCTTTGATAGAAAAATCCAACATTCCAAAACCTACAAAGGTCTGAGCATTGTCGGATATGATGTTTTTTGATGAACCAAATTTGGTTACCAACTCTTCAAAGAAGTTGACAATCTCGCCCTTTATAGCATTTTTCAGGGTGATGGCTTTCGTCCACCTTGTGAAGTAATCAGTCACCGTAAGGATCCATTTATGCTAGAAATGGGATTTATCATCCTGATGAAATCTAAACCCCATTGAGCGAAGGGTTCCTCGGTTACAATCGAACTCAAAGGAAAGGTTGAATTCTTTGTTTTTCTAACAAAGAATTGGCACTAAGTACACCTTTGCACCAGATGGTGCACTTTAAAAAACATAGAGGATCAATAATATCCCGCTCACATTATTTTTAAAGTGGTAGTCTTGGTAGTCTTGGCGGAGAAATGTCCACCTTGGGGACTGCTATGGAATTCCTTAAGGACTCTTTATGACTGTGGCTTTTCTAAGCATCGAAGTAAGACACCATTGTAGTTTCTCTTAAATAAAATCCCTTCAATCAATACATACTTGGTGCCTTGCAGTCAGTAGTATCGCCTTTTGTGGAGTGGAAGGTTGGTCGAGTACTGCCCTTTTTGCATGTATTATGTTCGATATGTCACCCAGGACTCGTCGGACTCAAATTTATTTGAGTATACTTGATTGATCTCCTTCTCAGCTTCATAGCTTGATTCCTATACAAGATATTCGCATAGACCTCTTCCCTAAACCAGCTTGCTTGGTCTAATGTCCACATCATACTCTAGGATCTTGGTGATCTAGTTGGCCCTCTTCTCAATTATCTTACCTTTAATGATATACTCTTGCACACTAGGATGAGCAACCAGTATGGTGTTTCTATTGGTCGAAACCAAGTGTCAAAACTTCTTTAGACTCTTAATAATGGCAAAATCCTTCTTTTCAACAAATGTATACCTAGTTTCATAACCCTTAAGAGTTCTTGAGTGAAATGTGATAAGATGCTCTTCATTATTCTCCTCATCCTTCTGAGTGAGTACAAAAGATATGATATGTTGGTCATTGTATACATGAAGCATAAAATCTTTGGAAAATTCTGGGTTAGCCAACACCAGAGTGGCGAAGATAGCTATCTTTATCTACTCAAAATTCATTTTTCCCTCAGGGGTCCACTTGAACATTAGGTTCTTATTGAGAATCATCATGATAGATCTCATGATTCCTACGAAGTCTAAAATGAACCGACTAACAAAGTTGATCTTTCCTAGAAAATATTGCAACCCTTTCTGATTCACTAGTAGGGGTAACTCCATTATAGATCTCACCCTTTTAGGATCTATTGTTATTCCCTCTTTGGATACTACAAAACCAACTTACCTTGGGATACTTTGAACACACTTTTTTGGATTTAAAGAAATCGTAAATTGTTGACACTTCTAGAATACCTACTCTAGATGATCAAAGTGATCATTTTTTTACTTTGAAAAGACCATTAGGTCATCCAAATATATTAAAATTATCTAATTGATCAATCCTCTGAAACCAATATCCATCGCTCGTTGAAAAGTTGCACCAGCATTTGAAATTTTGAAGTGCAGCTTTGCATATGTGAACGTTCCCCACTTAGTGGTAAATGTCATTTTATGTTGGTCACCTTCCTTTACATATACCTAGTTATAGCCCAAGAAACCATCGAGCAATGAAAACATCTCCGATCTAACCACAGTCTATAGAATCTATTCCATTGATGGAAAAGGGTAATGGTCTTCCAGCAAAGCTTTATTGAGATCTTAGACATCAACACAAATTATAATATCACCATTATTTTTTTGAACCAGTACCAGATTAGACACCCAAGTGGAGTGCTTAATCAGATATATGATCCTTGACTCAATCAATTTGGTGAACTCCTGTGCCATCAACACTTCTACATTTGGATTGATCAGCCTTTGCTTCTATCAGACAAGCTTTGATCCTTTAGCCAAGTCAATGGTATGATGAATTATGCCCAGATCATACCCTCTAAGATCATCATAGGTGCAGGCTACCACTTTGTCATATCTAGAACATAGATCCCTTAGCCTTTTCTTATCTTCCCACAGAACGTCCCTTCTGACTTTTAGCTTTCTGTCATTTTCGACATCGAGCTCTTCATAATCCCTTACGTCCATAGTGAACCTTTGTTTTTCATTTCTTACATCTTCACAATCAAAAATATTTTCTAGGGAGATTAAACCTCGAGGGAGCTTATTGCCTTTTAATTGGATAATCAACTCTTTAAGAGATTCTGCTCCTAGTTGTGAATAGTCGAAAGCTCCTTTTTAATTTTGTATGAAGGCAGTGATCTAAGTATCATCTTGAAATACTTGTCAATTTTGATTATTGTCAGGGATTGTTGGTCAGATGATGATTTGTATTGCATTATGCTTTATCATTGAATCGAGAACCGATTCAAATTGTGAACCGATTGAAGCCATTTGATCAATGACATTGTTTTGAGATTGGGGCATGACTTTCAAATTAAAAGCTTCAAAGCTCTCAATCAAATCCCATATCTAATGTCTATATGACTTCATTCTTATATTCTTTGTAGTCGCTTGCCCACGGACCTGGCTCACAACCAACTCTGAATATTTGAGTGCTTGCACCCTCTTTATGCCCATTCGCTCCACAAGAATCAAACTGTGGACCAAGGCTTCATATTCCGCATCATTGTTCAAGCATGAGAACTAAAAATGATAGACCTTGAGGGTGTCTGATCCTTTCGGGGACACTAGTCAAACTCCTACTCTAGAATTGACTTTGTATTTGGTGCCATCAAATTATAAGGTCCATAGATGAGTGTTTGTTGGATCATCATATTCCTCCCAATTCTTTATCACTTTTGAGTAGACCTAATCATCATCGAAGATCATGTATATGCCCAGTCCCATGTAATGAAAATTGTTGAATGGGTCAAGGTCGATGGATTGGTTGAGGAGGACCTCCTCTTCGAGAGTCTGACCACTCGTGTCTTCCTCATCCTCCAGCATCTCTACACAATACCCCTCCCCTTTTGAGAAGGAGGTATGTGTTGATCTTCAAAACATAGGACTACATTGTCTGCCATGTGTTCTAGATGCAAAGATTCAGACAGGATTTTGATCTTTTCCCCATGCTTGGTTCTCAATATCAGATGGGACCAATCAAGCACCAAGTATCTGCCAAGCTTTGTAGTGAAATCTCTTGAAAGACACATCCCGAAGACCAGGGGAATGTCTATCACCACTACTTCTTGTGAGACCATCTGGCTTGGGCATGAGAAGAGGGTTAAAGATGGATATTTTATCCAACCAATGGTTGGAACCTTCTTTCTATCCAATTGTATAATTCCCTTCTCAAGGGGCTCATACTTAAGCTTCAAGGCATCAACCACTTGCTTCGGCATGACTGTTTTACTAGCTCTAGAATCAATCATATTATTATGTAAAAGTTTATCTCCCATAATCAGTGTTAAAAAGAAGGGTGCGGGCTTCGAATTGCTTACCTCTTTCTCTTTTGCATTATCCATGTCATTTACAAAATTTGCAGCCTTCTAGGCTTGAGGTTTGGACATGGGTTCTTTATCTTTAATTTGGTCACACGGTGGAGTCGCATCCATCTACGGTATTTGTTCTTCATTCTGTAATGCTTCCCGGATTAATATCTTTTGTTTGGGAATGGATATGACATCCCATAGGGATACGTTGGCAAGCGCCTTATTCAATTGTTCCACCATATTGAGCATTCTGACTGGCTAGACCTTGGGCTTAAATTGTGATATCTCTCTCTCATCTTCGAAGGGAATCGATCCATTGTGAATGGGTTCAGCATCTTATCCAACTCCTTCACTGGCACCAGTGGAATTTGATGTTGCTGAGTAGGTCAACCAGTCACTTGCAAGGCCTTCTTTTCTTACAGCTACAGTTTTCATAAATTTGGTTGTGACGGAGCTTGTTGTACATATTCTCTCGTGAGCCTTCTTTTGGATCTTATGTTGTAGTCCGACTACACTTGTGGAGTAGTGGTCATCGGAGCTTCATTTATGAATACCGCATCTTCTTCCTCCATCCATGAAAATAGCACTTGGTCTGACATGATATTTAGTTCTTGCTCTAAGGACATCCCTTGCATTTGTGCTCTAAAGTGGGCATTTTCCACTTTAGGGGACTCACATTCTTCTGCATTTGGGAGCATACCTTTGCTTCTTTATCCTGCTATCTTCCTTTGCATATTTCCCCTTGGGAAATTTTGAGACATGTGACTATCATTTCATGTGAAGCACCATATGTTCCCATCTTCCTCCAAGTTGTTATGTCTTAGGATTAACTCTTTACTCTAGCTATCTTTAATTGTTTGTAGTGGTATGGTGACTGGAACTATCTGGTTTGTGGATGTCACTTGTTGGCCTTCTCAACTTGAGGGTCCTTGGTATGTGTTTTTCTGATAGGATGTCCTTCCTCCCTGATAGGTCTGAGTGGCTTGCTTTGGAGGTTTCGCTTGTTGCCGCTTGATTAGAACTAACTCGTTAGCAAAATACTACATGAGGATATTTATATCATTGATGTCCACTTCTATAGAGGAAGAACCAGACATGCTTGGTTGCACGGTGGGGTACACATACATGGATTTTGGTGTGGAAAATGTCACTACTCGTTGAGTGGAAGTGCTCAGAGTAGCTTCTTCCTGAGGACCGCTAAATATTTCTACAAATACAAGCATCAAAGGTCATGGTGGAAGCTTTCCTGCATCGACTAAACTATTCTTTGTGCGCACAGCCAACTTGTATGCGTCGGGTAAGATATCTCCTCCCATAGAGTTTATCATCACTATGATATCTTAATTGAAATCCTTTAGTTAGAACATAACTCCATCATGGTTGGGGATTAGGCAGTCACAAGGATTCTCTACCAGTTTTTGTGAAACCTAGTGTTGAATTCGCTCATGGATTCTTGTAGGGCTCTTTTGGTGGTGATTAATTGATTTAGCAATGAAGAATGATCTCCCTTCTCTAAAAAAAATTCAAACATATTTTCTCTGAGCTAATCCCATGAGAAGATAGAATCAGAGGTCAAAGATCGATACTAATCTTGAGCCTTTCCTTTGAAAGAGGTTGCCAACTGTCTTAGAGAAATATTTTCCTCTACTATGTTATGTACCATGCATACCTCAGCTATAGCTTAGAGGTGTTCGGAAGGGGTTTTGAAGTCCTCCCTAGAGAATTTTGCAATAGCCTTAAGAGCATTAGCGAGTATGGTGGGCCACACATCTAGGGGCATAAGTGGTTGTAGCGGACTACCACTATCCTAGGTTACAAAATTTCTAGGAGCAGGGACAGGTACATGAGACATGGAAAATAGATTCCTATGAATTGGATATATTGGTATTCTAATCTAGAAAGTTCAACCTCCAAGTGGAGTAGATAAGGCTCTAGATACTGGGCTCTTACTTTTTTCTCTATTAATTTTTATAAGCGATATAGAATCTGTAAGTCTTCTTCTCCTAGGTACTGAAACAGGTTACTGGGAGTACTAGAAATGGCCCTTTGAGGATTCTCTTGTCTAGATTCTAGGCAAGAAACTTCTAGTTTCTTTCCTTGGCCCAATTTAAGAAATTTTTTTGACTTCTAATCAGATGTTCAGAAAACTTGGGTCCCACCAGGTGTGCCAGAAACAGAATTGTTGATCATCAAAACTTGTTCCTCTCCGACAGCGTTATGGTAAATTCAATGAGTGGGGGACCAATTTGCACCTCACTGAATACCTCCTGGATTTTTATAGAAAGCTAGCTCTTCTCTGAGATATGGAAAAAGGGTAGAAGAAGATGTAAATATAAAACATGAAAAATGATTATGTGCCAATGCCTTTACAACATTTTAAAACCTAAATTCTCTTCTATGAATCATATATTAGACACATAACACCACAACCCTTCATTATTGGGAAGAGAACAAGCAGCAAAGGCTAAATACAAGCATAGTGTAGTCTTTCAAATCTCCCTATAGGAAGTGTTCATTAAGGTTTGATCAAGCATAAAAGTTCCAAGACTTGACAGAAAAACATTCAGTAAGTTGCATAAACCCTTCCTCTTAATATAGCATAACACAAAGAAATAATAACCCTTAAATAAAATAGAGAAGTTCAAGGACATAATCCAATTTCATCAGGCTATTACTTTCTCATATAAGCTTACAACATGAAAATCAACTGATCAAACTATTCGAATTAAGCTTAACATAGTGTTTTATTCAGAACAAAAATATAAAGAAGGAACTTGACAAAGGCCATTTCATGCACAATTTCAAAATTTCCTTAAAACAAATTGTACTTAAATTTCAAATGAACTTTAAAATAAAGGTTGGATGCCAATCTGACAATAGTTTGAGTTGAAACAATATAACATGCCAAAGAGAAGCAGTCTTCTACCAACTTCTAATGAAAATACTTCTATAACTAAGGAAAACTACATAATTTATTTCCAAAATGGAAAAATTCAGGAACACTTTCTTTCTATCGCCACCTCCTATTTATAGCTTAAAAGAGAGAGAAATTTCATCACCACCCAGAAGTAATTACTGCTAGATGTCTACACCTGATAGCTCATGATCCAATTGTAGATCTTTAATTAGGTCATGGCAATAATTTCTCATCAATTCCCAACTATTGTATTAATTTCCCATAGATATTTAGCAAAGATTGCCCTCCATAAACACTTGGATCTAAGAAAATAGCCTGAAAAAAGTCTTGTTGACCAATAACGTGGCTTGATGGCGTCGACTCAAAGTTTCATCCTAAAAACTAAAGAAACCAGCATGCTTCAACAAACTCCAAAGAGAAGGCTCCTTAAAAGCACAACCTACTTGCAGTGAACAGATGACGTGTCGAGTGGGCAAGGATTTTCAAATTTGTGAAAATTGTCCTTGAGAAAATCTTCGTTGGCTAACACGTGTCCTGACTTTTTCCTAAAAGGATAGTGATAAATAAAACCCACACAATCACCATGTGGCACATTCTGTGCCTTCTCCAAACAACTTTTTCTTTGAGCACGAGCACATCTGAAGCCAAAAATACATAAAATCCAAAAATAAAAAATGATTAAGGAAAAAATGCTTCACAGATATATTTGATAAGGAAGGAACTTTAAGTTGAATGGTTGGACCTTTGGTTATTATTTTTGCATCAAACTCCATCAATTGTGACATTTTTGTTTCGGGACCAATATTTTATTTTGTCATTGTTGGGTTTTAGATTTTCTTTGTTTACCTCGACTAGTCCTTTTGTGATGAGACCTTTCTCAATAAGGACACATTTCTCAAGGATCTCCTCAAAGGTTGTGTAACATTGGATTTGAATTTGACTCATCAATTCTCCATTAAGGTTTTCCACAAACCTGGTGACCAATTATTTTTCAAGAATGTGACAAGGGAATTTTCTAACCAATCCTCACCATATTTGGTAAAACAAGGTGGGTGGGTCCCCTTCTTCTTGTTTGGTTGTGCTCAATGTTGCAAGGGTGACATAATTTTTAATGTTGAAGGCAAAATGATTGATGAATTTTTCGGCTAGTTCACCCCATGTTCTAATTCCTGGAGGTAGGTGTACAAACCAATCTAGAGATGGTCTCATAAGGCTTCACGAGAATAGTCTCATCAAATAGGTAGGATCATATGAGACTTCCATACATGATGTGTTGAATTCTAGAATGTGCTCTATTGGATCCCCTATTCCCTTGAACTTAGGCAAAGGTGGTGTGAAATTAGGGCAGAAAGGGTGATATGTACAAAAAAAATCATCAAATGGAAAGGGCCACAATTCCTCCACAGAATATGTCTTCTTGTTGGTCCCTAATTGAATTTTTTTCATCTATTGTTGGAGGATCTATACTTGTATCAAAAAAATTGCAAGAGATGGTGTTGCATTATTTTGGTTTGGTGTCATGATGTTGGTATTAAGGTCATATGTTGGATTTGAATTAGTATTGATGATTTGTGATGTGGGACCTTGGTTGCCATATTCATTTGTGTTGTTTTTATTTGGGATGAAATTGGCATTTAGGTTTGTTCCAAAGTTCATGTTTACATGTGGTATGGTGTTTTGGGATTAAGGTGTAGACCCTTGATTTGTGCCTTGGTTTTGAGAATTAGGTCCTTGATTTGAAAATAGATTTGTAGGTCCTTGATTGGTATTTTGAAATAAAGGTGTAGGCCCTTAATTGATGTTTTGATATGAAGGAAAGGTTCCTTGATTTGTATTTTTAAATAAAGTTGTAGGTCCTTGATTGATGTTTTGTGATGAAGATGTAGGTCCTTGGTTGGTATTTTGGAATGATGGAGGGGACCCTTGATTAGTGTTTTGGAGTGATGGGATAGATCCTTGATTATTTTTTTGGTTTGGGATCCTTCATGAGATGATGTGAACCTTTCTAGGTTTATTTGGTGGAGGTTGATTTGATGAAGGTATGCTTTGAAATTGCAATAAGGATCCTTGATTTGTGGTTTGGAGTGTAAGAATAGGACCTTGGTTTTCATTTTGAATCAAGGGTGTGGGACCTTGTAATGTGGAACCTTGATTTGTGTTTTGAAAAAGGGGGTTTGTAAAGGTCTTACCCAAGGAATTGGAGGAACTTCCATGTGTGAAATTGTGTCCTTGTGTAGTGGTATGGGTTACCTTGTTTCCAAATATTGAGATGCTTGGGATGTGTGTGGCAGTGGTACTCATGTGTGCAGTTTTCCCAAGGGGTATGTTTGACATTTATTGTGATGAGGGCATGCCAAGTGAAAATGGATTTTCAGTTTCTTCTTCTATAATAGTTGAGACATCAAAGCCTTGAGGTAATTTGGCACCCTTTTTAGCTAGTGCATAGAATAGTCTATTAGGGTTAGCACTAACAAGTTGATCGACCATTCTTAAATTCTTGGTTCTTGATAATCTCTTTCAATTTCTTGAGGATTCAATTGTTTGTTCCCATGTGTTGGTTTGGTCTCCTTGTGATGTGTCTCTTGTACATGTAGAATGATTTGAATCTATTCCAATGGTAGTGTCATGAAAATGGTCACTTGAAAAATCCATTTCCTTTCTTTTGGTTTTTGACCTTGTTTCAACCATGTGAGACTTTTGCAAGTTTGAGGGATAATGCAAGATGGTGATGAAACTAAACTATGTTTTTGGATTTTCTTGAATATGAGGATGCAAATGCAAGGTTGATAATGAAACTAAGCTATATATTTTTGGATTTTCTTGAATATAAGGATACAAGGATAATGAGGCTAATGGATGCAAAAGGATATGAAAGGTTGAGTAATTGACCATTTAAGGAAAAATGATATGATGCTAAGGCAAAGGTAAAATGAACTATTTTTTTGTATTTTTGGGATAAAGGTGAAATGTCCAATCTATATTAAAGACCAAGATGATGATAAAATTTATGATCAAAGGGATGTAATATGGATCTAAATGAGGTCAAACTAATGCAAAGGAATCCTACAATTTTAAACAAGGATGGAAATCAAGCTAATGTGAACCAAAGGTAACAATTCCAAGTGTCATTGACCTTTTTGGTAATCAAGAGGATAATTTTGACAAGGTTGAGTCAAGGCTAGGACACAAGATTAAGACTCAAATTTGATAAAGGTGATAATGATAAAGGTTGATAATATGAGGGATTGAGGTCAATGACAAATAGAATATGCAACCAAAGATTTTCCAAAACCTTAATGGTCTTCGTATGTTCAAAATTTGAAGGTCTAAATGCAGCCTAAGGATCAAATTTTAATATATGCAATGTAAAGGATGGAGGAAGGTGTATAGGAGTGAATTTTCACCCCTTCAGAAAATTCCCCTTTTACCCCTCTTCACTTTAGAAAACCGAATTCGGAGGCTTAATTCCACATAAGCCCATTGTTCTCATTCCACTTGGTGCATGTTTCGAGCGTTGATGGAATAAATATTGGGGATGCCCACACAGTGTGCAGATGTCTGTATGGTGTGCTTATGTCCCTGGAAGATTCCCACGGTTGGAGCCTGCAGCTCCTAGCATTACACTTCCCATTGGAAGTCATTTTGTAACACCCCCTTCGAATGACCAACTAAATATGATTGTTTTCTTCATACTTCCTTCAAATTAACTCACTCTCATTCCATTTCAAGCTCTTAGACAATCTCATCCATAGGTTCAAGCATTCAAGTAGAATTCTTTCACTCCGTAGCAACAATTCCATCGCTCTGTCACTTCAATAGAACAAGTGTAGAAAAAAAACCATTGGAGCAGAGGCTTGAGCTCCTCTCATTTTCTCCCCCATTAGCCTTGAGCACTCTTGGTGGAGATGTTAAGCTCTCTACTCTCCTTCTCTATTACTTGGTTGAGTTAGCACATTATTGTTTGGTAGTTTTTTAGTGTTCTTTTGCTTTCATTCCTTCTTTATCATATTATTCCTATATCATTGCAAACTTGGTTGTCCGTGAAGGTGGAAACACCAAAACAGGGATCTGACTGAGGCAGACCCCTATACAACTCCCCAATAATTTTACTCTTTGTTGTGTGTAGGTTGATGTGTTTCATGGAGCTATTTGGTGAATAAGATTTTATGTGTGATTATTCTTGTCACTCTTGCATTGATCTATGTGTTTTATTACATCCATTTATATGTCTCTTATTTCATAGTATTATTATGTTCGCTTAGAAATCATTAACTAGGTCGTTAGTTTGTTTTCTAGTGGTTATACCTTGTCTTCCTGGTTCTCTAGTCATATGGACACTAGCGCACCTAAGAGATGCTAGCTCGCTACATTGTCATCCCAGAACCATGCTTTTATCCTCTAACAAAGAGCTATCTGAGACACAGAGTTGACCCTAAAAACTGACTCGCCTAGTCTGCTTTGAAATCTTGGGTTTGTAGGGTGATTGAAGGACCTTATAGTCCTCATCATCCTCATCTCGCCTTTCCTAACACTCCTTTAAACTGAGGTAAGTTAGGGTAGCCTGTTGCTCTCAACCCTCTATGACCTAGGGCCTTGACGTGGTTGGTCCCCCTCTCTTACATTTTTGTGAACCTGACGTGAACCAACGTCTACCCATTTGTCGGTGTTTTAAATTTTCCCCTTGTACCCTCTAATCGTTGTACCCCTACATTTTTTGAAGATTTATGAGCATCATAACCTATTCCACAACCTCTAGGTATATTTATAGGAGAATTTTATGACACCTTCTAATGGAGAAGATGAAGGTCACTTCTAACTTTTCTACAGGTCTCTTTCTCGGTTCTACAGTTGGCCTGACCACGTAGGAGCAAATATCCTGGGGCGAGTCAAGATTCTTCAATGAAAGTGATCGTGTCCCTACTCCTCCTACATCACCTACATCATCTTCCATAGATGAGCATGAATTTTTCCACATTCCTTTTGAATATGTTGCTAGCTTGAGTAAAGGGTCGGGTGCTTTGGAAAATCACTTGGAGAAAAACCCAAAGCTGGTTAGGGCTGCTAAAGTTATCAGTGAAATAAAATATATGGTAGGGAAAGATCGAACAGGCATAGAACTCTTGGCTAGTCTCACTGGTCTAGCCTAAGCATGTGCCCCCTCAAACCATAGTAGCATGACACGAGATGGCCCCTTCGAAGAACGTGAGAGACAATTAGGACTGTCAATGCCTCCCACATATGTGTATATGGCTTACATGGTCCCTTCGATCAATATCTTTGTTGCTTCCGAAATTTTTGAAATTGTCAGAGTAAATAGAAACCCTTTGGTTTTCCACCTCCCCCCTTCTATCGCCCCCAGTGGTGGAGGATTTGGTAGGATGATTGGTGGAGGCCTTGGTGGTGGTAGCTTCAGTAGCAAAGGTGGCACTGGAAGAAGTGGTCCTGGTGGAGATCATGGTAGTGGCGGTGGCTCCAACGTAGGCCACACTAGTGGCGGTGGCATTAGCGATGGCTCCAGTGGTAGTCATGGTAGTGGTTCTATTGATGGCTCTAGTGGGGATTCCACTGGTCCTATATCTTCTAACGACCTAATTCTGAATAACTTTCTTCAAAATATGGGAAAGATGCTGAAATAGCTAGAAAACCTTTCCCAAGCTTCTGCCTAGCCTATCTTCTAGCCCTTCTTTTAACATAGCCCATTGTCGGTAGCGATCTTAAACACTCCTTTCTTGCAAGGGATGGATATTCCCAAATTTGATAAATACAGTGGCAAAGGGGACTTGCAAATGCATGTGTCTACCTTCAACACCTTATGCATAGACTTCTTCCATCACGATGTATTGATGGAAAAACTATTCCCCCGATCTTTCAATTACACAGTGCTCGAGTGGTACTATTCCTTGCCTGAAAATTCCATCTTTACGTTCAACCAGCTTGTGAGCCAGTTCTTGTGATAGTTCCAAGCCAACATCAGATCTAAGATGACCTTCTCTAACCTTATTTTATGCAAACAAGGGGATAATGAGAAGAACACTGATTTTATAGTGCAGTAACAGGCACTTTTCTCACAAATCTTGTACCCGTTACTATACTTCGATGTGCATAAGGTGTTCATAGGGAGCTTACAAAGGCCTTGGAAAGAGAAGTTTTCCCTTATGAAATACCCTTCTTTCACACATTTGTGTGCAGCCCTATGGGAGTACCAGCAGATGGTGGTTCAATTCGGGGGACCTTTCTCGGACTCATGTCCTGAAGGGAAGTCCATCATATCAATCTCTAGAAAAGGAAAATCCATTGTGAATGTAGTAGCTATTGTGGATAACAACACCCTCAGACACGACTGAAAATTCACAAAGTTATCAGAATCTTATTGCTCCATCTTATAAAAGTAATTGAAGGATAATATTGTTAGCTTGCAAAGCCCTAAGCCCATTAGGGAGCTTTACCCTAGCTGGTATGAAGCAAATGCCTATTGTCAGTACCATCGAGTTAACGAACATGATATCCAATGTTGCATGCGCCTGCATCATGAGATACATAATCGCATCGAGGACGCTACTATTCATCTTGATGGAAGTAAATAAAATATGAACAAATCAATGGTGAAAGCTAATAGTGAATTGTAGATATACACAGACCCATTTCCATCGTATTTTTCCAAAATGATTAGCGATCCCTTTGATTTTGTTCCTTAGCTTGAAGTGTACATTAACATGGTTATTGTTACTCCTTCTCCATGTCTTGCGATTGGTTTTTCAGATATAACATTCACCTCGCAAGATGTACCAATGAACGAAAAACCTTCTCCGCTATACATTCCCACTTGCCTCAACAACAACATTGTGACAGGGGTCTTAGTCGACCCCGCAAGTAGAGTGAATGTCATCATGGAGGAGACTCTGTTTCTAAACTCCTTGAAAAGGGAGGAATATGAAAAAAATGAGGTCTATCAACCAAATGCATGATGGCCTTTCTCTTAAATGCTATGGATCGATAACTTTGTCTGTCCTAGTTGGACCTAGGAATGTGGACACGATTTTTGATGTTATTCCTGAGTCGAACTTATTTAGGGTGAAGCTAGGCATACCTTGGCTAGCTTCCATGAATGGGATCACCTCTGTAATTCACAAGTGTTTTAAGTTTCCCCATGGAGGTGTCATGCACATAGTGCATGGAACTGGATACCATCCCATGGTATCTCATGGGGGATATTCGTTGGATCACTTTTGGCCTACTCCAGTTGGTCTGCTCCATCCAAGAACAGACCTACTTTACAAGAACTACATAAAGTATAAAACTAGGGGAAAGGGACAACCGAAACTTAGAACAGCCAGTTGCCTCCTTTTCCTGAAAGGGAAAGGATAATCTTTATCCTTCTCAAGTCACCTCATCCACTCCCCTTTCTTGGGAGGATTATTGGATGCGTAAACCTGGTCTTTATCCATTGAGTCTAATGGTGCCTACTTGGCGTAGACCCAAGATCAAGATATCATATCTCCCTACCCAAGCCTCTTGGACCTTGGTACTACTTATACGACAGGCATAAATCCCCTTGTGGGGAATCCTGTGCATCCCAACATCTGCGACCTCCTATCGCCCCTACTTCTAAAGCAATGAATGGGAAGAGGCTCTTTGTCAAGGCATTCGAGTCGACTCCCCCCATTGTTTCCAAACCTACCGTATTGCTCATGCATAAGAGTATGTCCCTCTGCTATAAATAGTTGTGGAAGAAACTCCCATGGCTGAGCAAGAGCCTTCCATTCCTTCGTAACCTTCGACCTCTAATTCAAAGAGTCACAAAAACTGCCTTATGCGGGAGCGCAAGCACTGGAAAAAGGATCTCTTGGCTAAGCAGGCCACCTCACAAAGAAAGGAAGAGGAGATGACTACCCCTATATCAGGGCCTTTTGTTATGTCATCCTCTCTCCTACCCTTTGTTCCCATTCAAACTAGCTTTGTACCACTTTCAGCTTCTACTACGAGTGCAAATGCGCCTAACACTAGAAAGGTGCGGGTGTTCATCGCTCCTTCGATGGAGCCGCCTTTGCTGACATCCATTTTGGATGTCCCACCTTTCCCAAAGCCTATAGATATGATTAACACCTCGATCGTATTTATTGTGGTTCTCTCCTCCTCTTTCTTTGCCCTTTTTGCCTTGTCTGTGGGGAGCTTTCCTCTTCTGACAAAGAAGAAGGCAAAGAGTGGTCCTTCCCACAATGAAGGATGTAAGAAGAGCCCACCTTCTTTGAAAGGTGGCCCCTGTGCTGACTTGTTCCATCCTAGTAATGGAACCAGTCCCAACATCTCCTGAGTTCGTCACTGCTCCTGAGTCTCTCAGTTAGTTTAGTGATGAACCTCGGGTGCGATATCCTCCATCCGTTGAGGTGAAACATGGAACTCATGTTTAAGTGCATGTTTAACTCAGTGGATGAAGTTCCAACCTTGTCAGCAATCTTTGTGAATTCGTTGACCTTAGACCCAAAAGAGTTGAGTGATGGAGACCTTGGAGGTCCTTCTTCCTTAGCCCTTATTGTAGGAGGGTTGAAAGCTCCTCCCCTTAACATTCCACCACTACAGGTTCACCCTCCTTCCCCCTACGATGACCTAGAGTGGGAAGCTAACGACCTCTTGGTTGACCAGTGTTAAGGGGAGACCTCTTCTTTATCTTTAGATTAGATGCGTGAATGTTGTGATGTGTTCCCCTGTGATCATGCTATATGTGCTTGGATGACCCTTGTCACCCCTACTGGTGCTTGGATACAGGCTTGGTGTTTGTGTTGTAAACCTTCTTCTATTTGTATCATCATTCTTCGATTTTGTGATTGACTTTCAAAAAATTGGGGACAATGTAAAGCGTTGGGGGTATTTAGGCTTCCCTTCCATGTTGACTCAATTTTTAATTTTTACTTTTCTTTTCGTGCATTCTTCCTGATCTGGTTGGGGATTAATGACCTTTCACCTTGCACCACGGTTACCTACTATTTATATAAGCAAGCGCAGATCTGACCCTATGAAACAAAATTCCCCTATGCCTTTTGTGTGTGTTCTCTTTCCTTTTGCTTTCTCTTTATCTTTCTCTCTTCTTTGCTTGAGTTTTCCCTCTCATGTGTGACAATGCCACCTCTACATTGCTCCGATCTTTAGAAAATACATTTTTTTCCAACGAATCTTTTCTCAAGATTCTTCACACACTTCTTTGTTAGAATTGCATTCTCAACTTGAAACCCTAATGTAGCATGTTTCCTTCATCACGGATTCATAAAGAAAGGACTTGGAAACCTTCCTCCATAGCGAGAATAGCTTTGATCTTCCTCTCATGTGGGGGCATATTCTTCCTTTTGAATTCATTGATGACAAATTGATTCAAGAAAGAAGACACTAGCTTTTGAATAGTGTGTCCCTTGAGTGGACCCTTTCTTTTTCACACTGGGTTCCCAAGGGACCCCTTTGAAAGTCTTATTTATGGCATCTACCTCAGGGGAAGCCTCAGTAGACCTGCTTCGCATCTCTACGTCTAGCTCGGGGGTAGCCTGACTAGACATACTTTACATCCTTGTGTCTAGCTCGAGGGAATCCCAACTAGACTTGCTTCACATCTTGACGTCTAGCTTGGGGGCAGCCCAACTAGATGTCACTTTCAAATAGTGTGTCCCTTCAGTGGACCCCTCTTCCTTTTGAAGGGTTCCCAAGGGAACCCTTTGAAATTCTTCCAACTTGACAACGGTCTACATGACTGTCTGCTTACTCGCCTATGTGGCTGCTTCTTGACATGTTCTATCTACAGGTAAACATGTTGCTTCATGGGTGCATACGTGAAGCTATTTTTTGACTTTGCAAAGTCAAATTTTTTTGGTATCCCTCATGTGAGAGTTCTTGGGGGATACCTTCCTTGCAGGTCTACGAGTTTGTAAGGCACTTTTCTTGAATTCCCTCATGTGAGAGTTCTTGGGGGATACCTTCCTTGCATGTCTACAATTTTGTAAGGCACTTTTCTCAATTTCCCTCATGTGAAAGTTCTTGGGGGATACCTTCCTTGTAGGTTTGTGAATCTATAAAGCACTTATCTTGGTTTCCTTCATGTCAAATTCCTTGGAGGATACCTTCCTTGCAGGTTTGCGGGCCTATAAGGCACTTTCTTTCTTCATCTTCATGGTTCTATAGAGCTGTGAAGTCAATTGCTTGTCTTGCACTCTTGGGTTCTCCAGATCATGGTCTGCTTCCTCAACAATTCAGGTACACATCTCTAACCCTAATACTTCTTTGATCTACTTTATCGAAGCACTAATCAGTATTTGTGCTCACTAAAGTGGGGGAAAAATGTATAGGAGCGAATTTCCACCCCTTAGGCAAATTCCCCTTTTACCCCTCTTCACTTTAGAAAATCAAATTCAGAGGCTTAATTCCACATAAATTCATTGTCCTCATTCCACTTGCCACATATTTTGAGCGTGGGTCGAGGAATAATTGTTGGGGATACTTGCATAGTGCGCAAACGCACTTACATCCCTAGAAAATTCTTGCAACTAGAACTTGTAGAGGTGTTACACTTCCCATTGGAAGTCATTTTGTAACGCCCCCTTCAGCTGACCGACCAAAATATGACCATTTTATTCATACTTCCTTCAAATTCACTCACTCTCGTTCCATTTGAAGCTCTTAGACAATCTCATCCATAGGTTCAAGCATTCAAGAAGCATTCTTGCACTCCATACTAGAAATTTCATCACTCCATCACTTCAATAGAGCAAGCATAGAACAAACACCATTATAGAAGAGGCTTGAGTTCCTCTTGTTTTCTCCCCCATTAGCCTTGAGCGCTCTTGGTGGAGGTGGTAATCTCTCTACTCTCCTTCTCTATTACTTGGTTGAGTTAGCGCATTACTTTTTGGTAGTGTTTTAGTGTTGTTTTTCTTTCATTCCTTCTTTATCATATTATTCCCATATCATTGCAAACTTGGTTGTCTGTGAAGGTGCAAAAACCAAAATAGGGGTCTAACTAAGGCAAGCCCCTATATAGCCCCCCAACAATTTTACTCTTTGTTGTGTGTAGGTGGACATGTTTCATGGAGCTAGTTGGAAAACAAGCTTTTATGTGAGATCATTCTTGTCACCCTTGCATTGATCTATGTGTTTTATCACATCCGTTTATATGTCTCTTATTTCATAGTATTATTTTGTTTGCTTAGAAATCATTAACTAGGTCGTTAGTTTATTTTCTAGTGTTTAGACCTTGTCTTCCTGGTTCTCTGGTCGTACGGATGCCAGTGCACTTGAGATAAATGCCAGCATGCTAAGTTGTCATCCCAGAACCATGCTTTTGTCCTCTGACAAAGAGTTATTTGAGACATTGAGTTTACCCTAAAATTTGACTCACCTAGTCTCCTTTGAAATCTTGGGTTTGTAGGGTGATCGAAGGACCTTATAGTCCTCATAATTTGCATCCCGCCTTTCCTAACTCCTTTAAACTGAGGTAAGTTAGGGCAGCCTGTTGCTCTAAGCCCTCCATGACCTGGGGCCTTGATGTGGCTGGTACCCCTCTCTTACAGAAGGTAACCTATAATGTAATGTTTCCCTAAATGGCAATGCTAGCATCAATTGAAAATTTTTGCAAGTCTCTAGTTTCATAGTCAAAGGTCACTGTAAAATGAGTTGATCTGATTTTTGGACAAATATTTTGAAAAAAATTGGTTATTAAACAATTGCGGCACTATTTTTTGCAAATGTGTTATTTCAGTTACGGGTTTCCAAAGCGTAGATGTAGTGCAAGTTATCAATTGCAGTTTTATTTTAAGCAAATGTGATTCATGATGGCAATTGTGGTTTTCCATTTTTCAGTTGTGATGCACAATATCAGTTGTGGCTTTGTTCTTATCAATTGTGGTTCACAAATTTTTTATTTTTATAGTTTGATGGTTTCTAATCTGGTTTTGAATGAAATTTGATTAGTTTTTTATAAAATCTAATTGGCAAACACATCATATAGTATCAAGCACTTGTTCTTGGTTTTATTTTTTATGTGAAATTTTTTGATTTCAAAGTAAAACACACATAGACAACAATGCACAAGCCCTATGGTTGGCAAGGAAACCATTGGTTGATATCCCCACTTGGATTTCTCCAATCACTTGAACAAGGCAGACAACTACAAACTTGGCGGCACTTTCTCCCCTCCACGACACTGAATTCTTACGCTCACCAAGTCTCAATTCCCCCAATGGAGGAATTCCTATCTCTACACAAGCTTAGTGAAGATGTGGAGCACCTTCAGAGGTCTGACCTCCTGCGATCAATGATTGTATAAAAAGGGTTTTTGGCAACTAATACAAATTGGATTTTAGTAAGGGAATCTATTCAAAGTGTCCATACATGCGGTAAGATTAGCTCAAGACTATGGCGAGTCAAGAGGCTTCCCAGTCCTTTCCCTAAGGAAGGATTTTCATGTAGCTCACGGGGCTAATAAGGGACACACTTGTCGGTATGACACATTTGCACCCATTGCTAACTAATGTTCATCATGAAGCACATTTATTTATAGTGGCTAGGAAGATTTTGGCCTTAGCTTTGTTACGACTTGGGTCATTCCCACCTTTCAAAGCAGGGTGGTAGACCCTCTAATACAAGATAAACAAAAGTGAGGAAGTACATGTATTTCTAATCATCCCAGATCACACAAAGCGCAAGGAGAGAGCATACTTTGTGCCTTTTCCTCACACTCGCATGGTGTTCTTTTTAAGCCCAAAAATCAAAATGTGTGGTGTGATTGTACAAATGCTAAAGAGGTGCTTTCGGTCACTCAAGATCATTGAATGGTGCAAGAGGAGAGCATACGCACTTTATAAGATAGTTGTAAATCACCAAACACGAAGGACACTAGTTAATTTTAAGCCTTGCTTATTATTTGAAGACACTTGGATTCATTTTATGCCCATGACATGAAATGCAAATTCATTTTAATAATCATGAGTGTAAAATGTAGATTGTTTTTATTTTTAAACCTTATGAGTGAAATTTTTTTTAACCTTATGATCTTGATGCAATTTATGATCTGCCTATTCATCAAAAAAAATGCAAATTATTTTTAACCTTATGATCTTGATGCAAGTTGTAGTTGGAAAATAAAACAAAAATTGCTTGAAACTGAAATAAAAGAGCTCGATTTTTTTATTTGTTTCAAAAGAAATAGTTTTTTGGGAACTCCAATCCAAAGCCACAAGCTAAAATAGAAATTTAGTAACCCAAAAACCCTATTCTACTTGAAACCCCAAAAGAAACAAATAAAAACAAACTGAAAACTAAAATTTTATATTGAACAGATGATTGTGTCACGTCACACCAGAATGATTGCAACATGTTTTCGAATTCAAATTTTGTCACCCACAGATGTGTCATTGTTTCTCACAAATGTGTCACGATTTTAAATTTGATGCCCTCCAAACAGTTGTGTCACTACTTCTATCAAATGCATCGTTTCTTGTCAAATGTGTCGCTATTTCGATAAAATACGTCATTTTGTGCTAAAAATTTCTAAAAACAAACAAAAGATCGTACAAAATCTTGCAAAATCTTGTCCTTCACGTTGGGTTCACCAATGTAATATGAGGGAAAACATCCTAGCCTAGATAAAAGTGATAGCCAAACACTTCTAAGCTATTAACCTCATCCAAAACAAGAGAATACAAACAAGGACAGAAATCAAAATGCAAGCAAATAAAATAGAACAATCCCCATTGAAGTTGATTCCTTCTCTTATCTCTCCTATTTCTTCTTTTGCAAAATTTTCCCTCAAAATTGTTGTTTTACTTGTGTAAATACCTGCAAATTTGGAGACAAAATGGTTGTTAAGGTAAAAATGGAGGAGAAAGGATACTTTTATAGAATGGATGAGATTAATCATCTATAAAGATTCTAAGATCGACGGACGAGGATTCATGAGAGGGAGGATACGAAATGGATGGTCAAGATTGATTTTCTAGAAAGACGCCAAGATCAATGGTGGAGGATTGATGCACCAAAAAGAGGTGGGCAATTGATTGCTATGACAGAGATGACTATGACAGAGAATAATGAGCAAGTGGAGGAAAATGAAATAAATTAAAAATTAAAAAATATTTAATTCATGAGAAGGAATATTTGGCCAAGTGGAAAATAAATAATTCATTTGAACTATTTATTTGAGGAAAAATGGAAAAATGGCATTTAATTAAATCAATTTAATTAAATGAGGAGAGATGAAAATTAAACACTAAATAATTAATTTAAATTAATTATTTAATGGGGAGAGAAATGACACATAATTAAATAATCTTGACAATTATTTAATAAGAGAAGAATGAAAAGGTCAATTGCATAGACAAATTATTATTATTATTATCTGACTATAGGCGAATAATAAAAGATAAATAATTATTTATTTAATTATTGAATAAAGGACGTGTTAGTGATGCAATTAATTTATTTTAATTGATCAGGATAGAATAGAGATTAGAAAGTGAATTAATTAAATAATTAAAATTATTTAATTAATAGAGGAATGTGATCAAGGATAATCAAAAATTAAAATTATTTAATTATGGGAGGACGACAACCAAGAAAAATGGTGCTCGTAGACTTAGGAAATTTTTTAGTGTCTGCATAGACAAAAAAAATTTAGTGAGTTGTTTTGCAAAGTTTAGGATATGACCGGGAGGCTTATACTAGTTTTAAGGAGTTCCAATAATGAGAGAAGGCATAGTTTGATGTTGAGGAATATTAGGAGGATAAATGATAAGCTTTGGTTTAGGACATCCCTTAAGATGGGTAAAGGGAAACATCTTGAGAAGATTCAAATTTTAGGCAAGAAATATTATTTGGTTGTTGCCCCCAAGGGAGAATGAAGCAAGTTGGATAAGACTTTTATCACTTTTGGTGGGAGAAAAATATTTTTTATGAAGATGCAATGAATAAGGTAAATTAAGACCAAACTAACAATTCATAGTAGAATTTGGGAGTTTTAGGACAAATTACTAAAAATAAGAGCTAAATTTGAACAAAGATCACAAATTAGGGTTTCTCATAGGAATTTGAGGTGAAACTAACTGATCAAGAGTGTTTTCACCCTCTACTACAAAAAATAGACTCCAAATCAGATTTTTTGAAATCTTGGAACATGTATGAGTGTGTAACAATTTGAGTCTTTTTTTGTGAAAACCTAGGTTTGAGAATTGACAAAATTTTAAAAATAAATATGCCCTAATTTGATGATTAGAGACACATGAAGGAAAAAATGAAGTATTTAGGCATTTAAAGGAGTTAATAGATAAAATTAGATGCAAGCATGAGTGCCCCTAGGAGGTAGGAGGTGTTGACAAGATGGAAATGCCAATGAAATAGTGGAAGAATGTGTTTAGGTTTATGTTTTTGCAAGAAAAAATGCTTTAAATGCTCTATTTTTTCAAGTAAACATATAACATTTGCAAAGTAACATGAAATAATTTAGATCTAAATCCCTAAACAAGGAATATCTAAAATTATTCAACTAATTTCAAAATATTATGCAGTTGTAATCTAAATTCAATTAAAATAATGAAAATGCTTAATTTGGAAAATGAAATAAATACAAATCAATAACAATACATTCAAATAGTCTGGGTTTTTGATCAATTTTTAGAGTTTATTCTATAAAATTTAGAAAATTGCAAGTGTAGGATATGTCAGGTTCATCAAAATATAGTATAATCCTAGATCCAACAAGTAGATTAACTAGGATCAACTTATTTTCTTGTCCTACATTAGAACACAAACCAACTAGGGTTTGATGATTGGCTAGTTGCCTAAAAGTAAATCCAATCTACTAGGGTTTGGTTATTTTGAATTGAAAAGAGGAGAAATTTTGATAGCATTTTAATAAGCATATTTGACATAAACCCTAGATCTAAAAATGTAATTTATTGCACAAATGAAACTAAAAATTATCAAAATAGTTACAGATTTATATATAATAGTGATAGAGAGGAACATATGATTAAAAAATAAGCCAAAATTTGAGGTTCAATGATGAGGGAACCCTTGACTAGAGATTCTAATTTCAGATGACAAGTTATAGTCCACTTTATGTTTTTCTATAGACTTCTACTAATTAAAATTTTGGATCTAACCCACACACATGAAAAGAGGGGGAGAGGTTGTGTTATATAGGGGATTTTGTAAGTCAAACCATGTTTTATTATTTCCACCTCCATGAAAAACAAATGATGATGATCAAGAGGGTTTACCCTAGGTTAGGCAAAGGAAAAATAAATAATAATTAACGATAATGATAAATGAAAATGGATAATATTACCTTGGGTATGAAATCTCTTCGAAGTAATGTTCACACCATAAGTAGCTACAAAATTTGATTGATGGATGATCGAATTGCTTGAAGACCTGCAAGAGGTTAGTCCACAAAAAACCATAGGCATGTAGATAACAACTCATACATATTCATTAGAATAACATGATTAAGATCATTGTATACACCTAAAAATGGTCTGGAGCATCCGATTAATTAAATACGAATTATTTAATTAATTATCCTAATTTCCTCTACTATTGAATAAATTTAAATATTTATTTAATATAGTTCACATTCACTTTCTTTATAAATTCTTCTAAAATATCGTCTTAATTAAATAAACAAAAATAAATACTTTGTTCGATTTAATTATCATTTCCCTATTTCAATCTATCACATCATTTCTAAATTAATTAAATAAAGATTAAAACACTTTATTGATTAATTGTCATTATTCTTCTATTTTAATTTAATAAACAACTATCCTATAGTTCACTTTATTAGATTATTCATCTCTCCTTTGTTAATTTAAATAAATCAAAATATTTGAATTGTTGCACAAGGAATATTCCAATCTATATTCTCTCAAAAATGAATTAGATTTCCTATGTCTAAACCATGTCTAAATTTTGTCAAAAATATCATAAATTAATTGATTGAAACTTCACGGGAAGTTTTGGAGACAAATTTGGAATTTGATCTCTCAATCCTCTTCCATCAATCTTTCCTCTTCTCTTGCCTGGTGTTTTCATGGGTAGAGACAATCTCCCTCTTTCTCCCAATCTCCTCCATCTCTCACCATTCAATCCTCCAGATTGAATCCAATCCTCTCAAAACTTTTCCTGTGCATTTCTACAACCAGGAAATCTATAAATACAGCCTCATTCAACCAAGAAAAGGATCTAGATAATCAAGCTTTTGCACTCTTACTCTGCAGGAATCCAGACATCAAGTATCAAGCATCAACATTCAAGCAATTCAACAATCAAGCTTCACATCAATGGTTACCTCCTATAGCTATAATTATCTGTTTCATGTCTATATCATGCTAATTTAAACTGATTTATCATTTAGCATTGCATTTTAGTATCATCTCGTTCTTCAGATAGTCATTTTAACAATCATAGTGCTTAACAATCTGAGAGCAATAGTGATTTAATAAATCTTTGAGGATAGAGAGCAATAGGACAATTTCATTCGATTACTACTTTGATTTAGTTCAAATTGAGTTATCTTTGATATAATGTCGTATTAAGAGGTGTTTTTAGATCTTACTCACTATTTCAAACTTACAATTTAGCGCCCACCGTGGGGCATTAACCCCAATTTTATCAAAATCAAATTTTTCTGGAAAGTGTTACGCAGGTTTACATAGCGTGATCTTTTTTAGCACTTTCATTAAAAATTTTGGCGCTTCTGGTCCCTGTTCCAGCGCTTTTAGAGTTTTGGCGCTTCCGGTTACTGTTCTAGCACATCAGGTGTTTTGGCGCTTCCGATTACTGTTCTAGCGCATCAGGTGTTTTGGCGCTTCTATTACAAACTTCGGCGCTTCGGTACACTATTTCGACGCTTCAGTGATTTAGCGCTTCCAAGACAAACTTCGACGCTTCGGTACACTGTTTCGGCGTTTTGGAGTTTTAGCACCTCTGGTCACTATTCTAGCGCTTCGGTGTCATATTCCGACGCTTTTGTAAAAAACAGTCTGGATTCGATGCTTCCGCGGCCAATTGTATTTATTTTTCATAGTTGGGATAAAATTGACCAATCTAGGATAGTCATTTCAAAGTTGGAATAAAATTAATCAATCTGGGATAGTCACTTTATTGTTTTTCTTAAAACAAATCTATCAATCCTAGGATAGTCACCGCATTTTTACAATAGAAGTTAAAAAGAACATTATGATTTTTGTGAAGCAACACCTTCACTTAGATTAAGAATATTTCTTTTTGGGCTTAAAACAGAACAAATCTATATGTTGTGCTTGTGGTGATTAGGCTTATGCTCTCCCCTTGACTGGGTGACCAAAGTGCCAGATTCACTTTTATTTCATGTCATTTACGCTTTATTAAATCCTTTAGTAGGCCTGCCGTAGTGGGAAAAAGTACTCACCCTACGGGAACGACCTAAGTGGGAACAACCAAAGCCAGGTTATCCAACCCACTATAATAAAAATGCAATTTGTTGATGAAAGTCCAAATTGACGGTAGTAGGCAAGATAACCATCCCCAAAATCTTTGTTCTAAAGATTGGGAGGTCTCCTGAGGGAGTTTATCTATTTGCCACACCGAACGGAACCCTATCTACGAACCATAGAGTAGTTGCTCGCCGATTCAATATCCATACATTGTCATACTCACGGTGCAAGGGGAGGGAAGAATTTTCCCCCAAGACACTCACCATATAATTACCAAGGATTGTTTTCTCAAGGGATTCAGTATCTACGTCCGTCACTTTGAGTAGGCACCTGGCAATGACAAAAACATGGGTGCCCTCTAGGGAGTGACACGGCTGTGTGAGTCAATGTAATTGCAAGATGTGGGTTGTGAGTATAATGATGACCTACTTGTCCTTAAGGGTGAGTCTGTTTGATTTGTATACAATTGTTAAAATAACCCATCAAAATCAATAAAAATCATTCGTGATTTTTGAATATACACAATCTTTTCAGTTTTTAAAACACTTATTCAAAATTGCTTGATGTGTTTTCACAAATTCATTTAAATCAGATTTAAAGATCATCCTGAAAACGTCAAGTCAAAACAATCAGAAAATCCATGTTGTGAAAGTGGAAGTCCACCACATTTGTCAATAGGAAAATCAAAGTTACAAATCCCAAACAACCTCTTGGTTATAGAAATTTATTGAGAAGACAACGTTTTCTCTATCAAAATCGGAAACTCCTTTTACAACATAGAACATTCATTCACCGTTATCACGATTTTGTAGGGGTCACTCTTTAGACTACGCAGTAGAACCGCTATATTCACGAGCCTTCTTTCAAAGAAGAGCTCTCACACAATTCCACAACCATAGTTAACAGATTCATCCTTCTTATCTTCTACAATCTCTCATATAGTATGCCACAAGACCCGATCAAATTTTACAATAGAAAATCTTAAAAGATCTTGTTTTTGGCGTTCTAGGAAACCTGTTTCAGCGCTTTGGGTCACTGTTCTAGCGCTTTCATGAAATAGCACTTTCAGGCTCTATTTTAGCACTTCTAGTTGTTATTTTAGCACTTCTGGTAAAATAGCACTTCTGTCAATTTTTGTAGCGCATCTGGTTTTTGTTTCAGCATTTCTGCGAAGTAGTGCTTCTATCATTTTCTCCAACGCTTTCAGGAACTGTTTCAGTGCTTTTGGTCATTTAGCGTTTCGGTCATCTGTTTTAACACTTCTGGACTCTGTTCCAGCACTTCTGGGAAATAGCGCTTCTGGTATCTGTTTTAGCGCTTTTAAAACAGAGAGTTCAAAATTTTAACCAATCTATCACTCTGTCGTTCTATCAACATTTTCATCAAAATCAAAATTTCTTCTATCAGAATCATTGTCTAGGAATCAAAGTCAGAAAGGTATATACAAATTTCCAACTTATCAACTAAAATAAAATCTTGCAAATCACATGTGTCAAAAATCAAAAACACAATCAATTACTATACTAAAGTTTCTCTATCAAGATATTATCATCCTTCATCACGAAACAAAGTATAGCAATTAAATTTTTTAAATATTGTCTCATCAATAAGATAAGACATCTTATTCGACTTTATTTAAAAGGGTTCACATTGACACTATCCCGCACATAAGATCAAAATTTTAGAAGAAAGGGCAAAAATTTGTATGCCAATCTTAACTAGATCCCAAAAACAAAGATTTTTAGAACAAGAAATCTTAAAATCACAAGGAATGGCAGAGGAAAATCCTTGGAATAATCTGAACCGTAATGACAAGAATGAAATAACTCCGGAAGATATCCAAGCGGCTCAACAAGATCCAAAGTTTCATATATTTATGGAGAAAATTCTAGAACAAGACATGGAAAAATATCTTTTAATGTTAGCCGAATCAGGGGCAAAACTTCCAAAAGATTTTGATGTAAACCATTTGAAAGATACACCAGAAATAAATGAGATTGAGATACCACAACCTACACCAACAATAGATCCGGTTGCCACTTTAACATCTCAAATGAAACTGTTACAATAGAAAATACAAGATATGACGCAAGGGACTACCAAGAGATATGCGATACAGGACATTTGTCCTTATCCATTTGACGCAACAGTTGGTTTGCTACCCTTTCCAAGACATTGTGAATTCCCAAAGTACAATAAGTACAATGGACGAACAGATCCCATAGATCATGTACGAGAATTTAAAACAATGAGTCTTGAGTTTGCTCAAGAAGAGACTTATTTGATGAGGTTATTCCTAAGGAGTTTGGGAGGAGCATGTATGGAATGGTTTTCAAAACTGCAACCTAGTATCAAAACATTTGAGGAACTGGTCAACAAGTTTATATCTCAATATTCATTCAACATCCAAAATGATGTTACTATCAAAGATCTCTACAACTTAAAGCAAAACAAAGGAGAAACATTCTAGTCTTTTCTCCAAAGATGGCAATGACTGTTTGCTAAGTATCCTCGATCTATTCCAGAGGAAGAAAAGATGGAATTATTCATTGAGAACTTGACAGAAGAAATGAGCTATAGGCTAGAATTACAATGTCTGCCCACTTTCGAAAAAGTCATAGAAAATGGTCTTAAGATTGAGGAAGCATTAGTGAAATGGGGAGTTATCAAACATTACAATGACAAATCAAATAACTACTCCAATCAACACTCAAACAATGATAAACCAAAAATTTGGCAAAAGAATTGCAACACAAATGAAACAACAAGCGATTCACAAAATGTCAAACCAATTTTCAACTTGACTGCATCTTCTTCACACAATCAAAACAGTGACCAAAAAGTCCAATCAAATACCATGCAGAATAATGAACATGCAAAAACACTACCATGTCAAAAACCATCAAATCGGTGAAGGTTCACACCTCTAGGTCAATCAATGGAATCAGAAATGAAAGAACTAGTTACCAGAGGCCTTCTCACTACACGTGAAGCTAGGTTCTAGGATCCAAAAGTCAAACCTTCATGGTGGAATGATGCTGATTATTGCAACTATCATAATAACAAGGGTCATAAAACAAATGACTGTATGGAATTGAAACATCCAGTGCAAGATTTGGTGGACAGCAACAAAGTGTACATGGAAGGACCTCAAAATAACAATGATCATTTGGCCTTCAAATATCCTTTGCCCAATTATGACAAAGGTGCATCATCTTTAAACAGCAAAGGAAAGCACGTTAATCATGTCTATGACACAACAATCCTATGTCTATCAGAAGTCAAACATGATCATACAGTTAACGATAACATTGTTGATGACAAAACCAACACCATTACCTCTTTGGATTTACTCCCAAGCGCGCAAAGCTCTGATAATCAAATAAATGTCTTAAAAATCAGAGAAAATCAAGAACATCAACCTGCCAATACGCTAACTAGCGGACAATCAAAAGTAATGTTAAAGGGAATTGGCTCCACACATGCGGTTCCACCTCCATCACATTATGATGTTATCAATCAAATGCAAAACACCCCCCGAGAAAATCAAGAACATCAACAGGAAAACGTCATGACTAGGGGGAAAGCCAAGGTAGTATTAAAAGGAGTGGGATCTCAACGCACGGTTACACCTCAATCTCATTATAATATTATTGATCAATTGCAAAATATCCCTATGCAAATATCAATATTGGAGCTTCTTAAGTTATCACCATCACATAAGGAAGTTCTCGAACAAGCATTAGTTGCCACAACAGTGCCAAAGAATCTGGATGTTTGTCAGTTCCAAGCTATGGTGGGACATCTGACTACCCCACATTGTCTATCATTCTCTGAACAGGATGATGTCTCATTAAATCACCCGCATAACACCGCATTGCATATCGAAGTATGTATCCATAATCATAGCGTTAAAAGGGTTCTAATAGATGGGGGAGCTGGTCTGAACATTTGCACCCTAAAATTAGTCCGCGCACTAGGATATTATGACGACGCTATTGATGCTCAGAGAAAAATGACCATCAAATCATATGATGAGGAGGAAAGATCATCTCAAGGTTTAATTATATTACCCATTCAGGTGGGACCCATGATCAAGCATATAGCATGTCAATTTTTAGAAAGGGAGTTGACATACAACATACTCCTAGGACGACCCTGGATTCATGAAATGCAAGCCGTACCTTCTACATACCATCAATGCCTAAAGTTTCTAGTAAATGGACAAGAGGTGACTATAACTGTTGATTATAATCATCCACAACATTGTGACACATTAAGAATATCTCAAGACACCTTTGTCCCTCACAACAGGGAAGCTTCAAGCTCATCATCATCCATGAACGAGCAAAGTCCAAGCATCACTACCAAGTGGGTACAAAAGAAAGGTAAAGAAAAGGAAACAAGTCAGGTTGAAACAAATATTCCAGGTACACAAACTTCTCTATCAGACAACTTTCATAAGCAAGTTCAGTTGACAGATAAAGGAATGGGATAGTACTCAATGGAGCAATCGCTTAACTTATCATAGTTAATGCCATCTCCTAGGAAATATGGTCAACCATCAATGATCAAACCTCTAACATCTCTATCTAGCATAGCTCTTCAAGAAACATTTGTAAAATCTAGAACTATAGCAGAAGAAACAGACAATAAAGCAATCTTGGATTGGCTTTACAAGGATGAGGAAACATCAACACCTGAGACCAGTATCAAAAATGTTAGCATCAACACAGACAAGTATGGAAAAGGAAAGGCTATTCTGGAAAAGATGGGTTATGAAGGACAAGGGCCCATGGGATTAAGAAAAGAGGGAATCTCATAACCTATCACACCTCTCACTCTCCACACAAAAGAAAAACCAGGACTAGGATACTCTGAAGAAGAGAAACAGGAGCAAATAAAGACATCTATGGAAAATATCCTTCATTTTAGAGATGCTTCTAAAATAGACTCAAATGAATATGAGTGGACCTTACCTTGTGATTTACATGTCATTGATATTCCAGTCGATGTGATTCAAAAATACACACCTACATGTGAGGAGGGCCAAGGCTCTGGGTCTATACCATTCATTGAGAGACCACTAAATATCGATGACTCTAGTGAGGACGAATAGAATTTGAGTGAACTAGATAACTTCGAAGAAGGTACCATCATGGATCTCAATATCCTGAATAACAATTATGATGATATTGCTATCCTTACCCTTACTTCCATTGACCAAAATCAATCCGATAATACCATGCCATTAATCCATCCAGAACTTATTGATTGGGAACCTATCGAACCTTTGACTGTACCAAAATTTGCAAATGATGATGCCATCATGCATTTCCTATGTCATACCAATCCTAATACAAATTCTATCCATACTACTCATAACAATACGACTTAGTAGGAGGGTGTCAAATCTTCCAATTGCAAAATTAACAACAGGGAAAATAGATCTAATGGTGAAAACTATTATATGGCAGCATTAGATCTAGAAAAAGTAAAAATAAAGAACGCATCCAATGGTGAAAACCTTTCTGAGGCACTAAAGGATGGAAGATTTGACACTCTCCCTGAACACTATCATGAGCGATCATCAGTTATGGTCGAACCTACACAATCAGTGGACATTGGCACAGAAGAGAAGGCAAAAATCCTACATTTGGCGGAATCCATGACAGAACAAGAAAGACCGGCATTCATCCAATTCTTCAAAGAAAGAAGCATCAACTTTGCTTGGTCATATTCTAATATTCCAGGTTTAGATCCCAATCTACTTATGCATCATTTGTCTTTGCCAGTAGGAATCAGGCCTGTTAAACAAAAATTAAGAAAAATGCACCCCCACATTGCATTAATGGTCAAAACAGAGCTAAAGAAATAACTGGATGTTGGATTCATACGGTTTATAGATTATGCTGAATGGATATCAAATCTTGTGCCTATTTCCAAGCCAGACAATAGCATCAGAAACTGCACAGATTTCAGGGACCTCAATAAAGCATGCCCGAAGGATGATTTTCCACTTCCAAATATTGACATCATTGTGGACTTGATGGCAGGGCATGCCATGCTATCAATCATGGACAGTTTCTCTGGGTACAATCAAATAAGAATAGCTCCAGACGATCAAGAAAAGACGGCTTTTACATGTCCATGGGGAACTTTCTGCTGGAACGTCATGACATTTGGTTTAAAGAATGCAGGAGCAACTTATCAAAGAGCAATGATGACGATCTTCCATGATATGATGCACACTTTCATGGAGGATTATGTCGATGATATCTTAGAAAAATATACTACTAGGGATAGACATCTACATATCCTAGATAAAATCTTCACGCGGATGGGAAAATTTAATGTCAGGTTAAACCCTAAGAAGTGTGTCTTCGGGGTTACATCAGCAAAGCTACTAGGGTACATTGTCTCAGAAAAGGGCATTGAAGTGGATCCGGCAAAAGTCAAAGCTATAATGGAGATGCCACCTCCTAGGAACATCAATCAACTACGATCACTACAAGGGCGGCTTCAATCAATCAGGAGATTCATCTCCCAGCTGGCAGATAGAAGTCACCCCTTCAATCATCTATTGCATAAACACATAATCTTCATGTGGGATGAGAAGTGTGAAGTGACATTCAATCAAATCAAGCAATATCTAATGTCACCACCAGTTCTCATGCCACCAACGAAAGGAAGACCCCTTATATTGTATATTGCTACAACTGATATCTCATTGGGGGCACTCTTAGCACAAGAGGATAATCAAGGAAAAGAGCAAGCCATCTACTACATCAGTAGAACTTTAAATGGCTATGAAATAAACTACACATTCATAGAAAAGTCTTGCTTAGCAGTGGTGTTTGCTACTCAGAAGTTGAGACACTACATGATGGCTCATACTATTAGGTTAATTGCAAAGATTGATCCTTTGAAGTATTTACTAAGTAAAGCTGCCTTAACAGGTAGACTGGCAAAATGGGTTATGCTCCTAAGTGAATTTAACATTCAATATGTCGAAAGAAAAGCAATCAAGGGACAAGTAATCATTGAATAGCTAGCTGAAGCTCCTCTACTAGATGATCACCCAATGACAATGGAATTTCCTGATGCAGACATTATGATAGCTATGCCTCAACAATGGATTCTCTATTTTGATGGATCATGTACACAACAAGGATTGAGAGCAGGAATCTTGTTCATCTCTCCCCACGGACACACAATTCTGAAGTCATATAGACTCATGTTTCAATGTAGAAATAATGTGGTAGAATATGAAGCATTGATTATTGGGGTCAACACGGCTATTCAATGGAAAATCAGGGACTCACAGGTGTATGGGGACTCTCAACTGGTCATTTATCAAGTGAATGACGAATATCAAACCAAAGATGAAAAGTTGATGTCATACAAATAGAAAATAGATTATCTGAAATAGTCTTTTGACAATATCAAGTTTGATCAGATTCCAAGAGCAGAGAATAAAGCTGCAGACGCCATGGCTACGATTGCTTCACTACTGCAATTACCTGAGAAGCGTGTTTGTTATGAGTTTATGGTAGAACAAGTATCCTGTCCTTCCCATTATCAATCGGAATCCACTACCATATGCCATATAACTACCATTGAACCCTCTATCTATGAACAAACCTATGCTTACCTGAAAGATGATATTCTTCCACCCTATCTTTCCAGGAACCAAAAACGGAACTTTATCCGCCAATCCTCCCGACACACTTTAATCACAAATGTCCTTTATCGTCGAGGTCTTGATGGTACCCTACTCCAATGTCTGGAACGTAATGAATCTGAAATAGCCTTATGTGAAGTTCATGAGGGTATTTGTGGTACTCACTCGAGTGGAATGACTTTAGCTAAGAAACTCCTTCGTTTAGGTTATTATTGGCCGAGCATGGAAAAAGAATCATATCAATTTGTTAAGAAATGTCACAAATGTCAGGTTCACAGCAATTTGATTCATGCATCGGCACAAGAACTGCATCCTCTTACATCAACATGGCCTTTCTGTCAATGGGGCCTCGATCTGGTAGGCAAAATACATCCATCTTCATCTAATGGACACAAGTTCATTATCACGGCTACAGAATACTTCACGAAGTGGATAGAGGCAGTCCCTCTTACTACCATCACTGGGAAACAGATTTCCTCATTCATCTTGAATTACATCATATGTCGATATGGTATCCCTCAACCATTATCACTGATAATGGATGACCTTTTAAGAATCAAGATGTTCAAGAGCTATGTGAAAAGTTCCACATCCAACATCATTTTTCAACACCGTACTATCCTCAAGGGAATGGCCAAGCAGAGGCCTCAAACAAAACCATACTCAAAATTCTCAAAAAGACGGTCAACAATGTTGGACATGATTGGCATGTTCAACTCAACCCTGCGCTATGGGCCTACAGAACAAGCATCAGAACACCAACGGGAGCTACACCATTTGCTTTGGTATATGGATCAGAATCCATATTATCCATCGAAGTTGAAATTCCATCCCTTCATGTATCACTCAAAGGTATCATTTTAGATGAAGACTATAGGGTATCTAGGCTACAAGAACTAGAGTTGCTGGATGAGCATCGTCAACAAGCTGTTAATCATCTAACAGCTTATCAATAGAGGATGTCAAGGAGTTACAATCACAGGGTCAAACCGAGAGTCTTTTAGGTTGTTGACTTGGTACTAAAGGAAAATCCTAGGAATCAACAGGACAGGGAGAAGAAAGGAAAATTTGAGCCTAACTGGCTTGGTCCATTTGTTGTCATATCAGTGTATGGATCAGAAGCATATCAGCTATCAACGTCAGAAGGGGATCTATTTGATGAACCTATCAACAGTATTCATCTCAGAAAATTCTATGCTTAAAAGTCTCCTGGTGCACGGGGAAAATTTTGAAAATTGTTTCCTTGGTGAAAACCTGGCAAACAGGCATCTTGGTAAACGCAAAAAAAAAAAAAAAGAGGAAAAATGAGAAAAATACAAAGGGTGTAATCAAAGCATGTGGTGAAAACCTAGAAACAGGCACCATATGTGATTCTAGGATTAGCTTTCCCATCTATTTGGATATATGTCAGGATCATTCATTTGAAAGTCAGTATCAATTCATATCATATCATTCGTCTGGCCATAATTACATCCACTATCAAATTCATGTCACATGGTCAACATATACTCCATAGCTTGGAACAACATCTGGATATCTAAGGGCAATCCAACGTATCAATTACATCCGATGGTAGAAAACCAAAAACAAAAATCAAAGCACAATTTCAATCATCGTCGGAAGCATCAACCATTCGTATCATATCGAAAATCCAAAAACATGTCAAAAAAGTGAGTCTAAATGACAAAATCCAAAAACATAGGTATGTGTCAGTCGAACTATGTGGTCTCTGCGTGTGTAACGTAGGCAAGGCTAATCTTAAATCAGCCCCCGAGACCCCTAAGATAGGTTACTAGGTTAGGTTTTTGTTCAAAATCTCGAAAATCCAAAAACATGTCAAAATCAAGATGGATGATCTAAAATCTGATAAATGAATGAAACACTCTAAGTGAACAATGGATAAATTGTACTTTTTGATTATCATTTCTTTGGAGTAACTCAATGATGTACTGAACTAGAGGAACAAGGAAAAAGAATGATATTTTTATTGTCTGTTGTATGTGCGATAATCATATAAATGTGTGAATTGTCAGGGGATGTGCTATGCAAATGTATCACCGATGACATTCAGAATTCACACACTCAAATGATAATCTTTGCATGTTTACGCAATGAATTCTCAAATCATCTCGGTTCAATTATAACTAGAGGCTTGTGTTCGATTGCAATATCAAAAATCATGAAAGAAGTACTCAAGTCGTTATTGGATTAACACAACCATTGACGCTTGTATTTACTTTCAACATTCAATAAAGCTCTATGATGATACCAAGCACAAAAGAGAAAAGACTATTAAAATGACATCTGTTTTGCATATCATTGCATGTTAAATTAGATTGCATTCATCATCATTTGTTATCTGTAGAGTATTTGTTGCATAAAGGATTCCAATCAATGATTATCTAATCTACAAAAGAGACTGAGTATACTTGACATAAAATCATCAAAAACACATAACATCCATCATAAGATCATCATTCATCATTATCATATTTAAAAATAAAAAAAGGGCATTTATCCAACTATCCATACATGTCATTACATCACATCTATATATCATATATTCTACACATACATTGCATTAAAATAAAACGTCATTACATCATCATATTTAGATTTAAATCATCATAGAATCATATAAATAAATGCATCCATCACATAGAAATCAAAAACCCATCGACATATCATATCAAAATGCATCTCATATATATATCATCAAGTGTCAAGTATACAATGAAGTCATAAAAATACATCATCGTACAAGAAGGTACATCATAAAAATACATCAATGAGGATAACATGGCCTCTATGACCTGCTACTGCCAGAATGGGCAGATCTAGCAGGACCTGAACCGCCACCACCCCCAGACGAACCCGGATCTCAGGGATCTCAATGTGGAGGCTGTGTCACCCCCTCACTGATTGTCTACGTATGGGTCCACCCTGATCTAGACAGGGCATAATTGACTCAGCGCTCAGCAGGCACTGCATCATGATAACGACCCCGGTAAAACTCTGCCTCTCGACTAGCCCGCAAAACCAATCTCATGTAATCACCTATAGAGGTGCCATCGGCCAATCTCTGGAGGGTATCTGCTATCTCCTATGCCCTCTCGGTAATCTGTCGTGCACTGTCTCTCTCGACTATCAGGGTATCAACCTATGTCTGTGTGGTAGCTAACTGCCCCTATACCTATGACAAAGCCTGTGTGTGAGTCTGTGCCTGTGCCTACATCTGTGTCTGAGTCTGCACAAGCATGCCCTGAGCCTGTATCAACTGCCCCTGCAGTGTCTGAACCTGTGCCTGCAATGTCTAGACCTAGGCCTCGAGCCCAGCTATCTGTCTCTGTTGCCCTACTGCTGGCACTGTCATTGCCTGCCTCTTACAAGGCCTACTAGAGGAAGGTGCACTGTGAATATCTGGACCTGGTCCTCTGTATCCTCCACTCCTACCATCACTATCCCCACTGTTGTTGCTATCCTCACTGTTTGAACCACTACTCTTTGAGCTCTCATCTGCTGGGATATCACCCTCAACCCTGATGACATCCTCTGCCACATCCTCCTCTACTGGTAAAGGTGTCAGCTCATCAGGAATGGTGAGGCGAGGAGGGGGAACAAAAGCCAAATATGTCGCATACTCCTCTGTCATGGGCGCAACTGCAATATCTCTCTGCATGTCCCAAGCGGATGGTTGTAGTGCTCTGTAACCCTCTACTACAACATCATAGGATAATGTGGGGCCCCAATCTGGAATATCCATCCGTCATTGTGCATAGTGGGCTACCCCCTGTGGCATACACTGAACAATGCCATACTGTCTGTAAACCTGACACAGCAAAAATCTCTCAATAACAAACGAAGTTCGGCCAATAAGGTACATAGAGTCACAAAAGAACCCCAACACTGCACCATCCTCCTCCCACTCCTCACAGTCAAGATAGGGGCGCCATATCACTATCTCCGTGTCATCAAAAACTCGTCTCCAGTGCTCTAACTTTCCCATCCAGGCCTGCGTGAATCGACCACTATATCTAAAAACATATGGCCTGCCAGCTGGTCTGTCTGCAATGGGAAAAGGCCGACAAATAGCAAAGTGCTCCCAAACCCATATCTATAATAGGGTCGCCCCTGCGGATATACTTCGTGCACCTAGGTACACAATGGAATGAAGATCATGATAGAGATGTGCTAGCATACACATCCCCCACGCATATCTGGTACCATGTACCAACATGCTCTCCAATGTCCTGCCCCAGCCAATGAGGAATCCCTTTGACCTGCGATCAGGGCAAAGGAATCCTCCAATAAATCCAACTAGCACTACTAGTAGTGTCGCATAAGTGTCTGCGATCCTCCGCCATCGAATGCTCGGACCCTCAATATCCTAATCTTGAAAGACTCTACGGAGAGCATCTCTACTGCTGGTCCTATGTGAATCATAAGTAACAATCTCCCCCATGAATGGAATGCACAATATACGCCACACATCCTCTGGTGTGACTATCATCTCACTGGTAGGTAAATGGAAGGTGTTGTGGTCGCTATGCCACCTCTCAGCTAGCGCGGTCAACAAACCCCGATTAATCCTAATCTAGGGCATGTCTAGTTAACTCGTGAGGCCACACTGACCTATCACCTGGAGCTCGTCCGATGTCAAATGTGGAATCAAATCATTCATTTGCAGAAACCTCTCTCGCATCTGGAGAGTACACAGATCCTCCTATCATCATAACAAAAAATCCACAATCAATGAACTATGTCAGGAATTAAAACGTCATTCTATTATCAAGTCTATTTCAAAAACTTTGGTATGAGTTTTCGATCAAAATTCATAGGCGAACAATCAACCTCAACTATCATGAGGTTCATCAAAACATTATCTAGATCTCGCCAATCATGAGATTTTTCAGATATTGAATCAAACCTCCCCTATCATGAGGTTCCTCAAACCATTATCTAGATCTCGCCTATCATGAGATTTCTCAGGTATTGAATCATTTCCTTGCCTGTCATGAGGATCATCAAGAGATAAGATTTCTTCTCACCTATCATGAGAGTTAATCTTATTTATTTTAATCTAAATCCAACATCAAGAATATGGATTGTCAATCATACCAATCTGAAGAATGGACATCATTGGAATTGATGAAATCAAATTTTACTAAGTCAAAATATTCAATTCTGACATGGAAGCGCTACAATAGGCTTCCAAAGTGCTAAATCCCAAAAGCACTATTTTATCATCCAAAAGCGCTAAATCAGAGACCAAAAGCGCTAACACCATAAAGGTGCTATTTCAGCACTCCAAAGTGCTAAAATAGGCTTCTGAAGCGCTAAAAACTCAAAGCGCTACTTTTTCGCATCAAAGAGCTAAATCAGGCCATCAAAGCGCCACTTTACCAGAAACGCTAGAACAGACCTTCAAAGCGCTAATCCGCTGACTCAAAGCACTGAAAATCTCAAAGCGCTGACTTCAAGGTGCTACTTCTTGACTCCTAAGCGCTAATTCGCTGAAAGCGCTACTTTATCAACTGGAAGTGCTAGAGTTTTAAACGCAAGTGCTAAAACTCAAAAGCACTAGACTACCTACCAAAAGCGCTACATCAAAATGTAACCACTACAGTGCGGCTTCAAAGCGCTAAAAGACACCTAGACATGCCTAAGACCTAAAAATCATAAAAAACAAAATTTTACGAATTACGAGGAGGTCAAGGGGTACATACCGGAGGTCCATACGCAGGCGGCCGTCTGTGACGTCGAACGCGCTCAAAATGGTGAGTATGGTAAGGAATCAGCATCTTGCTCCAGCTGGCAGAAATGTCTCTATCACTAAGAAATTTTAAACTCAAAAAGCAAATAATGGATTGAAAGTGACCTTTTAGCACTATTTGTAATTTTTGAAAGGTATTTTTGGGGGATTTGTATAACATTTGATTAATTTTATCCATAAAATTAATAAAAATTCATCAAAGGACTCATTTCTTCATTATTTTGTCGGGAGATAAATTATTTCATCATCGAAACACATCAAATCATCAGAAAATCATAAAAATTCGAAGAAATTCTAAAAATCATCAGATTATTAATTTATCTCCCGAGGGGGCCTATTATTATCATCATCTGAAAATCATGTCTCGGGCACACAAAATTATCATGTCTAGGGTATTATTATCATCATCTGAAAATCATGTATGGGGTATTATTATCATCATCTGAAAATCATGTCTGGGGTATTATTATCATCTGAAAATCAATGTCTAGGGCATGTCTGGGGCATACGGAATTAATAAAACTACATCATCAATACTGGTAGTAGCAGCAAAATATTCTTCAAATCAACACGTAAACACATCACTTCGAAGAGGGGCAAAATGTATACACCTAAAAATGGTCTGGAGCATCCGATTAATTAAATACGAATTATTTAATTAATTATCCTAATTTCCTCTACTATTGAATAAATTTAAATATTTATTTAATATAGTTCACATTCACTTTCTTTATAAATTCTTCTAAAATCTCGTCTTAATTAAATAAACAAAAATAAATACTTTGTTTGATTTAATTATCATTTCCCTATTTCAATCTATCACATCATTTCTAAATTAATTAAATAAAGATTAAAACACTTTATTGATTAATTGCCATTATTCTTCTATTTTAATTTAATAAACAACTATCCTATAGTTCGCTTTATTAGATTATTCATCTCTCCTTTGTTAATTTAAATAAATCAAAATATTTGAATTGTTGCACAAGGAATATTCCAATCTATATTCTCTCAAAAATGAATTAGATTTCCTATGTCTAAACCATGTCTAAATTTTGTCAAAAATATCATAAATTAATTGATTGAAACTTCACGGGAAGTTTTGGAGACAAATTTGGAATTTGATCTCTCAATCCTCTTCCATCAATCTTTCCTCTTCTCTTGCCTGGTGTTTTCATGGGTAGAGACAATCTCCCTCTTTCTCCCAATCTCCTCCATCTCTCACCATTCAATCCTCCAGATTGAATCCAAGCCTCTCAAAACTTTTCCTGTGCATTTCTACAGCTAGGAAATCTATAAATACAGCCTCATTCAACCAAGAAAAGGATCCAGATAATCAAGCTTTTGCACTCTTACTTTGCAGGAATCCAGACATCAAGTATCAAGCATCAACATTCAAGCAATTCAACAATCAAGCTTCACATGAATGGCTGCCTCCTATAGCTATAATTATCTGTTTCGTGTCTATATCATGCTAATTTAAATTGATTTATCATTTAGCATTGCATTTTAGTATCATCTCATTCTTCAAATAGTCATTTTAACAATCATAGTGCTTAACAATCTGAGAGCAATAGTGATTTAATAAATCTTTGAGGATAGAGAGCAATAGGACGATTTCATTCGATTACTGCTTTGATTTAGTTCAAATTGAGTTATCTTTGATATAATGTCGTATTAAGAGGTGTTTTTAGATCTTACTCACTATTTCACACTTACAATCATAATAGCTTAATTATTCATAATGATTATTAATGTTCAAATGAGAAGAAAACTTGTATAAATATGTATCCCAAATAGTATTTTTGATTATAGGTTAACCTAGGATATTTTTAATTATCTAAGGACTGACACCAAAGCATTAAATTTGAAATAGGTCACCCATAAGGTAAAGGTAACTTTCACCCTTAACTAGGTGCTTTAGGCCCAATTTTGTTAGGATGTCAAGGATTTTCATTTATTTTCTCAATTTGGCCCCAAAACAAATCATTATTAATATGTTTAGGTTTATAGTCAACATAGGGTGTCCATGTAGTGTTATATTTTCAAGGTTGAAAATTTATGATGTTACACCTTATAATAATGTGACCTATGAATGACTAACAATGTGATCCTACGAGTAATAATCCAATTACAATATCCTTAGTATTTTCATGGAGGAATTCGATCTATTCTTTAAACAAAAATTTATCAATGAAAATAACTCAGTGCAAGAAATTTGCAAAGAAATTGGTAGTATTTGATTATATTATTCAAAAGGAGTATTGCATTACAAAATGGAGATGATGACACATTGAAGCATGTTTTCATAAAACCTTTAAAATTTAGAATGTACATTGTTGTAACAAAAAAAATTTACCAACTTTGGACATTGTATCCTAAAAAACACTAAATGCTAGATGTTCCACCCAAAAATTATGATCCTTAAAACCCCTTACAATGAAGCATAGCTTCCCATTTAAAGATAGAATGACCATGTAATCTTAGGAGCAAATGACACTTGTCATATTTTTCATGTGACAACAAAAAAAAAATTGAAACTTGTAGAGGAGGGAATTTGATACCCTCAAGATAATGAGATCTCAAGGAGAAAATTATCTCTCAACTACCTCAATTCACCCGGCTCAAGTGAACTAGAAATATAAATGTCTTAAAACTAAAATCTAAGCTGATTTTAACAATGAATATAACTGAAAATCCCAAATAACTTACAAAAACTAATTGGTGAAAATATTTAATCTACAAAAATGGGAAGTATAAAATATACAAAATGTAGTATCAGTCAGGTGAATTTTGACCTTAGACATCAATGCATTGCAAGGATATCCACATACCCATGTTTTTGCATGTATGAATAAAGCCCAAAAATTATCAAAGGGAGATCCTTTGTTCGTTTAACCGATCCAACACCTACACACATGGAGACAAGGAAAATGTTAGGGTTGTATAGGGTTTTGTCTTAGTCAAACCCTTGCTTTTGTGTTTCCACCTCCATGTATAGCCAAACAAGATTGTAATGTGTAAAGATAAAATATACGTGTGATAGAAACAAACCTCATTATGGAGGAGAACCCTTATCATGATTTTAAAATATAGTAGATGAGATAAATTAAGTATGATAATAGAAGAGATTGATAAGATGGAAATCAAGAGAGCATTACCAACAGATGTGGACCCTCTCTTGAGGTCTAATAGATGTGATGAGATTATGTGCAAGATAAGTCCTTGTTTTTGTGACAATGAGATAATTTTGACATATTTTTTGTTGAGAATGAGAAGTGGAAAGTCTTGAGTAGAAAAAAAATCCAAGAAGTCTTGAAAATGAGAGAGAGAGAGAGGCAAGTTTTGTTCTAGGAATGGGAAAGAATAATCATTACACTTGCATTTGGGCAATAGGACACACACCACAAATTATTTATATGGGATATTCTCATTTGAATCATATTTTAGTGGGACATTTACATGCCATGAAGACATCTTCACACCATGTTTTTGTTTGACCAATTTCCTCTAAAATTCAAACCACAAGCTACAAATTCTTCATCATTGCCATCAATGAGATTGAAATCATGAAATCCTAATTATGTATTTTTTCAAAAATGCATCAGGTGCTATACATAAGTGTGAAATTGACCTGGGCTGCAATTTTTGACACTATATTTAGCACTCACTTTAGTGAGTTGATCGCTCAGATGGATTAGCTACACTAAAGTAGCTAAAAAGATATAAAATATTAAGTACAATATGTGCATTAATTTACAAGATATTGTAAATGCCATACAAGTCAACACAAACAATTCCTCGAGTGCTCGATAAAAATCTATGGTACATGAAGTGAAAAAATTGGCTACAAAATAAAAATTTGTCAATTTCAAAATATGCGAGAAGCTACTTCAATGAGAAGAGAATGCTGAGGAAGATATTAGTGAGTTGAAAGAAAATTTTGATAAAGATGTGAATATATGCTCCCTCGTGTTTTTCAACCGACCAAGAGGGTAAAAATGTGAAGGTAGTTGAATCTGAACTGCCATAAAATTTTCAAAAATGGGTGAAAATTCAACTATATACTCACTAGGTGAGTCCCAAAAATGGAAATTTTCACTATTCATGATGAGGATTTTTTCTCAAAGTTCTATAGAGCTGTAATGGAGATTTTGGTACCCACTTAGGGTCTCTAACACTTCTAGGGTTTTTCACCTAAAAGGATAGAGAGGGATACCAAAATGCATGGGTTACATTCAAAGGAGGGGTTTATTGGGGGTTTGAAATAGGTGTGATGTGTGTGAAGGAAATTTGATGATCTAAATGCAACAAACTGAAGAAAAAAAAAGATGATATATTAATACTAAACCTAAGAAATGCAAAGTGTTGGAAAACACAATGTTGTATGCAAACATGTACAAAATAACCTAGAAACATAACCAAACTATTACATAAATGAATGAGATAGAATGTGTGCACCTGGAATCTGAAGAAGGATCTAATGAAGGTCTGTGATGCTAATGAAAATTTTGCAGAAGCCGAAAGGGACACTTGTGCCAATCTGGGCGACCTAGTCCCAGATTTCAAAAAACTGGTCTGGAGCCTGTTTCTACCAAATGGGTGTCCAGATATGAAAAAATCACTGAAATACATGTCCAATGGGACTAGGTCACCATTCTTGGTGACTTAGTCCTCTTCTGGTTTTCTGGAAATTTGGAAGGGGAAACAGAAGCCCTCGGTCTGCACCTTGGTTCTTCACAGTTATCCACTTCTGAAACTCTAATATTTGGGCCTAAAAGTGACTTTTGGTGGATGTTTGGACTTTGCAAGCAAGGGGAGGTCTTCAAAAATTCTTCAAAGCCTTCAATGATCTTCAATGTACCTAAATTTGCAAACGCACAAGGAGAGAAAGAGAAAATATTGATTGTTAGGGATTAGGGGTTTGCCTTAGTCAAATCCCTTATAGGTAACTAAACCAAAATGAATAGAAAATGTAAAGAATGAATATGAAACAATGGAATAATGGAGTAAGTGACCTTTCCATGATGAGAGATCTTGTGTTATTGCAGCAATCGGCCCTTGAATGCTTTAGAAAAGATGTCTTGCTGACTTGGAATGCTCAAACCCTAGCTTGATTAAGGAGGATAGAAAAGTGATTGAGAAGAGGAATTAGGGTTTTGAATGAATGGAATTGGGTCAAAATAAGTGGAAAAACCCTTATTTATAGAATATAAGCCCTAATTTCCCTAAAATAACACCGCATAGGCCAACCTTAGGGTTTAAGAGAAAAAATCCTAAAAGAAAATTAAGTTAATTTTAAATTTTATGCCACATGGGACTAGGTCACCCAAGGTTGCGACCTAGTCCACCTAGGCATTTTTTATTGCTTGTCAGGAATTAAAGTGTGATTATTTATGTTTGTCGAGATTTTCTCCTGAACCACACTAAAGATAGGACCTATAAGTGCATTAATGGGTCATTATAGCATAAGAAAGGGTTGATTTAGTGATGACAAGCCTAGGAAAGTGTGAAAATTTATTGCAACATCTTACAACATTTTGGCACAAGGCTTGGAAAGAGGTAAAAAGAGGTTAAAAAATGTCCAAAATCCATAGGCAAGGGTCCAAATGAGTGAAAAGTGTCAAAGGCTACATTTTTTGGTGATACATTTAGCCTCCACTTTAGTGAGAGGGAGAACTTGCTTCAAACTCACACTAAAGTAGCCCAATGGAGATGGTGAAGAATGATAAAGAAGAAAGAGGTTCTCAAGCCCCCAGAGTTTGAGATTCTAAGTCAAGAAGACATCAATGTCAAAGACACATTCAAGGGTGAATGGTTTGCAAAAAAATGAGATACATGATCATGCAATGATAAGAACTTTTGAAGAAAGAGAGGGAAAGGTGAAAAGATGCACTCACTCTGGGGCCACAAAACATCAGGTCGTTCGTGGGGTGAGTTGCACCAAAAGGTGAGAAACATACACACAGTTGGTAAGTACTTGAACATATATAGGTGGCTATGGGGAAATTCATGCCACTGGTTGGGCTTCCCGCTCAAACCATACCAAAGTTATAGGTCTCCTGATAACTTTGATAAGGCACCACAAAAGGAAATGACTTTTGAAATGATGGTGCAAAGAGTGTTCAAAGGGATTTTTCTTTGTTCGTGCAATGTCTCATCTTAAGGAACATCATGTGTAATGTCTCTAAGAGAGGGAAAAGAAAATTGACTCATCTTGTATCCAAGAGCGGAAAGACTCGTCTTGTACATGCAAAAGAGGAAAAATGCAAATGTCTCATCCTGAGCAACATTGTACCTAATGTTTCCAAGAGAGGGAATCGCAAGAAAAGGAAAACCTCACATTGAAATGTTAGTGTCGATGTATGCCCCCACTTTAAAGTGGTTGCTAACACCATTACTATGAGAAATTTCTTTAAAAGTATAAGAAGAGGAAGAAGAAATGAGAGCCTATTCGGAAAGCCCTATGTCGAGTCATATGTTTCTGAGAAGTTGTGTCATGAAAGGGGGAGTATGTCATGTGCAAGTCAACTTAAGACATGTCGTCCACATCCCAAGCTTGCTCTTATATTTTCATGAAAGGTTAACGACTAGTCAAAAGAGACAATGACAAGTGACATATGAGGGAAAAGGTTAATGAACCCCTTGCCCCCACTTTTTGCAAAACAAGAGTGAGCCGAAGGTATTGAATGAAATGTAATGTTAGAGTGAAAACTAGTATAAATTAGACGAGTGAGGTGCCCACACATAAGGAATAACACCAAAATCCTTAAGATGTTGGATTTTGCTACTCAAGGCCTTACACTCATTAGTGTGATGACCATGAACTCAATGGTAAGCGCAAGAGGAATGTTTTTGGTAACATTTCTTTTGAGTTCATGGAGGAAGGGAGATCAAGTGATCTTGGAGGATTCTCAACAAGATACCCTCTTGATCGAGGCGAGAAGGTGTTCCTTTGGTTGGTGATGAAGAAGTGTCTTGCTTAGTAGAGGATGTCATACTTACACAAGGCACTATAGATTGTTAGATTTTGTATACTCCTTTCGAGGAGTGTGTAAAATCTAAATTAGGAGTGTGTTGTGTGATGAAATTGCCATTAAGAAAAGAGTCCTTTGTTGGTTTCAAAGGATCGCTTTCTAAGGTTGTGGTAGAAGGGTGGTTTGGGATGGGGTTGATGTGAGGGAAAGGCTTGGTGATTTCGATTAAAGGACAAAATCCAAGACCATGATTGGATGTTTTTCTGATAGGCTCAATAGAGTTGTAGATACCTTGTTTGTTAGCACCACATCCTTTTCCACTATAGCCAAGTTGTTTCATGAGCACATAACCTTTTCCATAGAGCTTTTTCAAAACTTTTGGATCAGGTGAGGGTACATTGTTGGCTTCTTTGTCTAAAGTAATTGAGGAGGATGCTCACGAAGGATCGATTGAGTCTTGTGTTGACAAGACTGTGTTTCCCTTGTCAGAGTCTTTATGTGTGATCTTGGATTCTCCTAGTAAAGGAGATGTGAAGTTTAAGGAACCCCAATCATCATCTAAGGGCATTGGTTGTACGGGTTCCACTTTTTTGGTGGGTGTTGAAGTGGTGAAGGGTTTAGATTTATTTTTCTCAAGTTGTAAGACACTATAAGGTTCAAGATCGGTGTCAAGTGTGTACACTTTTTTGTTCTAGATGTACTTCATCTTATGATGAAGAGTGGAAGGCATGCCATTCATTGCATGAATCCATGGCCTTCCTAAAATGAGATTGTATGAAACATTATTAGGCATAACATGGATCAGTGTATCTAATGTGGCCATTCCAACTACAAGAGGCAAAGTGATCACACCAAGTGGCTTTTTTCCTTTACTATCAAATCCACTGATAGATAAAGAAGTAAGTTGAATGGTTGATTTATCGATATGGATCCTATCCAAGATATTGACACTACACATATTAATAGTGGAGCCATTGTCAAAATGGTTTCGCTTGATCCCTATGCATTTGTATTGAGATATGATCATGAAGGATTCAGCTTGTTTTTGCACATCCAAAGGAGGGAGCTCACTTTGGTGGATAATAATGTCGGCATTTAAGCCTTGAATCATAGTTGCAATATCATTTGTTTGTGTATTAGGAGCGATAGGAATTTATTGCAAGGAATTTTGCATCATGTTGTGATAGTGAGGGGAGGCTTGGATAAGGTCCCGTAAAGATATCTTAGCAAGAGTATGCCTTAGTTGGTCAACAAGGTCATACTCCCTAAGAAGGGAATTTAGGTGAGGGGCAATAGGTAAGATGGGAGGGGATGAAGGTAAGGATGTTGAGGGTGGTTTTTGTGATCATGGTTTGTTTCTTGTGTAATGTGTATGAGCAATGGTATTATGACTTGGTTGTTGCAACACATTATGAGTAGGTGGGTAAAGGATGAATTTGGGTTTAGGTTTATTTGAAGGGGGATACAAGAAGAGTTGAGGTTGAATAATATTAATATCCTTGAGCAAGGGAGAGGCCAAGGTTGTCTCTTTATTTTCTACTAGGGATGTAATATTATTATTGTCATTGTTATCCTTATTGTGTATTATGATATCCTCCCTAGGGGGAAGAGTTTTAGGAGAACTACAAACCGATTGTGCTTGACAATCAAAGGTTGGTTCTTCTAAAAGGACTTGATCACAAGTAGTGGAAGGATTAATGATGGAATGGTTATTCTCAAGGGTAAAAGCACAAAGATGTGTCACACTTTATAAAGGAAACGGCCAATGTTGATCTAACTTTTAAACTTGAATCACTAAAAAGTGGCATATTTGTTTTGAATTTTGAAATGATGTAAACTAGTAAAATATGTCTTTTTTAGTATATTTTATGTTTGCATTTTTTTTTAATAACAAATTATTTTAAACTATTTTTTAATAAATTAACACTATAATTTAGTTGTTGATAAAATGCTAAAAAATGAATTTGCATGGGACGTCAAACTTTTTATAGTAAATTTATTTATTTTTCTTTCCAATTTTTTGTGTGTATTTATAACTTGAAACTTTAGTACATGGATTTTTTTTTTCCAATTTTGATAAATATATATATTTTTAAATAAATATTAAAATGTGTGTGAATCAAAAAACAATTGTTTCCGTCGGACGTCAACTTTCATATTAAATATTTATCTAAAATGGAAAAAAAATATACCATCTTGAAATAGATTATTTTATCTAGTGCATCATATATTTTTTTCATTTTTTTTAAATAAGTTTTAGTATTTTTCCTTGGCATGGTAATCAACCTAATATTCTGTGTTGATAACCTACTTTTAGTATAAATAAAAATATATAAATAATATTTAAACTATTAAAATAAATATATTTTTAAAAACTACACTTATGGATCTACAAAAGGGTATTTTTATATTTTTTTAAATGTTATTTACATTAGCATGAGTTATTGAAACTTGAAGTTTTTCAAATAATTTTATTTTTTTGGTAAATTGGACTCAAAGTGGTGCTCCATATATTTTTATCCAACAATTTTAGTTGAAAATTTTATAGAAATGCCTAACTTAGCTAGAATGGATCTTACTAGATCATATGTTTGACCAAAATTGATTTTTAGTTAGAAATACTTAAATTCAATTATGTTGATAAGTTGGTTGAAACTGTGACACAGCTTTGTGCTTTAACCCTCAATAAGGATGTGTTTAGGTGAAGGGGGACAACTAATATGTTCATGACCTTCACTAATTGTGTTTTCTAATAGCAAAGTATCTTCATCACAACTAGGAGAAATACTAGGAGAAAAACAAATGTTATTGTCATGATTAGCTATGTTTGTGTTGTCTTGTTTAGTAAGGTCTTGTCCACTAAGAGAGGTAATAGGAGAGAAAAAAACCAGGATTCTCATAACTCTCATTGATTGGTTCTTCTAACAAAATATCTTCGTCACTAAGAGGAGAGATGTTAAGAGAAGAACTAATATGATCACTAGGAATGTCCAAATTTGTCTCTTCATTCACTACAACACTCTCATAGGGAGGGGAGATTAAAGTGTTCTTATCATGTCTAGTTATGTAAGCTACTAACATTGTTTGAATAAAAATGAAAATTACAACCATTTTATGCAATGTTTCAGCAATATAAACAATGTATATGCAAAAATACAAAACATTTTTATCCAATATATGCTAAGCTTTAAGAATGTATATAATGTACATGCAAGAATGAAAAGCACTTTTAACAAACCAGTTCAAATTTTTAGGAATATAAACATTGTGTATGAAAAATTAAAAGTACTTTTATTAATGAGATGCAAAATTGCAGAAATGGAAGCATTTGCAAATCTAATGATGAAATGATTTGAAGAATGACCATCCTAAAATGATGATTTTGAGGTAGAAGCTTAAAACCAGTGCTCCTGAAACTTTCCAAAATTATAGTATATGATACTAAGAGCCTAAGAAAGCACAAAAATGAGGTTTCTAGTGTTGTAACAAACAGTGAAAAATCTAGAAAGGAACTAGGTCGCCCAGAATGGCGAATTAGTCCCAATTAGGGTTTTTTTTTTAATTTCCAAAAACTTTCAACTGGGTTTTGATGGTTATGATGTTGAAAGACCAGAAGAATAAAGGTAGGTGTAGATTTTGGATGAATGATAAGGATTTGAGATGCAAGAATGCAAAGTATATACACTTTTATGCAGGCAAAAATATGAAACCCTAGAATGCAAGTTAAACAATGCAATATGCAATGCAATGCAAAACTAGGATGAAGAAGGACTCTAAATCATAAAGGAAAGGATGAAAACATCGGGTTCACCAAAATGCAACAGATATTTTGGTACCCACTTAGGGTCTCTAATACTTCTAGGGTTTTTCACCTAACAGGATAGAGAGGGATACCAAAATGCATGGGTTACATTCAAAGGAGGGGTTTATTGGGGGTTTGGAATAGGTGTGACGGGTGTGAATGAAATGTGATGATCTAAATGCAGCAAACTAGAAAAAAAAGAATGATTTATTAATACTAAACCTAAGAAATGCAAAGTGCTGGAAAACACAATATTATATGCAAAAAAGTACAAAATGACCTTGAAACATAAACAAACTATTACAGAAATGAATGAGATAGAATGTGTGCACCTGGAATCTAAAGAAAGATCTTATGGAGGTTTGGGATGCTGATGAAAATATTGCAGAAGCCGAAAGGGACACTTGTGCCAATCTGGGCGACATAGTCCCTAGAAAACTGGTTTGGAGCCTATTTCTATCAAATGGGTGTCCAGATATGCAAAAATAACTTAAATACATGTCCAGTGGGACTAGGTCCCCATTCTTGGTGACTTAGTCCTCTTCTAGTTTTATGGAAATTCGAAAGGGGAAACGGAAGCCCTCGATCTGCACCTTGGTTCTTCACAGTTATCCACTTTTGAAACTCTAATATTCGGGCTTGAAAGTGACTTTTAGTCGATGTTTGGACTTTGCAAGCAAAGAGAGGTCTTCAACAAGTCTTCAAAGCCTTCAATGATCTTCAATGTACCTAAATCTGCAATCACACAAGGAGAGAAAGAGAAAATGTTGATTGTTAGGGATTAGGGGTTTGCCTTAGTAAAACCCCATTTAGGTAACTAAACCAAAATGAATAGAAAATTTAAATCATGAATATGAAATAATGGAATAATGGAGTAAGTTACCTTGCCATGATGAGAGATCTTATGTTATTGTAGCAATCAGCCCTTGAATGCTTCAGAAAAGATGTCTTGTTGACTTGGAATGCTCAAACCCTAGCTTGCTTGAGAAGGAGGATAGAAAAGTGATTGAGAAAAGTAATTAGGGTTTTGAATTAATGGAATTAGGTCAAAATGAGAGGAAAAACCCTTATTTATAGAAGTTATGCCCTAATTTCCCCGAAATAACACCACATAGTCCACCTGGGCATTTTTGATTTCTTGTCAAGAATTAAAGTGTGATTATTTATGTTTGTCGGGATTGTATCACTAAAGATAGGACCTATAAGTGTATTAAGGGGTCATTATAGAATAAGAAAGGGTTGATTTAGTGATGACAAGCCTAGGAAAGTGTGAAAAATTATTGCAACATCTTACAACATTTTGGCACAAGGCTTGGAAGGAGGTAAAAAGAGGTTGAAAATGTCCAAAATCCATAGGCAAGGGTCCAAATGAGTGAAAAGTGTCAAATGCTACACTTTTCAGTGACACATTTAGCCCCCACTTTAGTCAGAGGATGAACTTGCTTCAAACTCACACTAAAGTAGCCTAATGAAGATGGTGAAGAATAACAAAGAAGAAGGAGGTGCTCGAGCCCCCAGAGTTTGAGATTCTAAGTCAAGAAGACATCAATGTCAAAGACATATTCAAGGGTGAATGGTTTGCAACAAAATGAGATACATGATCATGCACTGACAAGAAATTTGAAGAAAGAGAGAGGGGAAGGTGAAAATATGCGCTCACTCTGGGGCCACAAAAAATCAGGTCATCTACGGGGTGAATTGTCCCAAAAAGGTGAGAAACATACACATGGTTGGAATGTACTCACACACATATAGGTGGCTATGGGGAAATTAATGCCTCTAGTTGGGCTTCTTGCTTAGACCATACCAAATTTATACCTCTTGATAACTTTTATAAGGTGCCACAAAAGGAAATGACTTTTGAAATCATGGTGTAAAGAGTGTTCAAAGGGATTTCTCTTTGTTCGTGCAATGTCTCATCTTAAGGAACATCATGTGTAATGTCTCCAAGAGAGTAAAATAAAAATGGACTCATCTTGTATGCAAAAGAGGAAAAATGTAGATGTCTCATGCTGAGCAACATTGTACGTAATGTTTCCAAGAGAGGGAATCGCAAGAAAAGGAAAAACACACATTGAAATGTGAGTGTCGATGTACGCCCCACTTTAAAGCAGTTGCTAACATCACTATTGTGAGAAATTTATTTAAATTATAAGAAGAGGAAGAAGACATGAGAGCTTGTTCAGAAAGCCCTATGCCGAGTCATATATTTTCAAGAAGCTACATCATGAAATGGGGAGTATGTCACATGCGATTCAACTTAAGACATGTCATCCACATCCCAAGCTTTCTCTTATATGTTCATGAAAGGTTAACAACTATTCAAAAGAGACAATGACAAGTGACATATGAGGGAAAAGGCTAACGAACCCCTTGCCCCCACTTGGTGTTGGACAAGAGTGAGCCGAAGGGATTGAATGAAATGTAAGGTTAGAGTGAAAATTAGTATCAATTAGAGGAGTGAGGTGCCCCCACATAAGGAAGAATACCAAAATCCTTAAGATGTTGGATTTTGCTACTCAAGGCCTTACACTCAGTAGTGTGATGACCATGAACTTGATGGTAAGCAGAAAAGGAATGTTTGTGGTAATATTTCTCTTAAGTTCCCAGAGGAAGGGAGATCAAGTGATCTTGGAGGAGTCTCATCAAGATACCCTCTTGATCGAGGGGAGAAGGTGTTCCTTTGGGTGGCGATGAAGAAGTGTCTTGCTTATTAGAGGATGTCATACTAACACAAGGCAATAAATTTTATGATATTGTGTATACACCTTTGGAGGAGTGTGTTATCCGATGACATTTCCATTATGCAAAGAGTCCTTTGTTGGTTTCAAAGGATCACTTTCTAAGGTTGGGGTAGAAGGGTGATTTGGGATGGGATTGGTCTGAGGGGAAGGCTTGGTGATTTTGATTAAAGGACAAAATCCAATCCGACCATGATTGGATGTTTGCATGATAAGCTCAATAGGGTTACAGATACCTTGTTCGTTAGCACCACATCCTTTCCCACTATAGCCAAGTTATTTCATGAGCGCATAACCTTTTCCATAGAGCTTTTTTAGCACTTTTGGATCAGGTGAGGGTGTGTTGTTGGATTCTTTGTCTAAAGTAGTTAAGGATGATGCTCGTGAAAGATCGGTTGATTCTTGTGTTAGCAAGACTATGCTTCCCTTGTTAGAGTCTTTGTGTGTGATCTTGGATTCTCCTAGTAAAGGAGATGTGAAGTTTAAGGAACCCCAATCATCATCTAAGGGAATTGGTTGTACGGGTTCCACTTGTTTGGTGGGTGTTTAAGTGGTGAAGGGTTTGGATTTTTTTTTCTTAAGTTGTAAGACACTATAAGGTTCAGGATTGGCATCAAGTGTGTACACTTTGTTTTTGTAGATGTACTTCATCTTACGATGAAGAGTGGAAGGCACGTCATTCATTGCATAAATCCATGGCCTGCCTAAAATAACATTGTATGAAACATTATTAGGCATAACATGGATCAGTGTATCTAATGTGGTTATTCCAACTGTAAGAGGCAAAGTGATCACACCAAGTAGCTTTTGTCCTTTACTGTCAAATCCACTGATAGATAAAGAAGTAGGTTGAATGTTTGATTTATTGATATGGATCATATCCAAGAGATTGACACTACACATATTAACAGTGGATCCATTTTTAACAAGGGTTTGCTTGATCCCTATGTGTTTGTATTGAGATATGATCATGAAGTCTTTAGCTTGTTTTTGCACATCCAAAGGAGGGAGCTTACTTTGGTGGAAAACAATGTTGACATTTAAGCCTTGAATCATAGCTGCAATATCCTATGTTTGCATATTAGGAGGGATAGGAATTTGTTGCAAGGAATTCTGCATCATGTTGTGATAGTGGGGGGAAGCTTGGATAAGGTCCCATAAAGATATCTTAGCTGAAATATGCCTTAGTTGGTCAACAAGGTCATACTCCCTAAGAAGGGAATTTAGGCGAGGGGCAGCAGGTAAGATGGGAGGGGAAGAAGGTAAGGATGTTGAGGGTGGTTGTTGTGATCATGGGTTGTTTCTTGTGTAATGTGTATGATCAACGATATTATGAATTGGTTGCTTCAACACATTATGAGTAGGTGGGTAAAGGATGAATTCGAGTTTAGGTTTGTTTGAAGGGGGATACAGGATGAGTTGAGGTTGAATAATATTAACATCCTTGAGCAAGGGAGAGGCCAAGGTTGTCTCTTTATTTGCTTCTAATGATGTAATATTATTATTGTCATGTTGTTATCCTTATTGTGTATTATGATATCCTCCCTAGGGGGAATATTTTTAAGAGAACTACAAACTGATTGTGCTTCACAATCAAAGGTTGGTTCTTCTAAAAGGACTTCATCAGAAGTAGTGTAAGGATTAATGATGGAATGGTTATGCTCAATAAGGATGTGCTTAGGTGAAAGGGGACAACTAATATGTTCATGACCTTCACTAATTGTGTTTTCTAACAGCAAAGTATCTTCATCACAACTAGGAGAAATACTAGGAGAAACACAAATGTTATTGTCATGATTAGCTATGTTTGTGTTGTCTTATTCAGTAAGGTCTTGTCCACTAAGAGAGCTAATAGGAGAGAAACAAATAGGATTATCATAAGTCTCATTGATTGGTTCTTCTATCAAAATATCTTTGTCACTAAGAGGAGCGATATTAGGAGAAGAACTAATATGATCGTTAGGAATGTCCAAAGTTGTCTCTTCGTTCACTACAACACTTTTATAGGGAGGGGAGATTAAAGTGTTCTTATCATGTCTAGTTATGTAAGCTACTAACATTGTTTGAATAAAAATGAAAATTGCATGTAAGCATTTTATGCAATGTTTCAGCAATATAAACAATGTATATGCAAAAATACAAAACATTTTTATCCAATATATGCTAAGCTTTAAGAATGTATATGTAAGATGGGGAAAATAAAATAGATTAGATTAAGTGACAGCCAATACTTCTAAACTATTAACCTCATCCAAACAAGAGAAAACAATGAAAGCATAAGAAAAATAAAAACATTAAATCATAATATTCCCCATGCTTGAATCTTGAATCAGTTCTCTTGCTCTCCTATTTCTCCTTTTTGTAATCTTTTCCCTCAGATTTGTTGCTTTACATGTGCAAATACCTACAAAATAGTAAGTAGAAAGTTGGAGATAATTAGTTGTTAAATGAAAAATGCAGGAGAAAGGTTACTTTTATAGATAACCATTCGAATGGACGGACGAGATTGATCTTCTAGAAAGATTCTAAGATCCACGAATGAGGATTCATGAGAGGGAGGTTATGAAATGGATGGCTAAGATCGAGTTTCTAGAAAGATGCCAAGATCTACGGTTGAAAATTGATGCAACCAGAATATGCCGTGCATGGAAAAGATATGGCACCGATGGCTATGACGCCTGACGGCTATGACAGACATGCAGGACATGCAAACTATGACATGAAATAATGACAGCAGATCTTTGACCAAAATGGAGGGATAAATAATTTATTTTAAATTATTTATTCAAAAATGGAGGAGGATGACAAGTGGAAAATAAATAATTTGGAGGAATTGAAAAAGGAGATTTAATTAAATTCATAAATTTAATTAAAAGAGATAGAAATTAAATATGAATAATTGATTTGGATCAATTATTTAAAGGAGAAGAATGACACATAAATAAATAATTTTGGCAATTATTTAATTATAGAAGAATAAAAGGTCAAATAATTATTATTATCTGACTATAGACATGTGATGAAAGATAAATAATTAAATAAATAATGATTTATTTAATTATTGAAGAAAGGGGTATTAGTGACGCAATTAATTCATTTTAATTGATCAGGATAGAATAAATATTGGAAAGTGAATTAATTAAATAATCATTTAATTAATAAAGTAATATGATCAAGAATAATTAGATAATTAAAATTATTTAATTATTAGAGGATGATGACTAAGGAAAAATGTTGCTTGTAGAATTTAGGACATTTTACAGTGTTTACAGTATATAATGTACATGCAAGAATGAAAAGTAGTTTTAACAAACTAATGCAAAGTTTTAGGAATATAAACATTGTGTATGCAAAAGTGAAAAGTGTTAGAGTAAAGGTTTTAACTTAATTATGTTGATTAAGTTATCTTTATTCCCTTCTTAAGATTTCACGTTAGTTTACATAAAGTGACATTTAATAATTATATTAATTATTAAATGTTTTCCTATTAGGGCTTCTATTAGGGATTTTCCTATTAGGGTTTTATTAGGGTTTGCATGATCTCCTTTTTATAAGGATTGATCCCATTGTATTTTATATCAATTCATTCTCTCATTCTCTCTGATATATACATTTTCAATTTTCAGATAACATGGTATCAGAGCTCCAAACCTATTGCTTCCTATTCTTGTTTTGAAGATTTCTGGAGCTTCAAGGGTTTGGGGTTTTTTTTTTTATCCAGGGCATACTTGCTATTTCGAAGCATTTTCAGCTCAAACGGACCTTGCCATTGCGTCTGCAGCGGTCCAAAACCCCTAAATCAACTGTTCATTCGTCCATTTTAGACAAAGTTGATTTTTGGGGCAAAAATTTTTTGCTGGTACGGTCATCTGCCTGCCTGGTAATTTTTTTTTTTTAGGAATTTTTTCCCATCTTTTCTAAAAAAAAAATTGCTAAAATTTTTTTATTTAAAAAAAAAAAAGCAAATTTAAGAAAAGCCTTTTTAAGGCGTGCTTAGGCCTGCGGGTCCACCTGCGCAGGCAGGGATGGTACCCAAGGGTACCGTCGCCTGTCAATACGGCAGGCAATAGCCCCTTGGGTGCCACCCCCCTACAGCGGCTAGTACCGCATGGGCACCACCCTGCCACATTGGCAGGTGGCGGCCCCATGTGGACCCCGCCATGTTTTTTTTTTAAATTTTTTTTTCAAATTAAAAAAAATGTTTTTTTTAAATGATTTTTTTCTTTAAAATCAACATGTTTTTTTTATTGTTTTTTTTTCAAATTAGGTCAAATTGTGCATTTACGGTGATGGTTGTTTGGCCATCAAATTTAAGCTCGCGTTTTTGCTGCGACGGCCGTATGACCATCAAATTTAACCCAGTGCTGACTTTTTCCCTCTTTGGAGTTGTTTTCTTCCAAAGACCGTAACTTGGGCATACGATATCATTTTTTGGCAAACGAGATATCGTCGGAAAGCTGGTTTTCTCATCTTTCCATTGGTGTGGGTTTCATTACTTCATTCTTATTTTGATGCATTCTACAATCCATTTTTTTGGCTATCCTTCATGTATTTCCAGCTTTGTCCTTTTTGGACATTTTGAGCATCATTTGTAAGCAATATCTTTTATCTAAACGCATTGAGATAAAGTGTCACACTATTGTACATGTATTTTTTGGTGATTTTGCACATAAGGTTGTGTCATATTTTGTACTTGCACTGTTACGATAAAGTGTCATGAGGGGTTGTGTAGTTTGCCTTTGTTTTGCCATCACATCCTTGTCCGGTGAGTGTCCCTCCACGACGACAATGGATCCATATGATTCCAGCCTCATGCATGTTTGCTTTGTTTTGCACACCACTTTTTCAGTTGCAGGTGCTTTCTTGTGCACTTTCAGATGTTGTTTCTTCTTCCTCATGCACTATAGGGTGTTTCACATCATTTCAGTGGATTTGTCAGGCTCTCCTAGTTCAACATTATGGGGGGGTTATTATACTGTTCGTGCTAATTCTTCCTTGGTTTCGCCTTGGAAGGGATCTTTCATTCCTTCAATGGAGGTTCTTCAACACCATATCAGTCATCTTTCGACAGTTGTTTGCAGCTTCTTCTGCTTCAGTGATGTTTCTTCTTGGCTTTTTGCATCTTTTTTTGGAGTAGAGCTTTTTCCCATGAGGTTTTCTCTATTTCTCCATTTTACAGAGATTTGGTTGTATTTGGGTACCTGATCTGGTCTAGTTGTCGAGACCCATGTTTGTCTTCTTGCATTGTAGTTACCTTTGCTTTCTTACATTTGTTTGTAGTTGCACTTTTGCTCATCTTAAGGGGGGGTGTTAGATTAAAGGTGTTAACTTAATTATGTTGATTAAGTTACCTTTATTCCCTTCTTAAGATTTCACGTTAGTTTGCATAAGGTGACATTTAATAATTATATTAATTATTAAATATTTTCCTATTAGGGCTTCTATTAGGGTTTTTCCTATTAGGGTTTGCATGATCTCCTTTTTATAAGGATTGATCCCATTATATTCCATATCAATTCATTCTCTCATTCTCTCTGATATATAAATTTTTAGTTTTCAGAGAACCCTTGCTTGTTTGTCTCCATCTCTTCTTTTGTGACAGGTTATTTGCATGCAGGTGATCTTCGGGGTTTGTGAAGTTGTATTTTCTCAACTCCTACAAAAAATAATTTTATTAATGAGATGCAAAATTGCAGAAATGGAAGCATTTGCAAATCTAATGATGAAATGATTTGAAGAATGACCATCCTAAAATGATGATTTTGAGGTAGAAGCCTAAAATCAAGTTGTTCCCAAAACTTTCCAGACTTATAGTAAATGATACTAGGAGCCTAAGAAAGCACAAAAATGAGGTTTTTGGTGTTGTAACAGATAGTGAAAAATCTGGAAAGGGACTAGGTCACCCAGAATGGCGAATTAGTCCCAGTTAGGGTTTTTTTTCAAAATTTTCAAAAAAAATCAACTAGGTTTTGAAGGTTATGATGTTGGAAGACCAAAAGAATAAAGTTAGGTGCAAATTTTGGATGAATGATAAGGATTTGAGATGCAAGAATGCAAAGTATATACACTTTCATGCAGGCAAAAATATGAAACCCTAGAATTCAAGTTAAACAATGCAAGATGCAATGCAATGCAAACCTAGGATGAAGGACTCTAAATCATAAAGAAAGGGATGTAGATGTTGGGTTCACCAAAATGTAATGAAGATTTTGGTACACTTAGAGTCTCTAACACTTCTAGGGTTTTTCACCTAAGAGGATAGAGAGGGATACCAAAATGCATGGGTTACATTCAAAGGAGGGGTTTATTGGGGGTTTATAATAGGTGTGATGGGTTTGAATGAAATGTGATGATCTAAATGCAGCAAACTGAAAAAAAAAAAAGATGATTTATTAATACTAAGTCTAAGAAATGCAAAGTTCTAGAAAGCACAATGTTGTATGCAAACATGTAGAAAATGATCTAGAAACATAAACAAACTATTAAAGAAATGAATGAAATAGAATGTGTGCACCTGGAATCTGAAGAAGGGTTTGATTCAGGTATGGGATGCTAATGAAAATGTTATAGAAGCTGAAAGGGACACTTGTACCAATTTGGGCGACCTAGTCCCAAATTTCATAAAATTGGTCTGGAGCCCGTTTCTACCAAATGGGTGTCCAGATATGCAAAAATCACTAAAATACATGTCCAGTGGGACTAGGTCTAGGTCACCATTCTTGGTGACTTAGTCCTCTTCTAGTTTTATGGAAACTCGGAAGTGGAAACGGAAGCCCTTGGTTTGCACCTCGGTTCTTCATAGTTATCCACTTTTGAAACTCTAATATTCGGGCGTGAAAGTGACTTTTGGTGGATGTTTGGACTTTGCAAGCAAGGAGAGGTCTTCAAAAAGTCTTCAAAGCCTTCAATGATCTTCAATGTACCTAAATCTACAAACACACAAGGAGAGAAAGAGAAAATGTTGATTATTAGGGATTAGGGGTTTGCCTTGATCAAACCCCTTTTAGTTAACTAAACCAAAATGAATAGAAAATGTAAAGCATGAATATGAAACAATGGAATAATGGAGTAAGTTACCTTGCCATGATGATATATCTTGTGTTGTTGCAGCAATCAGCCCTTGAATGCTTCAGAAAAGATGCCTTGTTGACTTGGAATGCTCAAACCCTAGCTTGATTGAGAAGGAGGATAGAAAAGTGATTAAGAAGAGGAATTAGGGTTTTGAATGAATGGAATTAGGTCAAAATGAGGGGAAAACCCCTTATTTATAGAAGGTATACCCTAATTTCCCCGAAATAACACCACACAAGCCGACCTTAGGGTTTAAGAGACAAAATCTTGAAAGAAAATTAAGTTAATTTTAAATTTTATGCCACATGGGACTAGGTCACTCAAGGTGGCGACCTAGTCCACTTGGGAATTTTTGATTGCTTGTCGGGAATTAAAGTGTGATTATTTATGTTTGTCAGGATTGTCTTTTAAAACACACTAAAGATAGGACCTATAAGTGTATTAAGGGGTCATTATAGCATAAGAAAGGGTTGATTTAGTGATGACAAGCCTAGGAAAGTGTGAAAATGTATTGTAACATCTTACAACATTTTGGCACAAGGTTTGGAAAGAGGTAAAAAGAGGTTGAAAAATGTCCAAAATCCATAGGCAAGGGTCCAAATGAGTGAAAAGTGTCAAAGGCTACACTTTTTGGCAACACAAGAGCTTTATCAAAAATGCTTCACTGATGAGAGTTTAGGCCATCATGAATTGAGGAGATTTGTACCATTGTGGTGATAGACAAGTCCTTGGATGAGGTAGGCCATTTTTTTTAATTTTGCATTCATTTTATGTATTTAATTTTAGTAGGAAAAATTAGGATAGTGTAAGCATCCCTGGTACACGTTAGTATCCTAGACTCATGTTGGCATCCAAGGTCCCACACGTTCATCCAAGGGATGGTTTTGTGTTGATGTCCTCCTAGTGTGCTAGCGTTTTAGGGGCATGCTAACATCTTGAAAGATAGAGATGAAAATTTTGTTGAAAATTTAAAGTTTGACATGTTTAGAGTACATGTAGATAGAATACATGTAGGATTTTGTCTGACAAAGTTACATTTTTGAAAACTTTACTATTGGTTCGAGAGCATACCAGTGGTATTATTCTATCACTCCTACACAATTGCATAGGAGATGTTACAACACAACACTGAAGTTTGGTACATTGAGTTAGTCTTTGGTGGATGTATGAGATGACCAAGATGATATTCTACCTTTCCATGATAATGGCCTTGATAGAGAGGTGGGACATAGACACCATGTCATTCCATCTCCATACAAGGGAGATAATGATCACTTTGGTCAACATATATTGGATCTTGAACCTCCCCATCTATGGGGATAGGATCTCACTAGACGAATTGTGGACAACATAGGATGTCTAATAGTCTAAGATGGGAAGCTTCATTGTATCAGTTGGGTTGTTCCCACAAACATGATTGGGCATATATATCTATAATGGCTAGAGTAGGGGCAAGTGGTAGTGCCCTTGGTGCATCGCATTATGATCGTGACGGTGGCACTTTGAGTGGCCATAGATGGATGAGGCTCCCACTTACACATGAGCCTTGTTCGATACATTAGAGAGATGGAGGAGAGGAGGAGCGTACTCACCTAGGGTCAAATAATGCTAACCCATTGATACCATGGCCTTGGGAAATACATCCATTATGAGTATCATAAGTTGGCTACTTGTATGCTCCTCCAAGTGTGGGAATTCAAGCATATTACCTATTCACAACCAAGTGCCTTCCCCTAATGGATCACAAGTGACCTACCACAAGTGTATGCATACCCATTGGTGTGATAGTGGAGGTTTGGTGATTTACTATTCTAGAGATAGATTTTGGACTGACTAGGGTTCGATGATGTTGTGTGGTAGCCATATTAGGGTATGGACTGATGGCCTACTAATAGGATGTAGTTGTCATGCATGTAACATGATTGATTCTTAGCCAACCATCATGAACACATCATACTGCCATACTATTAGAGATGAGCCATGAGGCATTTTGAATAGGTGTAGACAATTCCCTACACCATCCCCACTTAGGTCCTTTAAGAGCCCTGATAGACTTGGGGACCTCCCTCATCATATCATTAAGGATGTGGTACAGAGCGAGGAGGGCAACAATGATGATGATGATCCACCTGTACTGGACATCGATGATGTTAGGGTTATAGATGGATTTGACAGATAGTGGGAGTCAGTAGGTTCCACTCCCATCTTTCTAGAGGATGCCACTAGAGGAGACCCATTCATTCAGGGGTCAGATGGAGAGAGCCCACTAGAGGAGGTAGAGGAGAAGAGGCCCTGGAGGCAGTAGAGGGTATCCTTCCCAAAAATAGTACCTATTTTCTCAACACTCCCACCGATGGGTGCTCATCCCCAGAGACCCACCACCATCGACTACATAGACAGAGGTGCCCTCAGCCATGATGGCAAGGACACTAGGGGCCTCAAGGAGTGGGGAGACACCTATAAATCCTGACTGGAAAGTTGGGGACCCAGGTATGAGTTGATTTATGATTTAGATATGCTTTCAAATTCATGATTATATGATAAGTATGATGTAGTATTGATACATATCCTTTTCTCTATGTTTGCAATTTTCACATGAGAGTGGATCGACTTCTTTGATCAAGCATTGGCAGAGATAGTACTAGTTTTCCAAACTCGAGGTCTTATCCTAGATGTCTACCAGCCATAACAGATGACTAGGAGGCATTTCCAACTATTTAAGCCTATAGCATGGCTTAAGACAGCATACACGGAGACCCAAGTGGAGCTCATGCAAAGGGAATTTGAGCTTAGCATGATGATGGGTCAAAGGGATGAGAGGGAAATAGAGCTTCACATCATCCTTTCTGAGTGATATTTCATCATGACAAGGGAAGAGAGTGCCAAGTAGGCACATGATGCCCTTTAAAGCGAGTTTGAGGAGCTTAGAAGGGAGGTCGAAGTTGCACAGACCAACACCCCCAAAAATCTTGACTATCCTTGAGTACAATAGCTCATGGATGATTTGGCAACAACTAGGTAGAGGAAGGGCACTTTATGGAATCAAATTGCTACCCAAAGAGAGTAGATCACAAAATTGAGAGGGGAGTTGAGGGAACTACATACATTAGTCTCGAGATCATTCGGTTGATCTCGATCCCATGTGTCAGTCCACTAGCCACCACACCCAGATCTTGATCCACCAGCACTAGAGGGATTTGAGACCCACACTCCAAGTGTATAGGGCAGAGAGATATGTATTGTATAAACATATATTATGTAGATACTCATGATGTATATCATTTTTTAGATGTATATAGTCATATACACATATACATACATCATGTTTTATCATGGTGATGATAAAACATCTACATTGAGACATTTATGCACACACATATATATAAGATTTTTATTTGACTAGGACTTGTGTTCTCATATATATGCTTTTGATTTCATGTATGTTATGGATGCATGTTGATGTACGGCTAGATTAAATGCTATCATGATTTTTAATTACACATGTGAAGTATATGCTTAATCAAATGCTATGATGATATAATATGATATGATGATATATGTTCATGAAAGTACAACATGCTAATTTAATAAATCAAATTAATAGATAAAACACATTAATTAGTAAATATATTGCATATGTAAAAAATATATTTAATCTAATAATTAAGATAAATTGAGATTATTGATTGACAATGCATAGAATTCAAAATACACATACCTTTAATTCCTATTTAAAGAAATTAACCATACATGTATGAATCATAAAATAATGAACAAAGAGTGTGTTGATGAAGGAATGTCACTACACAACATGCTTTGATTTTGAAAAGTTTTGAGTATCATGCACGTGACAAATAGAGGAATTTTATGCATATTATCAATGCAAGTGCATAGTGTTGACTGGTTATTTCAATGGTACACCATTCATGTTAAAAAGTCCATAGACACCAAAACCATAAATATAGGTGATTGTGTATGGACCTAACCAACTAGGAATAAATTTCCCCTTTTGGTCGAGTGGTACATTTACATTTCTCTATTTCTCATAAAGAACAAGATCACCAATGTTGAAAGTACGAGAAAGAACATTTGGATTATAATAATTTGATAAAGATTTTTTATAAGCCCGAAATTTCTCAAGGGCCTTCAATTGGTTCTCATCGAGCAACTCAAGTTGGTTTAAACATTTGGCACAGTAAGTGTCATCATTAATCAACCCTTTGAGGGAAACTCATAAAGATGCAAGTTCCATCTCTAAAAGTATAATAGCATCAACACCATACATGAGGTTGTATAGAGTAGTACCAGTAGTCATATGAACACTTGTGCGATAGGCCCAAAATGTATAATTAAATTTAGTTTTCTAATATTTACCATGTTTATTGACCATTTTATGCAAAAAAATCAAATATTTTATTTGACGCTTTAGCTTGGCCATTGGATTGAAGGTAATAAGGTTTATAAAATTGATGTTGAATATGAAATTTCTCCAAGAATTGTTTTACCTCCTTGTTCTTAAATGATATGCCATTATCATAAATAAGGATAGAAGGTAATCCAAAATGAGAAATTATATTATTTAGAATAAATTTGTAGATTGTTTCAACATTAGTGGATTGAAGTGGAATAGCTTTAACCCACTTTGTGAAATTTAATATATTATCGTTATGGTGAAGGTGTGTCCCTTAGAAGGAGGGGGGGATATCTTTCCAATGATATCCAAACCCCATGTTTGAAAAGGCTGAGGAGAAGCTTGAGTACAAAGCTCTTGTGTAGGAGCTCGAATAAGATTGTTATGTTGCTGACATTGAAGACATTTCTTGACAAAGGCAAAGGAGTTGACGAGTCTATTTAATGGTTTATTTCTTGATTTTTTTATGCATGCTTTCAAACATTATTATACAATCCTTTTAGAAAATATTCCTATGCTATGTTATCTTTTTATGCTTGTTATACAATCTTGGACTTGAATTATAGTAATGGAAATATAGTCATGATATAGTAGCATTGTGTGATTTATAGGTGAGTATGTATGAAATATGAATGGAATTCTATGTTTAATCATGTTAGCTTTGTGTATATATTTTGTGGATTAACCTCTTGCAACCCAAGAAGACATTGTAGCCACAACAACTGGAAGTTGTAGCCCATAGCAAAAGGAGGACTTGGATAGCGAAACAAGGGAAGTGCTAGAACAATCTGAATACAATAACTATCATGTGGAGACACCTGATGGATTTAGTTGTGCATCATTATGATAGTTAATAAGGAATTGAAGAAGAATAATTCTTTTGTTGATAGGATTCTGGATGACTAATTATGTGTTTCACATGTAGATCTATTTTATAGAGTTTCAATTCTATTTGAACTCTTGTTTCTTTTTAGTTGCAGTTTGAATAATTCAATATTAATTACATACTCTGATATCTAGGGAGTTGTAGTTAATGATTTTGATTAAGAGTTGTATTTAGAATAAAAATCCCTCATTCTTGTATATAGCTAGTGGTTGATCCTTTAAATAGTCAATTGGTTCGGTATTTTGTTATCAATTACTTCTCAATTTTCAATTATCATCTACAGACATGTTGATTATTCATAAATGATTTCCTTCAATACAATATGTGAGGAATATTTTATGTAATCTTTTGGAATATCTAATGAATGAAGTTCAAGTTCACATGAATTTATATAATCTGAAGATTTAGATTTGATTTAAGTTAAGTGGCTCAAACAGCCACTTGAGTAGGCCACTCAAGGTAATTGTTCTTCACTACATTTATAGTTATTTTACTTTTATTTAGTAGTTATTTCCATTTATCATTACTTCATAAAATGCATGGAAGTTAGAATAGGTTCTCCTATTTTGATTATCAGTAATGATTGTTCATGTGCATGAATACATTTGAATGACTTGAAGTACTTTGGAGGTTAGAATAAGTTCAGTTACCAGTTTGAGTAGTTTTGAGTAGTTTTGAGTTAGTTTCAGTAATTCTTTGTTAATAGTAATTCAATTATAGGTTATGTTGTAAGAACCCATAGCCATTAGCGCCAATTTAATTCTTTCACTATTATGCATTTCTATGATTTTATAGCAAGTAGAATACCTTTAATAGGATAACTTAGGTAACCTCAAGTCTCTGAAGGCACATATAGTGTAACACCATCACAATTTTACAAACCTTGGTTGACAATTTAAATGAAGTCTTTAAAATGTTGAGTGGACTGTTCAGCTAGTTATTCCTTTGAATTGTGTGGGTTCTACCAAGTTTACAAGACACTAGTTTAGACTCTACATTTTTGGTGCCATTGTTGGTTGGGGATGGTGCTACCTTCATAGACTTTTTTTTCCAAACTTTCATAGTTTACACTTTATTTTCAGCATTAGGACTGTTAAACTTAATCTTTTTTAACATACTAGAAAGTTACACTAACATTGTGTAGGACCGCTACTATACAAAACCATATTCATTATATGTGAAGGCAAAGAGACTCTTTGTGTAGATTCCTCCCCTCTACACGCCAAGAATCCATAGTAGAATTGGTAACTCTAGTACTTAGAGAGAGGGTAATACTGAAGAAGAAATTTCCCTATCACCAACATCTACTAAACCTATAGAGGAGACATATCGAACCATGGGTCATGCATCAGGGGATAACCTAGAACATGTGACCTTTAAGTTTTCAATCACCCACCAAGAAAGGGCTATAGTGGAAGAATATCCCTCCTTCAGCATTACCAATATTTTATGGGTTGGTGATTGAAGATCCAAATAATTTTGCTTGAATTTGGTGTCCTATGTCGAAGCTATGACTATACCTTTGATTCTCATAGGCTCAAACTCTTCCCTACCACTCTAAAAAGATATAGCCCTAAGATGGTCCATGGGATTAGGCAAGGATTTTATTGCATACTGGGAAACTATGAAAATAATGTTCTTGACTATTGCAAAGGACTTGATAGGAGAAGAGATGACATTTTTAGAATGTCACAGAAGGAGGATGAGCCATTAGAAGACTATGTGGATATATTTCAATTTTCTTTGAAGAAAAACCAACAAAACAAGTTATCTGAAGAATCCCTCGAGTTAGTATTTTTGAGGGGATTCAATGAGGATTGAATGGATTCCCTCAATCTTATTGGGCAAGGGGATATATCTCTCAAATAACATTTGAAAAAAATTGCAAGGTCTACAAAAATTACTCCAGGACCTTCACTAAGAGACCAAGAGGATAGAGGACATCCACCATCGACAAATCATCCACTAGGGTTTCAAAGATAGAGTTAAGTATTTTGTTGTCCAACATGAAGGAGGACATTATCAGTCATCTTGCCACTTGGTTGGACACTCTCCATATAAAGAAGAAACAAGAGGAAGTTGAAGCAATGCTCACTGAATATTGTCCAATTGTAGGCAAAGGAAAGAAAACTATAAATGCAAGAGGGTGACTAGTATTCAATAAAACAAAATAGAGAAACCTAATTTTCAGCCACTTGAAGGAGAGGATGCATAGCTATTTTACATAGCTCAAATAAGGTCATGGAAACAAAGACAAGGTATGCCACAAGACCCTCTTAACTTAAATTCATCCTTTCCCATTGGAAATCATAATTTTTCTACTTGGAATTCTTAGCCTTGGCCAAACAACCAAAACCAAAGGCCAGACCCTCAACAATGGCCACAACCTCAACAAAATTGTAACCAATAGCAACCAAATCCTTGGTCACAACAAAATTTATAGGGTTCCAATTACAATCCTTAATGGCCAACACAACATAACCAATGGCAGCCTCAATGGCAAAAAGGTCAGTAGTAGTAGTAACAAAACATGAATTATCAGCAGCCTATGCTTCCTCCTTAGCCACAACAACAATCCATTATACCTCTATCAAATCCTACATCTCACCCATCTAGACCACCACAATTACCTACCCACCCTGCACCTAACCCTAACAACAAGCCTATTTAGCAGGCTTATACTAACGAGGATATGCAATACCCCACCTATAGGGTAGAAGTGGGTGATGTCCACCTTAGGTAGAGGAAACAACTAGTTGGACCTTCATCCCTGTTGATGGTGTTTTTATGCACTTCACAACACAGGTAATGCACAGGTGCGTTACCTCTCTTGAAAGACAATCTTCCACAATCAAATTGCAGAACACTATCCCAAGGTCTCTCGGATGTCAAGTATTGACAGTGCTTGGAATATTTTAGTTGTTTATGTGATTTGTTGGAATCACAAGGTGGACTTACGGATTAAAGCTGTAGGGAAATTGCGTCAACCAACAGAGTCCTATAGATCTGGAATTACATGCTTTGTTGTAGGTTCAAGTAGCAGTCTTGGACTCTAGTATTTCGTCTAGTTTGGCTTTTACAATGCACAACGAACCTTGATACGAACAGTTTCTGAAAAAAAAGGAAAAAGGGGAAATGGGCGAAGAAGAAAGATGTTTCCTAAACCTGCAACTACCGATGAACAGTGATCATGGAGATTCTTGTCGTGGATAGTTTCCTTAAATGGGATTTCACTTAACCAGAATTCTCACAATATCATGAAATCTGTGCTATCTTCTAGGGACTGCAAATATTCATTGTTCATTCACTATGGAAGCATGGATGAAGATGAAATTCAATGAGCAGCAATGGAATAGGAGTCCAGACTAACTTTACACAGTCATCTACCCTCAGCAGATGACCAAAAGTATGGACAAGGAAAGCATACACACAGCAATTATTTCCAAGATCAGAAATATCATATCAAATCTATCTAACTCAAAACAAAGATGCTAGAACAGCAGAGTAACTTAAAACAATATGTAACTAGAAGGGAGAAGAATCATGAAACTTATTGAGAAACTCAGAAAATACACCAAAATTGACTGTATTTGCTATTTATAATTTCTGCAGCAAGTCTTTACAACAACTCAACTCTCTAAAATGAGAGGAGGAGAGCTCTATTTATAGATTCAAATAACAAAATGTATGGCCAAGATTTGATTCTATTATGTGGCCAAGATTCATCTTACATCAGGGTCTCACCTACCCCCCAAATATTACAATTAAGAGCTCATTTTGTCTCTTCCCAATCTCGTCATCTAGTGACAACACTGTAGCAGATTTATCTTTCAGCTGTTTACTCTTGGCTGTAGCTACTCTTTAAGGTACTGTTCTTCGATGACCGGATTGCCTTCCTACTTCCTTAGTGCTGCATACTCCATGAAGCTCAGGATCAAGGTTTGGAGCTTTTCTACCTCCATGATATCAGACTTTAAGATCTGATAACTCCATTCTTGAGAGTTGTTGTTGAGCTTCTCCCAGTCTGCTTCATATTTGGTGTTATTTTCCTTGCAGACCTCTGATTGTGTGAATGCTCGAGCAGCAAAACTCATGAATTTAGTGGTGACCTCAGCAGACATCCCATCCTCCATGGTCTTCAAAAAGTGGGGTTTGAGGTTCTCAGGATTGATCTCGACGGCAGGAACCTCATACCCTGTCATCAATTTAAGGTATTGGGTGCACTCCTCCCTGGATTCCCTCGCCCATTCAATATATGGAGCAATTCGCTCCAAGACCTGCTCCAGCCTCCTTTTTCTATGGTTGTAGTCCCTCTTCCAGGTATCCACCAGCCAGTGGTCGTCATCCTTGAGGGCGAGATCACCTCTCCCATACATCTCTTGGCAATGCGAGGATAGCCTCAATTTTCGGGTAGGCTGCGTCGTACTTCCCTGGGTACTTTTCACAGATTCTTCTTGTGTCCTCAAGAGTTTTTTGGACCTCTAGAAACTGATTTGTTGATCAAATAGCTATGTTGATACCTGTGTTCCCTATATCCAGAACTTGACGAAACCAGTTTTCTGTGGTTTTATCCAGGTTTCGTCTCCTCTCAAGTTTCTTAATTTGTTCATGGGAAAGCAGCTAAGGCGGGGCTGACGAGGTTGTAGGTTGCTCATCTGGAGATGACCACTACTGGATGTAAGCTGTTAGATCCGCAACCTGCTCTTTTAACTCGTCTTTTGAGCTTTTGTCTTGCCGGATGAGGTGTACGACCGTGGCGACCGACTCTTGGAGGTGCTCGACCTTTTGATCCCTCGTGGCCACTCCCGGATCAATGGTAGAGACATTGTAGGTTGTGCCTTGTTCCCCAACCACCGGCGTTGCTAACTGTACTGCTCTTGATCCCGAGGCGTCCATAGTTATCTTTGACCTGACCTTTGGCTTCTTCTCCTTTCGGGTGCTGATATGTGCCCTGGCCATGATGGCTTCCAGCCTCGCCTTGGGATCCTTTGAAGTGGGAGTCTGTGGCTTTAGTTGTCTTTGTAGCTAATCAGGCGTTTGGGAGTCCTTTCCTGATCCCTCATCTACCGTTCCACTGTCCTCCTTTTCTAACCCAATAGTTCGGATGATGATGGCCCTTTTACTGGTTTCTATATCTTCCTTCTCTTCAGTGAGAACCTGCTTGGACGTCTCATGTTTAGCTGGGGACTCGGCGTGTGACTGTCCTTCTAGAGAATCCTCCTTTCTTGCATCCTCTTCCTCACTTGAGATATTCTGATATTTCTCTGGACTTTCTATTTGTTTGTCCTCAGGGAAGAGGGTTTCTTTATCGTGCTCTGGAGTCTGACCACGTTCCTCAGCTGGAGATCTATCTCTTTCTGCCTCTGTAGCAATAGTCTCCTCCTCCTGTGCGAGCTGATCCTCGGCTTCCTTGTCCTCGATTTCTTTGAGCTATCATCCCCATTCTTCATTGAGCTCGGGATCACTTGATTCCCAAATTAGCTCAGCATTATGGTCTCTGTTGTCCTCACTGTCACCGCTTGAAGCCTCATAAGCTACCGTGTCAAACTGCTAACGCTCAAATGGGGGATTCTCAAGACTCTGAAACTCTGCGGGCTCTGGCGCCTTTGTAGCTTCTAGTTGTTTTCGTTCCCGCTCGTCCGATATTTGCATCGTTGCTTTCATTCTTGGTGACTCAGTAGAGGGGGATGCTACTGGGGTGGAGGTCATAGCTTGAGCTATTGCAGCCTGGACCATTGGATTGGCTAGCATCCCTGAAAGCTCTGATGGAACATTCTGCATGTATTTTGCCAAGGACTCTGGAAGGCTTGAGGTTGGTGTTGTGGCAGTGGGAATGGAAGGAAAGGAAGGAGACATGGAAGGAGAGGTCAAGGGTGAGGTGGCAGCAGATGGTGAGTCTATATGAATAACTTGCATCCCTTGAGAAGTAGGAGGGAGGTGAACAGAGATATCCACCACAGGTGGGGAGGATGCTGAAGCCGGAATCGAGGTAAGTGGAGTGGCGGGTGTGATGACGATATGTGGAGATCCAAATGAGAGGGATCTTTTGCTGGCAATCCCAAGGGGTGAATCCTTGGACATCATAAGCGTCGCCATGCCTCCTACTGTTTTCCTTTTCTTCTTCGAAGGTTCCAACTTAGATGACCTGCGGACATAAGTCTTTGGCTTTGGGAGTTATTGGCCAACGTCCTTCCTTTTCTTGGACTTTGGAGAGGGTGGGGCCTGCGATGTCTCCCCAGCTGCAGCAGTGGCTTCTCCACCTTCGGAACCGCTCGGTTCACTAACGTGTTCGCTGGCAAGGTCGGTGTACGTTAGTGCGACCCCTTGTTGTTTTAGTTGGGCAACCTTACTGTTTATCCATCCTCTTGTCCTGGCCTCGACAGACCTAGTGAGTACACTGACATCACTGAGTTCTGGGGTATCCCAATTGATTGTAGGCAGCGGCAGGTTGGACACTATATCGTAGATCGGGTCTAGAATTGTCTCCTCATCCTCCTCTACCTGATCAGGAACCGGGCATAAGTTTACCCTTCGCACATGGACTACGGTCATACGCATATAATAACGCATCCGTACTTCAAGATCGTCCTTGCAATTAGCCCAGAAGTCCTCGATGTTGTGGAGGTGGGCATACCCGCGTCCCAACGCCTTGTGGACATGGCCATAAGGATCCATCCGTGGCCTTGCTGTGTATTGCTCGAAGTTGTACTTGGCCAGCTCCTTTTCGGAGTATCCTACACACTGGGAGGTATGAACCTTATATATTCCCTAACCCAGATTCATTAGATAGATAGGGCCTGCCAGATGTTTCTCGCCTAAGAGGCTGTGGATGGATCGCAGTTGCCGAGTCAGCTCCAAGAGGATAATTCGATCGTTTGGATACCGAGGCAACTTATTTGGCTTATCCGAAAAGCCCTCTGCACGGATGTAGGTGAATCTGAGGAACTGGATGTACCAGAAGGCATACTGCCTAAGGAGGGCTCTGGCACTGTGGGACATCCTCCTATGGAAATCCCTGCCTATCGACCTGATTATGTAGGCAATGAATGCATCATTCACCCTGCAGTAGCTGCTTTTGAAGTTCTTGAATTGCAGCTGGGGGTACCTGTCGTAGGGCTTTAGCTCCGGCCCTGATGGATCACTGGGCATCTGTGTCAATCCCTGGTAGTGCCTCTGATTGGCAAGAGAGTACACCAAATAAGACGTCATGAAGAATTGATTAGTCTTCTTTACTGTGGTAAACTGCTCATGGAAGCAGTCGCTGATTACCTCTCCCTAGTAGAAGACGATTCCTTTCCCTCGGAGAATCTGTTCTATGAAGTAGAACATCCATTCCTGGAAGAACATTGCACCAGGCAGGTCCATGACTCTACTGAGCAAAGTCACCAGATCATGGTAGTCCTCGTGGAAATTACTATGGAAAAGCTCGTGGGGAACTTTCCCGGCGCTGCCCCGTTTATCCTTTAGCCAACGTTGATTAATGAGTCTTTTGCAGTCCAACGGGTCGTGTTCCCATATACTGATACAGTCTTCCTTGGTAGGGACCTCCATGCTCTCGAAGGTGGGAATGTGGAAGGTCTTGGTAATGCCTGACGAAGACATATCTACGAGGAGATTTCCCTCGTGGTCCACGATAGTTCTAGTGTCGGGCTGATACGCCTCGACACACGCCATTAGCAACTCTGGGGCCACTAAGGCTGGTGGGAAACCTGCTGCCTTGGTGAGTCCACTGCTTTTAATAGCTCTTGCATTTGCCATTTTGGGGTTCATCCTAACCCTCTGAATGAACTCATCAACATCGACCTGTCCGATGTTGGTATCTGAAACATCCCTCCAAAAGGAGGTAATCCGGGATTGGATGGGGACTCCCTGGAATTTGTACTTCATTAGATCCCGATCTTCTTTGCCCCTTGTTGGCTTTGCGGTTCCTTTTCCTTTCCTGGCAGCACTGGAAGTTTTTGGGCTAGATTCCATGAATTCTGCACAAAGGGCAAGAGTCAATAGTGAAGAACCTGTCATAAGAACTATTGACGAATTCCTGCACGTCAAGATTAGTCCGACAATCACAGTAGATATTTAATAAGCACTTGAAGTTAAATACTTTATAACCTTAGAAGTTTGTACAATCAATCCGGGGTTCTCAGGTCAGAAATCCCCTGGCAGAATGTCGTTTGGAGAGGCAAAACGAGAATGGAATTCCCATATGCACTTCCCGGGGTTGGATTTCAAGTTTGAAGGTTGGAAATAGGAGACAACGGAATTTTAGCAAGTGGGTCAAAGTCCGTTTCGAATTTGGAGGTCATTTCACCCCCCATTTGAAGGTTCGGGTATCAGTGGCAGGCAGGCCGTCTGAAAACAGCGCAGAAGAAACGGAAATCCGAGAAACGGAATCCGGGTCTCGGAATTCCGTTATCGGGAAGCGGTCATCATTCGGCCGTGAGGAACGGCGGGACGCAAGAGGAAATCCGAGAAGGGAAATCCGGAGGCGGATTTCCCGAAAAGGAAATCTGAACAAGGAAACCCGAAACGGAATCCAGGAGAAATGGAAGAAAATGGAAGTTTGAGTTTGGAAGAAAATTCCACGGCCGAGAAACGGGATCCGGGAAGCTGCCAGCTGGATACCGTGCAAAAGGCGGAAAACGGACGGATTCTCGAAAAGAGAAGTCTGAAAGGGGAATTCTGGGAACGGGATCCCGAAGAAGGAAATCCGGATGAGGATGGGGTCAAACAATAGACGGGAACATAAGTTACGGGATCCGGGGGCCAGGAAGACGTTCGGGCGACGCCATGGAGAACGGCGGAAAGAAGACAGAATTTCAAAGGCAGAAATCCAAGAACGGAACTCCGACAGGGGAAGGCCACGGGGAAACATCATTCGGAATGTCGGGTGATGGAGGCCATTTAAAACGGCAAAGAGGAAACGGATTCCCGGAAACGGGATCCCGGACAAGGAATCCCGAAAAGAGAATTCCGAAGGAAAAGATGGAATTTGCGAGCGAACTTATGAAATTTTGATAAAGGTTCCGGGGAAAGGCACCCGGAAAGCCGCTTGATCGGGGCTGTTAAAAACGGCGAAAAGGAAACGGAGTTCCGAAGCAGGAAATCCGGACGAGGAATCCCGACAAAGGAATTCCGGAGAAGGAAAATTAGGAGAAGAAAGGGCGGTCATGGGAAGACCTGGGCCCGGAAGATGCCAGCGCCGTTTCGAAGAACGGCCGCGACACAGAAAAGTTCCGGATCGATCCGGAGGTCGATAGAAAGCGGATTTTTGATTTCCAAGAGATGGGTTTTGTGTGCAGTGAGGATATCTACTAGGTTTGGACTTCGTTTTTTATTTATCCTTAACAAAATCTCAAAAAAATGCGAAAAGAACTTAGGGCGCGGGACGAAAAACCTACCTAAAAAACCCGAAGAACAGGCTGGTCGGATGCACGGACATCATCGAAAAAAATAGCTTGAAAAACATCAGAAAGGAAGCTAAATCGTCGGGAGCTCTGGAATGCATTTCTGTTAGTCAAAAATTTGATAATGACAGCTGGAAAAAAATGCTTTTATAGCAGAAAACGCCATTAGTACAGCAATAAATGCTTCGTACGGTTGCAGGTGGGTTGGTGAACTCTGGAAAAAGAAAGGCGATGGGACGTCCAGAATCGGATGTCCGGAAAGCCGTTCCCAGGAAGACGTTGCCCGGACGTCGTGAAGAATGACGAAACCTGAAAGGAAACCTGAAAGGGGAAACCCGACGAAGGAAACCCGAAAGGGGAAATCCGGACAAGGAAACCCGAAAACGGAAATCGGGAAAGGAAACCCGAAAATTTCAGAAGATGTAAAAAAACTTTTGATGCGAAGTTTCCGATCAAGGCGAGATTTTTAAAATATAACATTGGGAAACGTGCCACCTTTATTGAAGGGAAAAAAGAAGGTCCCCGTTCTGAATGGGGCGTGTGTGCAAAAAGGGGCACAATAATCCCCTCAAATCACTAAGCTAGAGGATGAGGAACTTGTATTTGAAGCTTTAGACTAATCACCTTTCAAATCTGAGTCAAATAAGGTACACCAAACTACCTCAAGTCCAAAGCCTTCTTTCCCTGAATGCTTAGCCATTCAAAAACATCACACCTAAGCTAAGACAAACCTACTGGTTCAACTTAGGGATGTCAATATTAAGATCCCTCTCATCCAAGCTATTAAGAACATTCCAATCTATACCAAGGTAGTTAGGTACCTATGTCTTAAGAAATCGAGGAAAAGGAAGGATCCTCAAACAGTTCGTGTCCTAGGAAACCTTGTTCATATCATGCTAGGGAACATAACAGTCCCTAAATACACATATCCTGGTAGTCCAATAGTGGATGTCAAGATTAATGGGACCCTTATCAATAACACCTTGATAGACTTAGGGGCAGTAATCAATGTCATGACTAAAGAGATAATGCAATTACTTTAGTTAGCCAACCTTAGACCTACACCAAATTTTTTGCACTTGGTCGATAGGTCAACAATCATTCCTGAAGGAATCATTGAGTATTTAATTATTGCATTAGATTTTTGGGAATACCCTATTGATTTCATGGTTTTATAGCTCAAGGTTAACCTTGCAAGATATCCACTCATTTTAGGAAGGCCATGGTTAGCTACAACTAATGCATTCATAGGTTGTAGGTCTAGCAATATGATAATATCTAATGGGATGGTAACCAAGAAATTGGTCCTCTATCCTCCAACCCAACCTTATGCTGACCTCGAGCAAATCATTTGGCCCACTTTGGATGAGGAAGATAACTATTCCCTACAGACTTTGATGGCTATAGAATACAACCCTTTCTTGGATGATCAAAATGAAGATGAGTTGATTGCTCATATAATGTAGAATGACTACAGTAGGATCCCGCAATAACAAGACTGTCTCGCATGCCTATAAGAACCCTTATAAAGCATTATACCTTCTAATTCCTTAGAAGAGATGTCTCAAATCTTCCATTACTTACTACCACAACAGTGTGTACCAATCATTCCTAGCCTTGACCTTTCATCTATGCAAAAATCATCCAAAGAACTAGAAGTCATGCCAAGAAAAATGTTGAACATAAACAATGCATTGATTGAAGAACAACAGAATTCCTTGCACGCATTGTTGCAGGCACACATAGCAACCTATGAATGGAACTACCATGATATGAAGGGTATATATCTTGACTTATGTATGCATAGGATCTATATAAATGATGGTTATAGGCCCATTAGACAACCTCAAAGATGAATGAACACTACCTTGAGAGACATAGTCAATGTTGAACTTCAAAAACTCCTTGATGCAGGCTTCATTTATCCTATATCTGATAGTGAATGGGTATCAAAGGACCACTTTCCATTGCCCTTTATAGATCAAGTGCTTAACTCTTTAGCAAGGAAAAAGTATTTTTTTTATTTTTGGATGGTTTCAGTGGTTACAATCAAATAAAAATTTCTCCGAAAGATTAGGACATGACAACATTTACATGTCCTTGGGGTACCTATGCTTACTCTACCTTTGGTTTATGCAATACACCAGCTACTTCTAAAGGGTAATGCTCAACATCTTTTCTGATTATGCTCATGACTACATGGAAATATATATGGATGACTTCACCACATATGGGGAAACTTATGAAGAATCCCTTAGCAATTTGGAAAAGGTCTTAAAGAGATGTAGAGAACGCAATGTGTCCCTCAATAATGAAAAATGATTTATGATGATGACTCAAGGAATTGTTTAAGGGCAATTTCATATCTAGTGCATAGATTCAAGTTGATCCACATAAGATAGATATCATTTCTACATTACCTATTCCACAAAGGCAAAGAGATGTTAAAAGCTTCCTTGGCCATGCAAGCTATTATAGGAGGTTCATAAAAGACTTCGGTAAGATTGTTGCACCATTGTTTGTTTTGTTGACTAAGGACGTAGAATTTGATTAGATATCAGAGTGTCAACATTCCTTTGAGGAACTGGAGAAAGCCTTAACATAAGAACCTATTTTGAGGGGGCCAAATTGGACCCTACCCTTCCATATACACACAGATACTTCAAATTTTCTTATTGGAACAATTTTAGGTCAGAAAGAAGGTAACAAAGAATATGCTATTTACTACATTATCAAGAATCTTCAGGGAGAAGAGATAAATTATACTGTTACAAAGAAGGAGATGTTAGCATTAGTGTATTCCATCAATAAATTCAGAAATTACATCACTGGTTATCAAGTTTTTGTCCACATAAACCATACAACTATTAGATATTTAATGAACAAGCCTGTAGTAGGGGGTAGACTAGTCAGATGGTTGCTCCTATAAAATTTTGATGTCACAATAATGGACAAGACCGATAAGGCTAATGTAGTAGTAGATTTTTTGTCAAGGTTGCCACAACAATCAATAGAAGGGGTAATGGATGACTAATTTCTAGATGAGCACTTGTTTTCTCTTAATATACATATACCCTGGTATGCTGACATTGAAAATTATTTAGTGGCAGGGTAGATTCCACCACACTTTTCTCCAAGAGAAAAGATACAACTAGTACATACCTGTGTTTTCCATACTCTTGGATATCTAGTTACCTGTTCTATACTGGCCCAGACAACATCGTGAGAAGGTGCATAAGGGAAGATGAAATCTTTGATATCATGAAGGATTGTCATGATGAACCATGTGGGGGTCATTTTGTAGCCAAAATAACAACATTCAAAATCCTCAAAACCGGTTACTACTGGCCGACATTATACAAAGATTCTATCAAGTATACAAGGAGCTATGATGGGTGTCAAACAATGGGTAAGACAACAAAAAGTGATAAAATTCCATTACAGACACAATTAACACTAGCTCCCTTTAACAAATGGGGTTTAGACTTCATTGGACGAATTTCACCTACTTCTAACAACAAGGAGCACATTCTAGTTTGCACTGATTATCTGACTAAGTGGATAGAAGTGAAAGCATTACAATTTGTTAGAGATGGAAATGTGGCTAAATTATTGTATGAGAACATTTTTACTAGGTATGGAGTACCTAGGGAGATATTAATTGATCAAGGTCCATAATTTTGTTGAGAATACATGCCTCAAACTCACTGGTTGAAGCCTTGATTTTGTCTCTAAGCAGCAAAGTCACTTACGAGTTCAGATTAAGCACTTACCGCCATACGGTGGGCGACTATCCACTGAGGCACGGTAGCGCAGTTACCTCTATACTATGGAGCCTCTTATCGATCACAGCGATTAACTAGTGGAACCACGATACCACGAGGACGTTCAAGACATGGTACGGTCAAGCGGTTACCACCACACCATGAAAGCTCTTCCTTTGGGTTGTGGTGGTGCGGTTACTACCATACCATAGGTGGTCGTTGTGTGGGTGGTGGTGATACGGTGAACCCTCACAGTTTGGCAATTGGACAATTTACCGTTATACTACAGCCATCTGTTCTCTGGGTTGCGATGGCACGATTACCACCATACCGCAGCAGCTTATCGGGTGTCGAGCGATAGACATCGCTATACCATGGCATCGACCAAACTCTCAAGTGCTAGAGCAATTACCGCCATACTGCGGGCATTATCATCTTGGCCAGTGGTAGCGAGGTAAACTACCACACCACAAGGAATCAATGAATACAAAGCGATAGCGTGGTATAAAGGAGAAAAGCTTTGACTCGTTGAATACTGATGTGTACATTGATCAGTGGTCATTTTCTGATTGGGCGGAGGTTGTTTGGATTCCTGAGAAATTCGACGATTGGAAGTTGCACTGAACTAGTTGCAAAGGAAAATGAATTGGTTGAGGAGTTTCTATACGTTGTAATGAGCAGGAATCGTGATGGGTTCGATGGTTCGATGATTCAGGGTTTCTATTGTTCTGTGAATTTCATTGTATATGGAGAGACAACATTGTTACAATGAGATATTTTGTATGAGAACAATTTGGAATTTGTTGTTGTAGTGATTTTCATTTGTGAAGGAGAGTTTGTAACTTGTATGTAAAATATTTTGTTGTAATACAAGTGATATTTCTTTGGTGTGGTGGGTTTTTCTCCCGTAAGGGTTTTCCCACATAAATCTGGTGTCTAATTGTGTTTGAGTTTATTTCTATTTTTTGTTAATTCTTTCATGTGCATCTTAATGAATTGTAATTGTAGGCATATCTCTCTTCTCCTCTGAGTCTTGGCATTAGGAAAAAAAATTCCACAATCCAATTTTTCCTAACAAGTGGTATCAGAGCCTAGCCAGTTGTGTTATCCTTGTGGGTGGGTTGGTTTTTTGTGTCAATTTATGTTCAATGGGAGTTTTGTAGAAGTCTTGAATTTTTCTAATTACAGATTGAGATGGCAACGACAAGTACGTCTAGAAGGATTGAAATTGAAAAATTCAATGGCAACAATTTTGATATGTGGAAACTTAAAATGGAAGACCTGTTGGTGGATTGTGACCTTTAGCTTTCTGTGTCTGGCATGAAACCTACAGGCATGAAGCAAGAAGATTGGGAACTGCCAGATCGAAAAGAAAAAGGGTTGATAAGACTCGGTTTGGAAGACTCAATTCTCTTGAACATTCATGAAGAGAAGACTACATCTTCGTTGTGGAAGAAGATTGGAGATATTTATCAAGGTAAATCCTTGGTAAATAAATTGTTCTTAAGGAAGAAGTTATACTCTTTAAAAATGTAGGAGGGGGCATATGTGGCTGATCATCTGAATACGTTTAACACGTTGACTACTCAGATAACATCTATGGGTGTGAAGATTGATGATGAAGATCGTTGTATGTTATTGTTATGTTCTTTGCCAGATTCTTGGGATCACTTGGTGACGGCGATTGGGAGTACGAAAACCACTTTCAAGATGGAAGATGTGGTTGCTTCTTTGTTATCAAAAGAGATGAGAAGGAAATCTTCTGAGATGGCAAAGGAGGCTCTTGTTGTTCGAGGCAGATCGATAGAAAAAGGCAAGAAGAAGGACAAAAAGTCCAAATTGAAATCAGAATGGAGATCAAAGTCTCTTGTCAAGAAGTCCAAGGTGAAGTGTTGGAATTGTGGGCAGCCTAGTCATGTCTGAAAGGATTGCAAAGAGGAGAAAAAGAAGTGGAAGAGGAATTCTTCTGATAATGATTCTTCTCATAGTGATGTAGATGCCTTTATTGTAGCCTTGGCAACTCAGGCATCAGATGATGTCTGGCTAATTGATTTTGGAGCATCTTTTCATATGACTTCTCATAGAAACTGGTTTACAAAGTATGAAGAATACAATGGTGGAAAGGTATATTTGTAAAGTGATTCATCTCTAGAAATAGTTAGTCGTGGAAGAGGCAGAATTTAGTTTCTTGATGGAAGAATTAAGGGAATTAATGGTGTAATGCATATACCAGGTCTGGCTCAAAATTTACTCTTTGTAAGCAAGTTGAACGATGTTGAAGTGTGTGAACCCCAATTTCATAATTGCACAAACATAGAAAACAAGCACAATGTTAGATCATATGCAAGAAAGAATCAAGATTCCCCATGAAATCCATTTACAAATACTTAAAATAGGAAAAATGAGAAATAAAACATGAAAAACAAGTGAAATCCTAATTAAGTATGCAAACTCTTGATCCCATGGGGGAGTTGGTGCCGATTGGTATGTCGAAATCAGCCCTTTCCCAACTCCTTTGTAAGATTTGATGATTTGATCCACTTGATGGTTGAATTCCTACACAACCTAGCTAAGAACTTGATAGAAATTGATGATTTGATCCATTTGATGCTTGAAGATGGATTTGAGTATAATAAGTTTACTAAAATTGTGGATGTCAAAATGAGAGGAAGAGTCTCTCATTTATAGATTTCCAAAATGGAAGAGAGAGTGAAAATAAGCAATGTGGGATCATTCAACATCCAATGGCCAAGTGCCACTTGTCAAGATGTGAATGGTTGAAGGTTGAGCACATTTTGATTAATGTGTAAGTTTGAATTTTGAATTTGATGAAGTGACATGTTTAGGGGGGATAAAAGAAATGGAGTTAATGTCACTTGGCTCAATGCACAAGGATATGTAAGAGGAGTGAATGCCTTGTTGGAAGTACCCATCCACTTGGATTTTGAATTCAAATTTGAGGGAATATTCCCTTTTGCTGCCATGTGAGGGAAAATAGATGAATTAATAAATCAAAGTAATTGATTTATTGTGCAAGTTGCATTCTCTAGAGAATGTGGCATAGATTAAGATTAAATTAATCAAACTTTAATTAATTTAATGAGGAATTTAGGAGATGTGACAATTTAGACTTAAATTTATGAATTGATTTAAATCAAATTGAGAGGAAGGGTTTACTTAAATAAATGATTTGATTTATTTAACTAAAGAGGATAATGTTAGATTAAATTAAATAAGGTTTAATTTATTCAATTTAATAAGAAGAATTTAGAGACTTGATTTAAATAAAATGAATTATTTAAATAAATAGAGATATAAGGTTAATTAAATTAAATTGATTAATTTAATCAACAAAGGAGAAAGACTTAATCAAATAAATAATGATTTATTAAATTAAGAGACAGAAGATGATGAAAATATGAGAGTGTGATTTGGGAAGAAATGTCGTTAGTAGTCGGGATCAAGTGTGTCGAATCGAATTGTACGTTTTCCATGTCTATAGAGTGCAAGTCTCGTTCTCAAGCAATGGTTGTAAAATGACTAGAGGCTCGATGGTGCTGGCTAGGGGTGCCCGAATTGGTACTCTGTACAAGCTGGATGCACTGGTTGTTCAATGCAATAGTGTCTCTACAAAGTCACAAAAGGTTATTCGTGAAGAGAAGAATGAAAATGTTCCTATTGGAGAAAATTATTTGGAAGTTAAACTTCTTGTAGAAAAGACTATGTTTTGGCATCAGAGGATCGATCACATTGGTGAGAAATTTTTAAAAGCCTTGAAAAAGAAAAATCTAGTTGAGGGGCTTGATTATTGTAACCTTGAATTTGAATTTTGTGAACATTGTATATATGGTAAACATCACCATGTTTCATTTTACTCTAGTCCTCATAAATCTTCTGGTGTTCTGGATTATATTCATTTTGATGTGTGTGGTCCAGTGGATGTTCCTTTGTTATCGAAGTCTAAGTATTATGTTTCTTTCATTGATGATTATTAAAGAAGGGCATTTATGTATTTCTTACAAAGTAAATCATAAGTGTTCAATCGTTTTAAGGAATTTAAAAACCTTGTGGAAAATTAGACTAGAAGAAAAATAAAGTGTCTAAGGATTGACAATGGCAGTGAGTTTTGTTCTGATAAGTTTAAAAAGCATTGCAAAGACCATGGGATTAAGAGGCATAAAACAACACCTTACACTCCGCAGAAAAATGGAGTTGCTGAGAGGTTGAACAAGGCGTTGATGGAGAAGGCTAGAAGTATGTTGAGTAATTCTAGTCTGGAGCAAAAGTTCTAGGTTGAGGTTGTGGCTACAGCATGTTACTTATCGAATAGGTCTCCTTCATCAGCACTTGTTGACAAAACGCCTATGGAAGCTTGGTCTGGTAAGAAGCCCTCTCTGAGACATATTCGAGTCTTTGGCTGTGAAGCATATGTTTATGTGCCAGATGTAAAATGATCTAAGTTGGACAACAAAGTTGAAAAATGTATCTTCATTGGGTATAGACTTGGTGTGAAAGGATACAAACTTTGGAATCCTGTGACTAAGAAGGTATTGTACAGTAGAAGTGTAATCTTCCGGGAGCTGAAAACTTCTTCAGTGGATTTGCAGTCAGAGATGAAAGAAAAAGAAGAAAAGAATGATGTTGTTGAGATACCTCTAACTCCAAAAAAAGAGGAACAACACATTGACAGTGTACCTAAATCTAAGGAGAGCTTGAGCAGCTCTGAGAGTTCTGAACAAGAAGAAGAACCACAACCTCAGCCTCAGCCTCAGCCTCAGCCTGTGAAGAGGCCTACACGTGAAAAGAAACAAACAAATAGATATGGCTTCTCTATGATAGATTCTAGTTGTGCCTATGCTTTTCTTACTAATACTGATGAACCTAGTACTATAAAAGAGGTAGTTGAAATGTTTGATTCAGCTTCCTGGTTGGAAGCCATGAATGAAGAAATGGCATCATTAAGGAAAAATGAAACTTGAGATCTGGTTCTATTGCCTTAAGGTAGAAAGCCTATGGGCTGCAAATGGGTGTTTAAAAATAAAATTGGTCTAGATGGCAGTATTGAGAATTATAAAGCGAGATTGGTCGCAAAGGGTTATTCCTAGGTAGAGGGAATTGATTACGGGGGAAAAATTTCTCCAGTAGCAAAGCTAACATCTATTAGATTTATTTTGTCACTTGTAGCAACATATGATTTGGAGATTGAGCATAGGGATGTGAAGACAGTGTTTCTTCATGGTGATCTTGAAGAATAAATTTATATGTCCCAACCTGAGCACTTTATGAAAAAAGGTAAAGAAAATCTGGTTTGCAAGCTAAAAAAATCTTTGTATGGTTTGAAACAATCGCCTAGAATGTGGTACCAGAAATTTGACACATTTATTTTGTCATTGGGATTTGTAAGATCAAAATCAGATCATTGTTTGTATTATAAGACTGAAAATGATCGGGTTCTTATTATTGCCCTTTATTTTGATGATATGTTGTTCATAGGAAATAGTAAGTTAATGATTTATGATCTAAAGTCTCAATTGTCTGCAAAGTTCGAAATGAAAGATCTTGGTGCAACTAGGTATATTATAGGTATGGAAATAACCAGGGATAGAAAAAGAAGAAATTTGTGGCTCAACCAGAGCAAGTATATTAACATTGTTTTGGAGAGATTTGGTATGAATGATTGCAAGCAGCTAGTTGTTCTAGTTTTGTAGGGAATGAAGCTATCTGTTGAAGATTGTCCAAAATCTCCTACTCAGATGGAGGACATGACCAGAGTGCCTTATGTTAGTTCAATTGGTAGTTTAATGTATACAATGGTTTGTACAAGGCCTCACATCGCCCAAGCAGTGGGAGTTCTTAGCAGATTTATGGCGAATCCAGGAAGGACACATTGGGATGTTGTGAAAAGAGTGTTTAGATATCTGAGAGGAACTTTGAGATATGCTATGTGTTACCATGGAACTTTAGTTGGATCACAGAGGACTCTCATAATTTGTGGATATGTAGATTTTGATTGGGTAGGGGACATTGACAGTATAAGGTCCACCAGTGGATATTGTTTCATGATGAATGGTGGTGCAATTAGTTGGATGAGCAAGTGGTACGTTGTAGTCGCTTTATCTACTACAAAGGTTGAGTACATGGCAGCAACTCATGTCTATAAGCAATCCATTTGGATTCGAAGATTGTTTTCTGATTGATGCAAGGTAGAGTGTTATCTATTGTGACAGTCAGAGTGCTATTTTTTTGGCAAAAAATCCAACTTTCCATGCCAGGATGAAACATATTGATGTACAGTATCACTTTGTATGAGATATGGTGGAGGATGGAAAGGTCGGTTTAGATAAGTTGGATACTCTGAAGAATGTTGTTGATGCATTGACAAATCCAGTAAGCACAGACAAGTTTAGATGGTGTGTAAGTTCGATGGGCCTTGGGGTCTAGAAGATTCGATGACTTCAATTATTGAATGGGGTTCAATGAGTTCTTTGTCAAGTGGGAGATTGTTGAGAGTACTTGCTCAAACTCACTAGTTGAAGCCCTAATTTTGTCTCTGAATAGAAAAGTCACTTACGAGTTTAGATTAAGCACTTACCACCATACCACTGGTGACTATTCACTGAGGCGCAGTAGCATGGTTATCGCTATACCATGGAGCCTCTTATTGATCGCAGCGGTTAAGCGGTGGAACCGTGATCCCGCAAGGATGTTCAAGACATGGTACGGTCAAGTAGTTACCGCCACACCATGAAAACTCTTCCCTTGGGCTATGGTGGTGCAATTATTGCCATACCGTAGGCGGTCGTTGTGTGGGTGGCAGTGACGCGGTGAACTCTCACGGTCTGGCAGTTGGACAATTTTTTGTCATACCACAGGCATTTGTTCTCTAGGTTGTGGTTGTAGAAGTTGATAAATCTCAACCTCATAGTCCCCAAGAATCACCTGCATGCAATCACCTGTCACATGCAACAAATATCTAGAACAAACAAGAGGATGTTCTATAAACCCTCAAAGAAAATATGTGCAAGCTAAAACCAAAATATTGATTATTGAATGATCTAATAATTACAATGTGATCAATCCTTATGAGGAGATCAAGAAAACCTAAAATTAGGAAACCCTAGTGTGCATACTTAATAATTAATAAATAATTATTAATGCGCCTAATTTTAGCTTAAGCAACCTAAAGGAATAAGTGACTTAATTAATTAACCAATATGATTAAATTAATTAAGTATAATAACTTATTACCCTAACACCCCCCCTTAAGATGAACTTAGGGAGTAGCTAAAACACTATAAAAAAGATGCATGAAAGCAAAGATGGGTCTCGGAAACAAAGGCCTGATCAAGTACCAAAGTACAAATGCAATGCAAACTAAACTAAACGGGGTAAAGGAGAAAACCTAGTGGGAACAAAACTCCTCCCCAAAATAGAATGAAAAGAGAAACTAAGTGATGAAAAATGGAGGACTCCATAAGACCTCCCAAGGACACCATCCATCACAAAGATACATGAAATAACCTCCCCAAAGAGAGGAAGAAAGAGACCACAAATCCCCCCTAAAATGAAGGAGATGGAATGGTTGGATCAAGAGCAGGATCTGAAGTGAGAACTCCAATGTTCAAGTAGCCAAATTTCTCCTCTGAATGATGATTCACATTAGAAGTGTAATGAACAACTATAGGAATAGAAGCACCATCAGTAGCAAAATATGCAAAGGAAGACAACCAAGATGAGTGATCCACCACCCTAGTAGCAATAACTGCTCTACTCTCCAAGTCTCTAATGATAACTGAATCAGGTGTGAACTCCACAGACCTCCCATTGCCTCCATGTGTGATATGATATATAGAAAGAAGGTTGTTCATCAAATGAGGAACACACAAGACATCTTGAAAAGTGTTGTCCCTAAAAATAATAGACCCCTTCCCTATAACACTCATGTAGGTATTGTTTCCCATCAAAATATGGGACATAGTGTGAGACTCAAAGGAAGTGAACATAGACTGTGTAGAAGCCATATGATGAGATGCTCTTGAATTTAGAAGTCATCTCCCTGATCCAAGACTCGAAGAAGCACAAAGAGCATGCCCCTTCATATCTGATGAAGTATGTAAACCAACTATGCCCCTATCATGCTACAATGAAGAAGAAGAAGGAGGAGGGGAAGGAGATGATGCAGACATCCTAGAAGGCAAATCAATCTTATGTTTCTAAAGAAGATTCTTCAGCTCATCAATGTCCTTCTTGTAGCAATTATGTTTTGCATGTCCTTCTCTCTTGCAATATGCACATGAGCCGTTCTCCTTCCTAAATGATTTCCCCTTAGAAGAGGATGATGAATCTAAGGACTCCTTCTGCTGCTCATAAGATTTGGAATCCTTTTGTTTATGTTTCTTTCCTTTTCTTGTAGAAGCCTTCTGATCTCTGGGCTCTTGTGATGCAATAAGTGTCTGTGATGAAGAGGGCTTCAACATTCCCATATTGGCCAACTTGGACTGCTCTTGAGTGAGAGAAGATGCAAAATCATCAAAATAAGGCGTAGTAAATCTAGTACCAAGTGCATCCCTAGTAGCATAAAAGGTAGAAACAAAAACTGAATAATCTGGTCCAAGCTTAGAAAGAATGGACAATATCAACTGAGAGTCTTCCTTCTGAACACCACACTGTGACAACTACAATCTAAGAGACTTGATTTTGGTGAAAAACTCTTGGATGTTGTCAAAATCCTTAGGACTTAAGCCAATAAGTTCATTCTCTAACTGAAACTCTCTCATAGTATCCTGCTTCCCAAACAAAGACTGCAAAGTAGTCCAAACCTCATGGGGTGTAGTGCAAGACTCAATATGAAAAAGAAGGTCAGAAGAAAGAGAAAGACATAATGTACCATAAGCTTCATCACATCTATTAAACCACTTTCTCTTTTCAGCAGCACTTGTAGGTTCAATTTTTGTACCCATGGTTACTCTATACAACCCTGTGTGTTTCAAGTGAATCTCCATTTGTTTTTTCCAACCAAAATATTTGAATGGAGTAAGGAATGCAATTTTATGTGTATCCATGATAGAAAACAACAATATATACTCTCAAATAAAAAAACAATGCTCGTTGATCTCAAAAAAATAGACTGATTGCACGCTTCCCAAGAAAATAATTAAAAAACTAAAGGCTGAGATCAAACAGTAATATCAGATACCTGGTAAAAAAATCTAAAAAATAGGTCTAATATTTGTGTAGACCACTCAACCAACTTTTTGATGCCTTTTTTTTTTCGCAAAACTGAGTCCGGATGCAAAAGATATGCCTCTCGAAGTGAAAACAACAACTTTTGGAAAAAGGCATCAAAACAGAAAAATAAAAAATTCTAACTCTACCACTGCGAAGAGCGTCGAATCAATTTTCCAACGATATTTCATTTTTGAAAAAAGGCCTTCGTTTACTCAAGTTATGAGAAAATGAAAAAAAAAGCCTATAAAAAGGCACTTCCAGCACTAATCAGGAGCAAAAATTAAGCACCTTTCCTTCTGGCCCACGATTTTGCATATGATCGGCCGCTAGCGCTTGGGGGCTCAATTCGCAGCTCCTGGTCGCTAAGGTGACCCTAGCGGGGGTTGGGCCGGCCGGTGTGGGTTGACGCGTGGGGACTGGTCACCCACATGACCGACGGCTATACCTTAAAGCCCGCGGGGGCTAGACGGTTGCGGGTGGCAGTTCGGGTGGCGCTACCGGGCCGGGTGGTCCCCCGATGGTGCGGCGATCGTCGATTGGTGGCGGGCGGCCAGCAAAGCAATTTTACATTGGCCGTGCAACCTCTCTGGCAGTTTTTTATTTTTTATTTTATTTTATGTTGAATTTCGTGCAATTTTGCGCCTCGGACTACGTGCTGGGAAGGCCGTACGGCTTGTCTGGCAAAAAAAAATTGCTTTTTTTTTCAACAGGTCCAAAATCGATGAAATGAAAGGCGTTTCTAAGGTTTTTGGGCGTCCTAAACGTGATGGCGACGTCTGTTTTGCCCAAAAATGTACAAAAAATATGCCAAGCCCTAGATGCACAAAAAATCAGTCTGGCTTGAAACCTTTGCACAGAAAAAAAATGTTGTGAGAGAATTTTTTCAAATCACGAATAGGCAGTCGCAGGTTTGGAGCTCTAATACCATGTAGAAGTTGATAAATCTCAACCTCACAGTCCCCAAGAATCACCTACATGCAATCACCTGTCACATGCAACAGATATCCAGAACAAACAAGAGGATGTTCTATAAACCCTCAAAGCAAATATGTGCAAGCTAAAACTAGAATATTGATTATTGAATGATTTGATAATTACAATGTGATCAATCCTTATGAGGAGATCAAGAAAACCTAAAATTAGGAAACCCTAGTGTGCACACTTAATAATTAATAAATAATTATTAATGTGCCTAAGTTTAGCTTAAGCAACCTAAAGGAATAAGTAACTTAATTAATTAACCGATATGATTAAATTAATTAAGTATAATAACTTATTACTCTAACAGTGGTGGCACAGTTACCGCCATATCGCAACAGCTTATCAGGCATCGACCAATAGAGCAGTGGACACCGCTATACTGCGGCATCGACCAAACCATCAAGTGGTAGAGCGATTACCGCCACACCATAGGCAATATCATCCTAGCCAGTAGTAGCGAGGTAAACTACCACACCACGAGGACTCAATGAATACAAATCGATAACATGATATAAAGGAGAAAAGCTTTGACTTGTTGACTGTTGATGTGTAAGTCGATCAATGGTTGTTTGTTGATTGGGTAGAGGTCGTTTGGATTCCTGAGGAGTTCGACGATTGGAAGTTGAACTGAACCGGTTGCAAAGGAAAATGAATCAGTCGAGGAGTTGCTATATGTTGTAATGAGCAGGAAAACTGACGAGTTTGATGGTTTGGTAATTCAGAGTTTCTATTGTTTTGTGAATTTCATTGTATGCAGAGAGACAACATTGTAACAGTGAGATATTATGTACGAGAACAATCTAGAATCTGTTGTTGTAGTGATTGTCATCTATGAAGGAGAGTCTGTAACTTGAATGTAAAATATTTTTTTGTAATACAAGTGATCTTTCTTTTGTGTGGTGATTTTTTCTCCCGTAAGGGTTTTCCCACGTAAATCTGGTGTCTAGTTGTGTTTGAGTTTATTTCTCTTTTCTATCAATTTTTTCATGTGCGTCTTAATGAACTATAATTGTAGACATTAAAAGGTATATCTCTCTTCTCCTCTGAGTCTTGGCATTAGGAAAATTTGTTTCGTAATTGATTTTTTTCTAACAAATTTACTTCAAACCTCATTACCAAATTGGTTGAAGAATATCAAGTCAGGCACAAAAAGTCAACACCTTACCACCCTCAGGACAATAGCTAAGTGGAGGTTACCAATAGAGAAATTGAAAGTATTCTAACTAATATAATGCAATTACATAGGAAATATTGGGTTGCTAGATTACTAGAAGCAGTATGGGTATACAAAACAACCTGAAAAACAACAATTGGTTTCACACCCTATGAGCTAGTATATTTCAAAATAGCAATCCTCGAAATTGAGTTTGAATATAAGATGTTAAGAACAACAATAGAGTTGGACATAGATCTCACAACAACTCAAAAGGAAAGGTTACACCACTTAAATGGGCTGGATGAAATTTGGATGGAGGCAATCCATCATACTAAGATAGTACAAAAGTAGAGGACAAAGTGACATGACCAATATATCAAGATAAAGGAATTTAATGTAGGATATTGGGCATTATTATATGATTCAAACTACAAGGATTTCAAAGGGAAACTCCAACATAGGTGGTTGGGACCATATGAGATCAACCAAGTCTTTCCTAATGGAGTAGTAAAATTATACCATAGAGACAATACGATTCTCACTCCTGGTTAATGGCCACAAGCTAAAACTTTATAAGAAACTAGTATAAAAGGAAGATTTTCTTCTTTCTCTATTTAGTAGTATGGTAATCTTATTAATCTAGATACATGTTTAGAAACACGAAGTGATACCTCAACAACAATAGCTATACCAAGTTCTTCAGGTGATTTGGTGATTGAGCTACACAACTCAATCCCTAATATCACTCAGGTTTAATTTATTATTCTAACTCACGTGTACACACCACATAGTTACAATGATGTAAATACTTTCTCCAAAGGGACTTGTCTTATATATATAATTATCAACATTCAATAAGGGCCTTGTTGTAGTAAGGAATTGTAGCAGGACAATTGTCACAATTCAGAAAGGACCTAATGCCAAGGGTACTTGTAGCATCGTCTAGCAGTAAATTTAAAATTTGGTGCCACATTATTTATAGTATACACCTTTTCACCTCATTTTTCTCACATATGTAGAACCTGTCTTATCATAATAAGTACCCACAACATGCTTATCTCCTTTCACACTGCCAATTCAGATTTTACACATTTGAACTCACATCACTAAGCATCATCTATCTCTTCCATTTCATTACCTTACACCTACCACCTCATCATTCATTCACCTGAAATTACTTCTAGTCACATCAAATCATCTTGTGGATATATTTTATTCAAATTATACACGTGGTGTTTAGTTAATCACCTTCGACAAGTATGCAAAGTACATTACCATTATTGCCATAAAATTCTTAACACTTTCATTATGTATTTCCATATTGAATTAAGCATGTGATGTATTCATTCTATTTATTTCTATACTCTATAATGATACCTTCACTTATCACGAGTTGAAGTGAGGTCAATTCAAACCTTATGTTGGGGGGAGGGTACAATATCAACCGGTTTTTTATTTTTTCCACCCAAATCCAAATGCAAACAAATAGATATGACATGCAAACCCTTTTGTCCAAAAATTGCACCTACTTTTTGTTGTTAGTTTCAATTTCTAATTCCCTAATCCTGTTATCTTGAGCTAAGTCGAACCCAAAATCCATTTTTAAGCTCAATTAAGCCAATACAAAGAAGGGAAGTTATAGTTATAGTATAGCTATAGTGGGAGTGCATGAGAAAATAGCAAAGTAAGAGAAGGGTTTAAGGGTGGTGAAGTGAAAATTGAGCTGAAATTCTAAGGTTAAAACATTAAGTAGAGATAAAGAGATTCACAATGGGAGGTGATGTTATTAGGAGAGATTCATCAACACACAAGAAGATACTAGAAGATACAATGGTATTGCCTATCTTCACAAGAGTTAGTTGGCTCGATTATTTTCTAAAGTTGATAGAATTTGACAATGACATAACAATGAGTTCTACAACCAAATTGGAGCACGATGAAGCAATGGTAAAAGGGTTTCTAGTAGATGCATCTGAAGTAGCCATAACATAAGTATCTAGTTTTCCTAAGACATGAGTAGAGTTTCCAATTCGATCAGATGTAGTGGCTACAAGAGAAGAATTCTATGAGCAAGGAGAAAATTTGGATTCATCATCCCAAGGTACAAATAGACTTTCTCTTCCATGGTTTTGGGCTAACTGTGCTTCCTATGTTATTAGATACCTTGTGATGGTAAACAAAATTTTCTCTATACTATACATTTTAAATTACTTAGTCATATTCATCATAATAGGCTAGTAAATGTGCCCAATTTCCTCTATAATATGTTAAAAAGGATGGCATCCGAGTACCAAAGGGAACAAAGTGACACAGCTTTATCACATCACTATTTGATTGCCCTGTTAGTAAAAAAAATCTTGAGAATTCAATATCCCTAAATTTCATGGGAAGACTTTGTGAGTTGTCAAGATATCAATAGTCTACTTGAAGCACCTGAAGTACCTAAAACCATAGAGCCACAAGCTAAACCTACAAGAGGAATTTCTCTTGTCTCGTCTACGACTTCACCTACCTGTAGCCAAGGTGAGTCTGAGGAGAATATTGTGCTAGATTCTAGGTCACCAACAGTGGAAGAAACCCCATCTTCCTCAAAACCACCAAAATCAAGAAAAGAAGAGGGAGTACCTCCACAACATCCACACTTTCTAATTCACAGAAGAAAAAGAAAGATATTTAGAAGGAGGAACCTACCCCAAGGTGGTCAGGCCGCCTGAAAAAGAAAGGTGTTATGAGGGGGAGTGTGGAAAAACCTGAAGAAGAGACAAAGGGAAAGGAATAGTAGGAAGAATATGTAATGTTGGTTGAAACAGACTCGAAAGGGAAAGGAAATACCCCTAGAAATTTTCATACACCTATAAAGAGGAAGAGGTATGTACCCACCACTTCTTATTCAGACTTAGAAGATGTATTTGTTGCTAGGAAAACACAAAAGAAAACCCCAGATAGTTCTACTTATGAAGAGTATGGTTGTCCATGGAGGTGGTAATGAACAGTTTTTGGAAATAGAAGAAATGTTTATAGAAGATAGAAATGTCGGGAAAGAGCTTCAGGAAGATTTGGACAAAATTAAACATCTGGAAGAACTAGTGCAGGGTTATGAAAAGAGAGATAAAGAAAGGGAGAGAAAAATATAAGAATTGTAGAAAAAATTACAGACATATGGCCATGGTGCAAAGCTTGATCTATTGGCACAATTGACCATGACCAAAATAGGGGATGGAGAACTTGTAGTAGCAAATCAAAAACCTCCTACCATAAAAACCCTAATTCACCACACAACTTTGTCTCTTCGTTATCAGCTATGGAAGGTGATTGATGATTCTCATAGGAAAAATAAAAATGGAGAAGGGAAAGAGAAAGTATGATTGCAAACCACACCAACGTATTGGAGGGAAAGGACACTAAATTGAGCAAGATGACAGTCAGAATAGAAGAAATTGCAAATAGCCAAATTATAAGATGTAGACCTCCAGCAAGAACATATGCACTATTTTTGCAACAAAAAAAAAAAAGAGTTTTCAATTTAGTAGGTCAATCAGTAACCAATCAATTGGGATGAGCAAGAAATTTGATTTTCTTAATGCTTTCATTGAATCTACACCATAAGAGAAAGATCAACTATGTGAGTACTATTTACACAACTACATGGTGTCAAAAGAAACAAATTGGAATCCTCTGATGTTTGTAGGGGATCTCCAGGTGAGGACACTAGCATCTTATTATAGGAAAGAACAATTTAGGGCAGAACTAATGGAAGAATATGAGGAGAGGGGGAAATCAGTTGCTCTCCTAATAAGGAAAGAGTTTAAAGACCCTAATGCACTTATAGATGAATGGTTGAAACTCCTAGATCATAAAGGTGCAAGAAGGAATATTATGAATCTAAGAACAAAAGATAATAAAAGAATACAAATTTTTTTTGTGAGATTGGGTCAACAATGTTACAGTTATATGAAAGACAGATGGAACAACTTGAACCCAAAGTAGCAAAGAAAGGAACCTCATTTAGTATACAATTTTATCACCATGCTTGAGAGGGTATGTAAATACATGAAATTTGTTGATAATATAGGACTTCGTTGGGTACCACTCACATTCCACCCACCTATGCTGCTCTATCCAATTTCACATTGGATTGAGGAAAAAGGTGAGGAGTGTGAGAAAGTTGGGATCATTAGAATGAGAAGACTTTCAACTTATAAAGGTTTCTACTTGAAGCAGATTAAGGGAGTTGATGTTGGCATGGACCTTAGGGAGATTACACTGCTTTATAATCTGCACTCCTAGATTTTTGCTTGAGGACAAACAAAAGTATAGTTGGGGGGAGTGATGAGTCTATTTAATGGTTTATTTATTGATGTTTTTGTGCATGCTTTCAGACATTATCAAACAATATTCCTATGATCTACTATCTTTTTATGCTTATTATACAACCTTGGACCTAAATTATAGTAATGGAAATATAGTTATGCTATAGTAGCATTGTGTGATTTATATGTGAGTATGTATGAAATGTAGATGGAATTCTATGTTTAATCATTCTAGTTAGCTTTGTGCATATGTTTTATGGATTAACTTCTTGCAGCCCAAGAAGACATTGTAGCCCACAACAATTGGAATTTGTATCCCAGAGCAAAAGGAGGACTTGGATAGCAAAATAAGGGAAGTGCGAGAACAATCTGAATGCAATAACTACCATGTGGAGACACTTGATGGAGTTATTTGTGCATTAGTATGACAATTAATAAGGCACTGAAGAAGAAGAATTATTTTGTTGGTAGGATTTTGGATGATTGATTATGTGTTTCACATGCAAATCTATTTTACAAAGTTTTAATTGTATTTGAACTCTTGTTTTTTTTAGCTACAATTTGAATAATTCAATCTTAATTACTTACTTTGATATCTAGGGAGTTGTAATTAATTATTTCAGTTAAGAGTTATGGCTAGAATAAAACTCCCTTGTGCTTGTATATAGCTGATGGTTGAGTCTTTAGATAGTTATTTGGTTCAGTATTTTGTTATCAGTTACTTCTCAATTTTTAGTTACCATTTATAAATATGTTGATTATTCAAAAATGTTTTCCTTGAATACAATCTATGAGGAATATTTTATGTAGAATATCTAATGAATGAAGTTCAAGTTCATATGAATGCATAGAATTTGAAGATTTAGATTTGGTTTAAGTTAAGTGAAGACAACCACTTGATCAGGCCACTCAAGGTAATTGTTCTTCACTATATTTATAGTTATTTTACTTTTGTTTAGCAATTATTTTTGTTTTATCATTACTTCATAAATTGCATGGAAGTTAGAATAGATTCTCCTATTTTGATTATCAGTAATTATTGTTCATGTTCATGAATACATTTGAATGACTTGAAGTAATCTAGAGGTTAGAATAAGTTCAGTTACCAATTTGAGTAGTTTTGAGTTAGTTTCATTAATTCCCTGTTAACAGTGATTTAGTTACAGGTTATGTTGTAGGCACCCATAGCCATTAGCGCCAATTACTTCTTCCACTGTTATGCATTTCTGTGATTTTCTAGCAAGTAGAATACCTTTAATAAGATAACTTAGGTAACCTCGAGTCTTTAAAGGAACATATAGTGCAACACCATCACAAGTTTAGAAACCTTGGTTGACAATTTAAATGAAGTCTTTACAATGTTGAGTGGATCGTTTAGCTAGTTATTCCTCTAAATTGTGTGGTTTCTACCAAGTTTACAAGATACTAGTTTAGACTCTATAGGAGTCGTGCTCTGTTATTTTTCAATAATATCCAATGTGTATCATTTTATGCACTAAGGATTTACCACCAAAATATCCATCCTCAGAGCCAAAATGGGCTTCTTGAAGGACAAGGGATATCTCAGCCTTGGAGAGGAATTAAAGAAGAAGACCATTGTAGGATCTAAGATAAAGAACATTAGACAAGATGATATAACAAGTTGAAAGATTTCATACCTAGACACGAGTATTCTTACTTGCATCCTTGAGAAAGCTTCCAATTTTTAAATAGTTATAGATATGAGAATATCATTCTCTTGAGTCTATATGTGCACACATAAGACTATCAAGTTCGGGTTTACTTGAGATAATAAGAGAAGAGAATTTGGACCATGAAATGGTACTTATCTACAGTATAGTTGTGGCATACAAGGGAGGTAGTGCTTTCCATTGCATTTATGTGATGGTTTCCTCTCCTAGGAACATTGTCAACGGTGTAGACGAAGAAGTGCCTAAGAAAAGATAAATCCAAATCTTGATACTGAGATAGCTTACACTACTTAGCTTGATACATTCCCATGATCTAATTTATAATTAATTCAAAGTCACCATGAATATGGTGTGTTTAATTTTAAAATCTATCACAACACACAAGCCAACAATGAGGGCTTCATACTCAATGATATTGTTGTATAATGAAATTCTAAATGGAAGGAAAGAGGAATCACCTTTCCTTCAAGTGAAAAGAGAACTACACCTACCCCAGAGCCCATTTGACATCTCGATCAATCAAAATACATTTCCCATATAGGATCATTATTTAGAGTAAACATATTTTCATCTGGGAACAAGTCTAGGCTATAGAAGGCATTAGGTGAGGGAGCTTTCGCCAAATGATCAATGATGTAACTTGACCTTTAATTTCTTTCTAAGTAACAAACTTAAGATTGAACTCAAACAACAACATCACCCATTTTGCTAACCTTCCATATGTAAGGAAGCTAAGGTAGTGGACCAACTTCTTACACTAATCTTGAGAGGAGAATAATGCAAAAAAATTATAGATCTTTCAAGGTTACAAAAACTTAAACAAAAGTAAACATAAATATCAGGCATACCACAACACAATGATTTATGTGGGGAAAACCCTTTCAGGAGAAAAACCCCACACTCCAAAAGCTGCCCAATATATTATTTAGAAGTCGCAAAGATTGCAATATACTTGTAGAACAAGCTTCTCACAGGAGTATCACCACCAGAGATTCAAAGACAACACAACCACTATTAGACTTTCAAAATACATCACCATCCCCAAATGTAATACAACACCCTCATAAAATAAGGTTACCTTCTAGGGTAAGACAGACCAACAAAATATCTACCATTAGATCTAAACCTAATAATGAATGGTCTAGATTTGCAATATATCATTATTTAATGTATACCAGCCATTTAAGAGTTTTTGTTAACATGCTCACATTTCACTCCCATGCTCCCAATGTATACACCTATCGGCGTAACTAGGAAACATATATATCTTATCAACAATAAACCTTATGTAATTGCAAGGTTGAGACATAATTTCCCAACAAATTTCCCACTTGTTGAACACCTTGTAAGAGCAACAAGAGGGAGTAAACATTGTCTCTTAATTGATGGGGGTCAAAATTCCCATAGTCTTTGAACACCATCTGAACTTATTTGGGCTCATAGGCTTAGTTAAAGAATCAACAAAATTCATCAAAGTCTCTACCTTAACCAACTTCACCCTGCCATCTTCGACCATATCTCAAACAAAATGGTACTATACATCAATTCGCTTGGTGCTGGCATGAAATGTTGGGTTCTTGGCTAGACATATCGCACTTTGGTTGTCATAATAAATTATAAATGCACCTTGTTTTATTCCAATATCTGAACACAATCTCTTGAGACAAATGGCTTCTTTACAAGCATGAGTAGTTTCCATATACTCTTCTTTAGAAATACTATTGCACTCAATAGTGAATGCATCAATCTTATACAATGTGCCATATCTAACATCTCTATCAATCACCATATCACCTCTAACCATCTTGCATCCCGCATCAAAAAATACTACCTGCACACCTCCAAATTTATTAGTTTGCTCACAGATAACATATTTAATGATAATATAGAGATATGCAACACACCATTAATCTTTTTTATCCTACCATCAAGAAACTTGATTTTAAATTTACCATGACCAAAAATATTCAAATAAGAATCATCACCCAAGTACACCTTACCTCCATCAAATTCTTCATATTCAAAAAACCAATCTCTATTAAAGGTCATATGGAAAGATGCAGCTAAGTCAATTAACCATGCATCATTACCTACACGAGTTGCCAAAGCTGGTGTGAATGCATCACCATCTTCCTTCTTGGACTCATAATCATAATCAAATCTCTTCTTTTTATTCTTTTATTATTTGCATTCCTTACAAACATGTCCAGACTTTCCGCAGTTCCAACAAATAACTTTGGACTTTCCAAGAGATTTAGATCTCCCCTTGGACTTGTATTTTTCACTTTTCTCATTCTTCTTGCCTTTTTCCTTAGGTCTTACATGAACATTTAGGGCCTCCTTGGCACTAATGGATACCTTCCTACTCATTTTTTCATAAATCAAATAACCCACCACATCTTCAGTCTTCAAAATAACAGAAGTACTCCCAATAGCCATAACAGGAGAATCCCACGAATCAAGCAAAGAACAAAGCAAGATTTGACATTTCTCTTCCTCATACATTTTCACACTAATTGATTCCAATCGAGCCACCAACATATTTAATACTTCTAGGTGGTCTATGATTCGTCCACCCTCTTCCACTCTCAAGGAGTATAATTTTTCCTCGAGAAAATATTGTTCACTAAATGCTTGATACATCTCACCAAGTTTCTTCCATAGTTTATGTGTAGAGGTCTCCTCATGGACGTTAATTAAAACAGATTTTTCCATGCAAAGTTTGATTAGACCCTTGGCTTTATGGTCCATAACATCATATTGAATAGCCTAAGTAGGATTTGTATGCCTTGAAACATTATCATCAATAGCATCCCATAGATCTCAATCTATCAATAGATCCTCCATCTTTAGCTTCCACATCTTAAAATTATTTTCAAAAACATTCTCCACCTCTATTCTCCTTGATGACCTTGCCATCTAAAAATTCTTGCAACAAGATCACAAAGTGTCTTCTACACAAGCTCTCACTTAAATCTGGATTAGTTCAAAAAAACCAACAACCCACAACTGAAACCAAAGGTGATTAGACTATGATACCACTTGTAAGGAAGCTCCTACACTAATCTTGAGAGGAGAATAATACAATTTTTGTATGGATCTTTCAACAGTTATAAAAACTTAAATAGAAATAAACATAAATATCATGTATACCACAACACAGTGATTTACATGGGAAAAACCCTTTTGGGAGAAAAACCCCACACTCCAAAATCTGCCCAATATATTATCCGAAAATCACAAAGATTACAATATACTTGCAAAGCAAGCTTCTCATAGGAGTATCACCACCAAAGATCCAAAGACAACATGACCGCTATTAGACTCTTAGAATATAGATCACCATCCCCAAACATATAGTACAACGCCCTCATAAAATAGGGTTACCTTCAAAGGCAAGATAGACCAAAAAAATATCTACCATTAGATCTAAAACCTAATAATGAATGGTCCAAATTTGCAATATATCATTATTTAATGTATGTTGGCCATTTAAGAGTTTTTTTTAACACGCTCACATTTCACTCCCATGCTCCCAATGTATACACCTACTAATGTAACTAGGATATATATATATATATATATATATATATATATATATATATATAATCAATAATAAGCCTTATATAATTGTGAGAAGATAATGTCTTAGATTTTGCATCACAAAGATGAGAGTGAGATATTTTTTTCCATTGTAGAGTAATGAGTTTCATAGTTAATTAGAACACAACTAATGTAATAGACTGCTCTTTCCTTACCATCATTGTCATGTTGAGCTAGTAAAGTTGCTAAAGCATGAGGTGACATTGAAATATACAATAGAAAGGGTATATCTTGCATAACCGATAATGAGATGGGAGGAATAGTTGAGTATATTTTTATGGAATCAAAATCCTCTTAACACTTGTCATCCCATCAAAAGTACATATCTTTCTTCAACAAACACGTGAATGAAAGGGTATGATCAACCAATTGAGATATGAATCTACGAATTGTTTGAATCTTCCCTTGCAACCTATGAAGTTGAAAGATGTTCTTAGGTGGAGGCATGTTAATGATTGCATCGATCTTATTTGTATTGAATTTGATTCCATGTGATGAGAAACAATGAACCCTGGTAGTTTTTTTGTGTCCACACCAAAGACACAACTAAAAGGATTCAATCTCATCTTATAGAGTTAAATCCTTTCAAAGATAAAATGAATATTCTTAACATGATCTTGATGAGTTACAAATGTAGCCAAGATGTCATCAGCGTAGTCTTCTAAGATCTTATAAATTAAATCATGAAAGATTAGAGGCATCACACATTGATAGGTTGCTCCAACATTCTTCAACCCAAACAACATGACTACATAGCAAAAGGTACCCCAAGGGGTTGTAACTTGGTTGTCTTGTATTGATCTTCTACGTTAATAAGGATGTGTTTGTATCTCAAGAATCCATCCATAAAGGAAAGCAAGGCATGGCCTACATTTGAATTTATAATCATTTTGATATTTGGCAATAGGAAAGCATAATTAAGAGAAGCCTTATTAAGATCATGAAAGTCAATGTAGACACGAATATAGCAACCAGGTTTACTAATGGCTATAATATTTAAAATCTAAGGTGAGTAGTCAATAGGACGGATGAAACTAGCTTTTAGAATATTTTTGATCTCAATATTGACTAGCAAGGCCACCTTGGGATTTATTTTATGAATCTTTTTCTTGACTGGCTTGGCATTGCGACATAGAACAATATTATGAACCACAATGGATGCATCAATAATGGGAATGTCCTCATACGACCAAGTGACTATATCAAGATAATGGTGTAGAAGATTAGAATGTGATCTAGATTCTTTTGAAGAAAGGCATTTCCCAATCTTAATTGCCTTTTAAAAAAAATTGGATCCATGAAGACATCAAAAGTATCTCTCTTAAGGAGAGTACTATGGTCTTCAATATGCAACATGGAAATTTTTTCACCATCATGAGATAAATAAGCTTTCTAATCAATACTCATAATAGATTCTCCAAAGTATGCTTGAAAATTCAAGAGATGTAAGAATTTAAGCTTATGGTGATAAGAAGGAGGATCAAAGTAGACACCTAAGAATTATTCTAAAGCTTCTTTCAAAGATAAAATATTCAGAGGAACTTCATTAGATTCTACTTTTATTTCAATATATTTTGAATGAATAAGTCTAAGAGGAAGAAGCTCAACAAAAACCATGTTGACATTTAACCATGGCTTCGCCTTAGAAATTGTGGGGTGGTATCCAAGTATAGTCTTAGAGTCACATGGATCAACCTCTAAAGGGAATTTAAAACCTTGTTCATCATGCCCACAACCTTTACCTCCATAGCCGAATTTAGATTTAAAAATCAAATCCTAGTCTAAATGTGATTATAATTCTTGAGAAGGAGGACCACTATAAAGATTATAATCAATATTATGAGTATCACCTTGCCTTACAAAAGCATAATCAACCTTATTGGCAAAGGCGAACAATATTTTCAGAATATCTAAGGGGATCAGATCCACTTTGAACTCCCTGATGTAAGATTCAGTGAAGTCCAAAGATCCCCAATCATCACCCAAACATGCATTCAGTTTAGGAGAATAAGTAGGAGTAGACTTAGGATTTTCTTCTTTAGGAGAATTTTCTTTTAGGAATTTTTCCTCAAGAGTATCTTTTGTAACAGATATTATAGGAGTGGATGCCGACACATTGGAAGATAACAACTTGGAATATAATTCTGAAAGGTAGGTGTAACCAAGGCATGACCAACTACTACCATTTGACATAAGTGCATAGCATCAGGGTCAACCTTGATTATATCCATTTGATTGTTAATAAAAAAATTAATAGAACCATGAAGGGTAGAAGTAACTGCCCCTAAAGCATGAATCCAAGGTTTACCCAAGAGGAGATTAGATGGTAAAGGCCCTAACATAGTGTACACCAAGATAGGAACAATGACTGGTTCTATCTTCAAGGGCAAGATAATAGTGCCCAAAGCTTTTTGACTAGTGTTATCAAAACCATGAATAAATAAAGATACATCAATAAAACTTGAATCAACTTTAACCTTAAGCAATAGATCGAGGCTACAAAGATTGAGTGTCGAACTAGTATTAATGAGAATTTTCCTAATGTTGACATTATTAACATAAACAATTATCATCAACGAATTTGCTTGATTTAACACTTATGGAGGCAAGAGTTTATATGGATAGAAAGTAATATTTATTTAATTCACTTGAATATGGTTTATCAATGCATTCACATTTGTCACCCTAGAAAAAGAAGGTAAAATAATCTTTTGAAGAGCTTCTTGAAGCATACCTTGATAAATCGAGGCAATCTGAAGCAAATCCCAAAGTGAGATCTTAGCAAGGGTAACACAATGTTACTCGATAAGATCATGCTCACTTCATTGCTTGATTGGAGGTTTAGGTGCTTGAGGAAGGTTTGGTTGGGAAGGTGGTAAAGAAGCAGGTTGATCAACATTTTGTTTATTTCTTCTAGTATTATAAGTATGAGCTAATGCATTATAAGAAGAAGCTTAAAACTATTTAAACTTTGTATAAAGATCGGGAGAATCAATATTAAATGGAACACCATGAGTAGAATGGACTCTCTTCAAAGAAGGACTAGCGGAAGTCACATAAATAATTGGTCTCTTAGGCCTTTCAGGGGCAACAAAGACTACAGTCACATTCAAAAATTTATCGTCTTGTAAGGAGATTCTAAGGGCGAAGCTTGTATAATTGATAAACTTCAAATAGACAGAGATACCTCTAGAAAATCATCTAGGGAATCCTCTAACATATCCAAAATCCTACTTTGAGTACACATTACCAAATGCATCAAAATTTTGAAAAATATTCAACATGAGGCGTTCATGTTAGGTTCACCAAAATGTAAAGGATAGAATTTGCTATCCTCTAGATAACAAGATCTCAAGGAGAAAATTGTCTCTCAACTACCTCAAATGAACTGTCTCAAGTGAATTGGAAATAGAAATGTCTTAAAACTGAAATCTAAGCTAAGTTTAACAATGCATACAACTAAAAATCCCAAATAACTTGCATACACTAATTGGTAAAAGTATTTAATCTAAATAAACAAAAAGTACAAAATATAGTACCAATCAGGTGAATTCTTGCCCTTGGATTCCAACGTGTTGCGAGGACATCTACATACCCATGTTATCATTTGTATGAATAAAGCTTAAAAATTGCTAGAGGGAGATCCTTTGTTTGTATAACTAGTCTAGCACCTACACACATGGAGATGAGAAATTTTTTTGGGGGTTGTATAGGGCTTTGCCTCAGTCAAACCCCCGCTTTGGTGTTTCCACCTCCATGTACAACCAAATAAGATTGGAATGCATAAAGATAATATAGATGTGTGATAGAAACAAACCTTGTTGTGAAGGAGAACCCCTATCATGATTTTAAAAGACACTGGACAAGATCAATTAATCATGATAATAGAAGAGATTGATAAGATGACAAGAAAGAGATAATTACCAACACTTGTGGCCCCTCTCTTGAAACAATAGATGTGATGATGTTGTGTGCAAGAGGGGACCTTACTGCTATAATTGTGAGAGAATTTTGATAGAGCTTTTGCTGAGAATGAGAAGTAAAGAGTCTCAAGTAGAAAAATGTTCCAAGAAGTCTCAAAAATGAGAGAGAGGCAAGTTTTGTTCTAGGAATAGGTGGGAATAGATGTTACAGTTGTTAGGATTTATCGACAGGAATGCGGAATTAAATTATCAATTAAATGCAGAGTTAAATACAACAGAATAGAGAAATGGAAATTCATAGGCAAGACAACAAAAATTAAATATGGTTCACCCTTTCCTGGGCTATGCCCACAAACAACAGTGGCCCAACTTTATTCAAATTTTTTAGTGATTACAAAAACAAACAACTTGTAGCAAACAGTTGCAACATGCAACATAAAAATGCGCTCCAAATTCTTCATGAATTTTACTACTAAGAATTCCACGTTCTGCTACATGTGCCAAGTTCACTAAAAACCATGATAGAACTTCACAAGACTGTCTATCTTCCCACATGCCTTACTGCAAGATCTTCACACTTTACATTTCACCCTTTCCAATTCCACACAACAACAAAAAATTTAAACAAAGTTGTGACTGTTCATATTTCAATCCACAATAGATAAACACATCATTTTAGGTAGTTTCATAGCTATTTTTAACTAAATTACATTGGTAATCAATAATAAATTTTATTTTATAAAAATGGTGAAGACCTCACAAGAGGGGCTCTACACCTTGCACTCCTACGTTAATTCATTTGGGGGGAAACCATGCTAGGCAAAGTGGCCAAAATTTAACCTCTAAAGTATAAGTAGGCTCCACAAACCAACAACAGTTGCATTTGGGTGTTGGGACATGCATCACAAATGATCTATATAGGATATTCTCATTTGAATCTTAGATTTTAGCGAGATTTTTGCATGCCACGAAGATGTCTCGTCATGTTGTTGTCTAACCAATTTCCTCTGAAATTCAAACCATAGGCTACAAGTGCTTCATATTTCCATCCATGAGATCAAATTTGTGAAATCGTAATTATGGATTTTGTCATAAATACATTGGGCACCATGCGTAAGTGTGAAATTGATCTAAGGTGCAATTTTCAACACTACAAAACCAAACAAGATTACAATCCATATCTATATAGATCCCCTTTAACAATTAAAGCTTGAGGAACCTTTTGAAGTTGTTAAAAAAACATGCATGAGATTGTCATGATGTTGAAGGATGATTTGGAAAAACTAACATTAATCATTATACTTTTACATTCGTGAAGCATACATTTCTTTCGAAGGCCGTTGAAAAGTTAAGACTTTTACAACCTTTTTCGTGTGCACCATATATCTTGCATCTAAGATTGCTTTAGTTTCCTTGATGAAACTATCTAAACTTGACACCAAATTTATCATTTTTCCAAACTATTATTCAACATAAATGAGTTCAGTTCATGACCTACAAAAAATGAGGCACACAAATTAGGCAACATATTATTAAAGTTTGATTTTCACTAATAAAATTTCTTGACCTCTCCACTCTCATCCAAAATTTTGGAATTAAAGCCTCTTCAAGTGACTCAAAAGAATTCAATTTTTCTTTTAATTGAAATTCAAATTAACTCTAAAAAATTGATGTCACTTATCAATCCTAGCAGTTAATGAGCAGTTGCTAGTTTTTCAAGTACAATGGAATCATATTTTTCTTTCATGTATCTTCCTCCCATTAGCAACAACCTTGGAATCCATTTTCTTAGGATTTCGTTAAATTTTTCTTCATTTTGCATATGGTTAGTGTATGATTTCTTCAAGTTGTTGTAACTAACCCATGTATCATCTAATTTGTGCATAATGCATGTTATCTAATGGCTCACTAAATCATCAATTATATTAATCATATCATTTATTCCTTCCTCCCTTGTATCTTTTTCTGCCTCCCTACTTTGCTTTAGCGCTCTTTTGATTCCTTTATCCTCAATGTGAAGGTTTCTCTATCTTGGAAAGTCATGTCCACAAAGCTACACTAAGGGGTAGTAGGCTTAGATATAATGCTCTAGGGATGAGGTATTGGAGATTGTACCCTATTGTACTCCTACACCAATTTTATGTGATCTTTTTATAGCTTCTCAAAATTTTCTTGTAACTTCTTAGTTGCAACCTCATTAAACATTGTTGTGCTCACTACCAAGGATGCAACTTGTGGGGTAGCAACTAATTTTATTACAATTAAGTTTTCTATAAGCTAAAATATGTCTCTTGCAACCTGAGGTTTTTCATTTTTAGGATCCACTGCCCATATTGCTAGTGTCTTAAATTTTATGTTGAATCTAGACCCAAAATATAAGTCCTTGACAATATTTTTTAGATGTTAGCACCTCCTCATTTGTGTCATGTCTCCTAATGGTTTATAGGCAATTATCAAGGTTATATCCCATCCTAACAACAATAATCATCCAACTTCCTTGACTATCCTCCTCCCTTCCTCAAGGGTAATGTTCTTGACATGGAAGTAAACTTATTGCTTTACTTTCTTAGTTACTTCCTTCATTTCTTCCTTTTTGGTGTCTTCTTTTTCTTAATTTAACTTTTAAATTAATATTTCCATCTATTTCCTTGATTACAAGGTCCTTAAATTCTTTAGACTTCACAAATTCATTATTTGAAAAAAAAATTGTATTAGTCAAGGGCTCTTTTATCATTCAAAGCATCACCTCCTACCCTAAGATCAAATTGAATTGTTTTATGGAGCTTCATAAATTTGTATCATTTGCAGGGAAGCAAGAAATTGATTTACTTCTTCAATATTTTACACATTCTCTACCACATCCTCTATCACAATGTCATCAATAGGGTAATCAAAAAATGGTTGAAAACCTCCTTTTTTCATAGGAATCACTTGTGGAGGAGAAACTTTTGCAAGTTCAATTATCTTTGCTGCAAGTTATTGAGTCAAATTCTCATTTTCTTTCTCTTACTATTGGACCTCATCTCTAACATGTCTTTGAATTTTTGCAAGAGATATAAATATGAGGTTGGCATCTCTATCAAGCATTGTATACATTCTTAAGATATGATATGTAAGTTCTTTTTATGTTGCTTTATTTAATTTGCATCACTCTTTTTTTTCTCTTCTCCAATGAAGATAGCAAGTCATTTTTACTTCATTTCCTTGAATTCTGCATTAGATGTGCAATTCTTGATCAAGTCATCAACTTCATAATATTCATGGTAAAATAGATATTTTGTCACCCCTCTTCTAGTAAAATCTATGAAATGCTCAAGGTCACAATTCCTTTTCTTATCCACTCTCATTCTATAAGCTTGTAATTTAAAACCCAATAGCTTCGATCCCTCTTTGGCTATAATTATGAAATCAAAAAATATGATAGATGGGAGGAGAATGAACCCTTCTTATGTTCCCTTGAATGTTGTTTGTTCAAATCATTTAATTGTCACATAATTTCCATGTAGGCAATTCTTTAAAGGACATATTTAGGAAAAATATGGGGCTCAATAGATTCTCCATAAAATCTTATGGTTGTGGTGTTGGAGAGTAGGAACCAGTCACCCCAATTATGACTTACCCCCTTCTCGAGCCATTTATCCTTGGGTCTTAGAAACTTCATCACATCATTAGATAGCCTGTTATTATGATACCCAACTTTTTGAGCAGTACTTGTACAAAGTGCTCTTCAAATACAACATAATTAGAGGATTTGCAATTCATATCCCACATGTGTTTTTTTCCTTGAATTGGTATGGAAACCCCCTCAACAGTTTGCAACTACAAACATAAAGCCTTATTCCAAATATTTTTCCCACAATGCAAGAGGATGTGACACAACAAGGAATACCACTTGAAATACATGACCTTGTCATCACCTTTTATAGCAACTAATTCCTTATGAGTCCCTTTTGTAATGTACGTAGTAAAATAAAAATCTCTATTTAAGTCTTTGTGTTTTATATTCACTACCATCATCATTAGGTGTACTATTATTTGTGGTTTGAAATCAATATCCAAGACTTGGCATAGAGAATAATAAATTCTAATGAAATACTCCTCAAAGATGTATGTATTGAAAGGATCTTTCTCATCTTTGGAAAAATAGGTGAGCTTGTTCTCTGATGTCCTCTTTGGTGAGGCAACTATCTAACTCTATAACTATACCTATCTTTGGTGTATTCTCTACTTAATTCATTAAATTATATTGGAACATTGGTTTAAATATTTAAATTAAAGACTTAATAAATTAACTCTCTATTCAACATCATTGGGAGACCACCCTTGGCACTCAATAAGGTCCTTGAAAAAGCATCACACTTCTTGAAAATTGCCCTATTTAACTCCACATTAATGAATATATTAATCACTACAAGCCTACCTGAATCGAAGTTCCATATGTTTGAAATGGGAAAGGCAATATTACTATGCCTATGACAGTAGTTGAAAAGGTCACAACCTTGAAAATGCATGGTTGCCTCCCTAACAATTTTTCTCTATCACTAAGCCTATCAGATAAGATTCCTATTCCTTGGGAATGATTAGCCCTCTTGGAAGAGTCAAGAAATTGACTTAACAAGTCCTTCTCAAGGCTCTCTTCATCTTCCCACTTCGAGAAGTTAATTGACTCATTCTGGAAATTTTCTCACATAGACTATGGCATCGATAATTAACCACAACTAAGATTTCTCACAATTATGAATAACTTTTATGTTGCCTAGAAAACCCTAACAACTAAACCCCTTATAATTAGAATGGTTCTTTTGCAATAATAGATGGAAGTAATTAAGATTACTCGTTTATGGTGCTAAAAAAACCTAATTTCACTCTTTTAGCTTTGTAAACACCACAACAACTCAATTCCATCTTGTAATTCTAGTCTAGATGTTTGAGAACAATGAATTCAATGGTTTTGAGTTAGAGAATGATAGAAATCTGTTATTTCCAATAGTAATTGCTCATACGAGCGAAACCAATGAGTTTCCCATTAGTCGCTGATAATATTGAATTTGAACCATCAATCTAATGAGGTGTGTAGATAAATGATTTAAGCCTTTAAAGGTTCCATTTAAAGGATTTTAATTAAAGAGGGTTTGATCAAACCCCGTTAGATTAAACCCCCTTGGATAAAACCTCGTTAGTTTTAAACCATACCTATATTGGAGTCTCCTCTACACCTATCAAAATGCTAATAAAAAACCACTTTTGATTTACCTTTTGGGGGATCAGATGAAGTCATTCAAAAATTATGTTTTGCAAGATTATAGCCCTTATTATAAGCTTCCCAAAAAGTATAATTTTAAATATATTTAATTTGATTATTATATTTATTTTTTGTTTCTTGTGAATGTAGGATTTTCAATGAACATTAAGGTCTTTTCTTCACACATATGGAAAAATAGGAAAATAGAGAATTTTTTTTCTAAAAAATACATGTGCACTAGGTATTGATGTCCGTATTCCAACAAAAAAAGAATAAGTTAATTCAAATGCATACAAAAAAAGTAATGTGAGCCGAAGTACACCTCTGTCCAAATTATAATTACTCTGAATTGGAAAGTTAATTAAAAAAAATATGCAACAAAAAATTATGAAAAAATATCCATGCACTAGATATTGGGGTGAAAAAATTGTATTTCAAAAATTAGAATTGTATCCTTTCTGTAAAATAAGTTATGCGAGCCAAAGTAAATATCACTTTTTAAAAATGTTGTTTTGTAGAAAAAATAAGTTATTAAAAATTACATAAAAGGATTCACAATTTATTTTTAATTTTAAAAAAAAAATATAATTACAATCTACACACAAAATCTCACAAATCACTAGTTTGCTTCATCTTCAAATTCTTAATGGTTTAGCTAATATAGGTGTAAGAAAGTGAAGATCTGGTGAAAAAGTTGATTAAAATGTCAAGTTTAGCCAAAAAGTGTAGCCCATTATTGTGGGATCACCTCACTCCAATGATACATTACTAGTTGTAAAGGTGATGCCAAGCCATGGGAGGGGCTCCACAATCATTATCCAAGCCTATACATTGAGATACCAAGCTGAATTGTTTTAATATCATGGCTACCAGGTGCCATTAGAGTGCAATAGTGCAATCTCAAAAGGTTATATTAAATAGAGAAATCATAAATTGCAAAGATATATTGTGCTGCAATGGGTAGCAAACACTTGATATTCATTCATTTGTCTTCATAGTTTAACCATATACTCAACAAAAACTAAAGAAATTACCCGGGCCCAATCCATATGAATGACACATGTTCATAGTGTAGTAGCACAAGTCTATTCTCAGTGCATATCAAGAAATTACATTGCATAGAGAGGAAGTGTTGCAATGAGAGAAATTCCATCTATACAAATAGTGGCCCCATGCATACTTATAGGCACAAATCATTGAAGAAGGAGACATGGTAGCCAAGCACAATAACACGACTTCAAAAGGCTTTACTTTCTCAAACTTACACAAAAGGGAACAAGTACGATCCAATAGAAACAAAGAAAACTCAACATGATAGTGGTCCCACAAGCCTATTGCAACTACGCAACAATAGGAATAAGACAACAAATATACAAGCTCTTAACTTGAAACGCAAAGACAAGGAGAAAGATGATCCACTATGGTTGGAGGAAGAGGACCAAAAACTTTGGGAAAGGATCTCCCAAGATAGTACATACAATGTCACACACTACGGGGCTAAATTGTTGGGAATATGCACTTTATTCAACTTGGTCATATGAAATGGTATTGAGAACATGGTTGAACCCAGGTAACATCACCTTTAAAACCTACAATGGGAAAAGTGTGGTAGTTTATGTCATTTTCTCATATAATTACACTTCAAAGCTAAAGGAGCTAGTGATTGGAAAGTGTTTGATAGAGTTGAAATCAAATAATAATCTAATATACGTAAAACTTGACATCCACATAAACATGCAACAAGGGGGGCAAGTCTATTTCAACAAAAAGAAAGTGCCTCCACAAGGTAGAATCATAATGAACCAAGACAATAAGAAAATCTTCAAGGCTGCCCTAAAAAAAATTCAGGAATTATGAAAGAAATTTAGCTAACATGGAGAATCACCCTATAAATAAGAGCATGCCGACCCCCCTAGTTCACAAGGCTTTGGGTGAGTGTAAGAGAGTTAGGCCTAAGAAGGGAAATACAAATACTTTTCCAACAAACCCCTGGTTCAACAAAGAGTGCAAGGTAACAAAAATAAAACTTTGTGAGGGTGGAAGGACCACAAAAAGCAAGAAAGAATATGAAAAGATGATACAAAATAAAAAAGAAAAATATATGAGCTCAAGAAGAATAGAGCTAATTTCCCTTGGAAAGAACAACCCTAAGAAATTTTGGAAGGAGCTACAACAAAAAAGAAAACAAATGGAAAACACTATCGCAAGCTCTCAATGGATGGACTATGCAAAGATATTGTATGAAAGTGGACAAGATAAACATAGACCTCCAATAATCAAGGCTACTACTAAACTTTTCACCATCGAAGATATCAATCAAGGCATAAAAATGTTGACTAGAGGAAAAGCACAAGATATTGATGGGCTACAAGCATAACACTTAAAGTGGGGTATTGAGGTCCTTACACCTTGTATCAAGTGCATCTTCAACAAATTCATTCAAGAGGGCTTTCCAGAAGGGTGGATGACTAGTTTTGTTATTCCCTTGTACAAAAGTGGTGACAATAATAACCCATCAAACTATTGCACTATTATGATTAATCCACTTCTTGGAAAACATTTTGGAAGCATGATTGAATGCAAAATTAGTAGTTGGGCAGAGATAGAGGGAAAAAGAGCAAAGGGACAAGCTGGTTTTAGATTGAAGCAGTCCACTATTCATCACGATATTACTCTTAGATTTTTGATTGAAAAAATATGGAACGTTTGGGGGGAGGAGGCCTTTTGCTTCTTTCTAGACTTTAAAAAAGCCTTTGACACAGTACCATGAGGTAAGTTGTGGAATAGAATGGAGTAAATAGGAGTTCCAAAGGTGCTTAGGGTGGTTGTTCATAGGCTACATGATTAGGTCAGAGCTAAAATCAGAATTAATGAAGGCATGTTTGAGTGCTTTGGCAGTGACATTGGTGTCAAGCAAGGTTGCCCACTTTCCACAACTTTATTTGGGCTTTACATTGATAAGTTGGAAGAGTGGATATACAAAGTTGGTGGGGAGGGTATTCAATTGGCCAAATATGTAATAAAATTACTCTTGTATGCATATGATCTAATTCTAATTGCTAAAACAACCCATGAGCTAAGAAAGCACTTGAAGTTGTTTGAATCTTTTTGTCATGAAGTTGGGATGCAAGTGAAGACTAGAAAAACTAAAATAACAATCTCCTCTTTACAAAGGAAAAAGCAACAAATTGACTTTATCTTTGAAGGTAGACCATTGGAAATAGTGGACGAATACAAATACCTTGGGCTTGATTTTCACAACAAACTCAATTGGGAAACATGTAGAGAATAAAGAATTCAAGGGGGTTGGAAATCACTATACTCTCTACAAAATAGATGTAGAAACGATGAATTATAGGATTGGAAAACCAAGAGAATGTTGTTTGGCTTACTTGTGGTCCTAGTGGTTCTCTATGGGTGTGAAATTTAGGGCAACAACATGTCAGATAAAAAATGGAGGCAAGTGGAAAGTTTCCAAAAGCATTTAATTGTTAGCAACCTCAAACTCAAAATTGCAAACCCTTATGAGATTTTATTGGCGGAGGCAGGTACCTTCCCCTTGGAAGCTTTAGCGATGATTCGATTACTAAGTTACCTATAGAAGGTCCAAAATATGGAGAACCATTGTTGGCCTACGCTAATTGTGGAAGAAGAGTTAGATAGAAAAAATAATACATGGATGGAACAAAATAGAAAATGGATGAAAAAATGGGATGTGAATATGTATGATTGTCCAAGCACAAATGAAGAAATAAAAAAAAATGTGAAAGAAAAATTTAAAATGCTATATGGACAAAACAGTTAGAGCAATTTTTTTTTACTATATCAAAGAATTTAACCCCAAGGGGGACTATGAGGAAAAATCCTATATAGGAGCGAATTTTAAATGGAAAGAAAAGATGTTGATAACTCAATTATGAACTAGTTCTCATCATCTTAGATGTGAAATGAGCAGAAGGATGGTACCTAAAGAAGAGTAGGAAAAAAGAATATGCCAATTTTGTGACAAGGGAATGATGGAGACAAAATGACACTTTGTTATGGAGTGCTCAACATATAAAGATATTCGGGTCAATTACGAGGACACCTTACACTTGTTGATAACTTAAGTACCTTGTTTGAGGAGGCAAGGTTGGACAAAATGACAAACTACATCAAAATCCACTGCGGAGGAGCTGATCTCGAATGAAGATCACAAACTGTTTAGGGTCTTTCTCTTTGTTGGTGGTCTTGTACTGTTCCTAGGTCCCATAGGTTTCTGTGGCCTTGTGGACATTATTAAAATATTTTATTTCAAAGGATTATAGTGGAATCCACATGGCACAATAGTGCAATTTAGAGGTTAATATGCATCAAGAAATTATAATTCAAAGAGCGAGTCTGCTTGAATAAAACAATGTCACATGGACATGGGCAGGAACCACTAAATGATTGATTACTTGCAAGCGGACAAAGGTGTTGCTTAAAGCATTGAAACAAAGAGTTATTTTGGTTACTCGTATAAAGGGAGCGGTAAAGAAATGTAGCTCTCGAGACATGAGACATGAAGAAATGACTTAAGTGCACATAATGGGCTTACATAATCAACATAAAAATAGAATATTAGAGCATCGAGCATGGTCAGAGGGTTTAGGGTTTTAGGTTTATTGGAAAACTCTTAGAAAAATGCACAAAAAACCTTAGAAATTTGCAAGTTTCAATAAGATGGATATTACATTCCAATTAGTAGTGTGACCACATTAGTTTGTTTGGAAGTTAGAGTAGTTGATACAATCACACTTGGGTGAGGTTAGGGCTTGGGTACACAATACTCCACTACAATATTTGGTAACTATCCTAGTTGTTCCACACATTTTTGGAGGGAGCTCTTCAATGAGCCTCTTTAGTGAGACATGCACATTTTTGACATATACATCAGTCCACCTTAATCCATTTTCTTTTGTTTTTACTTGACGGGTGGGAATTTCTTTAGCTTCTTAATCCAAGGAACGCCCATCGTGACATGTTAGGTTGTCCTTGTAGTCTTTTGTTTCTTTTATCTATAAGAGCTCATTATAATAAGTTTTACTATATTGTAACTTTTTACGAAGCCCTCTAACACATTGAACGTTTAATTAATATGTTGTTGTTTCAACACTATTTCATATATCATTGTATTATTGTCTCAATAAAAATAATGACTCCCACTCAATATTATATGCTAATAAATTTTCATAACAACCAACAATCCATATTATAAAATGAATGATTGTAGGCTATTAATCCTTCATTGATGTGCACCATAATTTTTAAGTTGTCTAGATTATATATTCAAAAGCATCATATAAAGACATTTAGACATCATAGAAAGATGAAATTAAAATTCTTTTGGTCTCGTTGGACGTTAAAAGTCTTCTATTCTATTCTATCCATATCTCAATTACTTTATATTTTGAAGGAAATTAATTTTTTTACAAATGATTTTTAGCCGATAGTTAGTCCATAGGCTATATTATGTGGGCCCTGCCTACCGGATTCAGTGCTTCTCCCGCCTGAAAATAATTTTTCGATCAGTCATATCATTCCTCGCCTCACGCCTAAAAACAAATTTTGACTTCGTATTTAATATTTTCGTTTAAAGGCCTGCAAAAGTCTCGCCGTCGGCTGAACGCCTAATATCTTGTCTCGAGCTCAAGAATCTGAGTAATCCCTAAAACCCCGTTATTTTCAGATTTGGTTTTCTGTAAATAGATTGATGCAACAGCTGTAGGAAGATTGGATTTGGTTCGCGTCATTTAAATAAATTCCTGCTGTGGTAGGGTTTCGTACTTTTATTGCAAGCTCAGCGCGTTTTTAATCATCGGTATCTTCGATAGAACAACACAATCTGTGCAGAATTTTTAGGTATGTCGCTTGCCATGGTTTCAGTGAATTTTATTTTTTGGAATCTTTACGCTGCCGGATCATTTTTGTTGTGTTTTATTTCGTTTGAGTACAATTATGTTGCTATCCCTTAAATGAAAGAGATTGGTTCTCACGGAAAGTTGTCTTGTGCTGGGAAAAAAAGCTTTCAGGCAGTTGAAACATTCCTCATCCCATGCCTGTAAAAAATCTTTAACTCACAACCAATATTTTCGTTTAAAAGCCTGCAATTTTTATGTCTTGAACTCAAGAATTGATTAGCGCTTTCAGATGCTTAATTAAGTTTGCGTACAAAACTTGGGCGCATCGACATGTGCTATCCCCTGATTTTTAGGGTTTGAAATCCTATGATTTGATTTTTTCTTGGTGTGAGCTTGTACCCTTCAGAATGAATAATGGACTTGAGTTTCCTGCAATGACCGCATTTCAATTACCCATAGAGCTCATGCCTGCCCTGAATCCTGTTACAGCCAATCCAGCTAGTGTTCAAAATGTTTATTCAGGAATCATACCCCTCGGTGTTGTCCCACTTAATTTGGCAAATAATGTTCGAGAGGCCCTTTTGTTTGGGATCCAATTTGCCCTTGCCTGCAACGCAACCAATAATAAAAAAAGATTTGGCAATTTATATTATTTTGAAGATTTGTTAATTTTGTGTTGTCTTTTGATCATGTAATACAAATCAACCCATATCTTTGCCTATCAATTGAATTAGTGTTGTAGAAAAACATTTGTTATGATTGTATTTGGCATCAAGGAGGTCTCAATGATGTTGTAGTCCATGGGATGCAATCTTCCAAATTTTCTTAATGTATGATTGCTAATAGTAGACAAATTTGCTAGGCTCCGCATTATCACTACTGCTGCGTTGCCACTGAATGTCCTAAGAAATCGTGCTAGGAGTTGTATATATTTTTGTCCTTCAAGTATTGTACGTTCAAAATTTTTGTCTTGTTAGAGTAGGTTTTCCTTTTCATTTTTGCTTAGCTTGGTCCGCTTTGCTTTCCTTAGTTTAGTTGTTGCTTGGTTTAGTTGAGAATAAAGGGATCCCATTTGTGAGGGGGATGTTGTGCTGTTTTGGATAATCATTCAGGAAGCGCTTTAGGATCCAGGTTGTTCTTTCGAGTTTTATCATTTGGTTAGGATTTGTACTTGACTCGGAAGGGAATCATCTATTGTGTCTTGAAACCAAGTCTCACGATTACTATATTTTACACACATAATTGATTGCTCTAAGTCATTGAGGTTTCTTGGGAGAAGTCGTGGCAGGTGAAAAATCTTAAATCCTACTTGTCACCCCAGTAATTCTCAAACCTATTGGTAGCTTCACTGCTTGCCAACCAATTGGAATTGATGGGAAAAAAAAAAGAAGAAAAAGAAAAGACAAAATGTGCTAAAAAAGAAATATTTGAAAAAGAGCAATGAAAGAAATACCAAAGTATTTGGCTTTGGGAATTTGCGAATAACTCCGCCGGGGTTATGAACGCCTGACTGACAGTGGAGTAATATTCGTGAGAATTACAGGATGCTCTTAAAGTTAGGATCATTATGTAGCTCGTCACGACGGATTCTAGGAACTTCAATGGTCTTTTGAGGTGGATAAACACATGTGCACACACTTGTAATCAAAAGACGAGGTGCCTTGATCCAATTTAGGATTCCTCTTCCCTTTTAAGTATGTCCCCCTAGTGAATTGATGGGTTGGGAAGAATTATCCAAAGGTTTTGAGTGTGGAAGAGGTTTTGTCTTTGAAATGTTCAGGAACATTTATTCGAAGTGGTGCTAATGTTGTGACCTTTTCACACATCACCCCATTCAAAATGGGTACCCCCTAATTTTTGAACCATTTTGGTCTTTTGGTTTTGGTTTTGGGTTGTTTTGTGTCTCTCTCTATCTCTCTCTGTTCTTTGCGGTCTTTTCGGGGATGTCGCTATATTCGTGCTTAAGTTGAAATATTGGCTAACTCTGTGAATTAGGGTTTTCATTCTTCAGGCTTGTTCAAGGTTAAATTGAGTTGGCAAATTGAAATATGAGCTTGGTACTACAATCAGGATACTTCAAGCAAGATCCCATCAAATTTTCACTGAGTTCTGACAACTTAATATTTTTAGTAAGTACTCAATATTGGGGTCTTTCCTCAGAATTTTGGAATTCCGACTACTCCACCACATTCAGGGCACTTCAAAGTACTCGCACACAAAATTTGAACAGATCCAGACAACTTGCTATTTTTAGCAGTTCGGACTTCAGAAGGCAATTTTCAAGGTTTGAATGTAAGATTTTTCAACGCATGTCAAGATATTCTTTTTGTGTTTTTCAAGAGCTTCGCGATGGTATAACATGCATGTCAAAATGATGACTTCCTATTTTTAGAAGGTGCTTGCATGTGGACCAATTTTTTGGGTTTTTCTAGGTTATTTGAGATCTCTCAGGCAGTATGACATGCAATTACATCTGGCGGACAGTTGATCACTTTTTCAGGCACTTACTAGTTTTAGCAGGTTCACTCTAGCAGCTCCCCAATATTTCAGTTTCACGAACATAGCAACATGCAACAAAAATGGAGTCAAATGGAGGTCATTTGAGGCACATGCAAGTTAGATTAGGGTTTCCAACTTTGGTGCGTAAAAAGAAGGGCAAAACTTGGGAAAAATGAAAAATTGATGTATCCCATCGCGATTAGCATCCTTCAAGCAGTCTATTGGTAAAATTTGAGCGCAATCCGAACACTTACTATTTATAGTAAGTCACCTCCAGAACAGGGCTAAAAATAGCAGGTCAACATGAGGGGTAGGTGTGAATAGGTCAAACAAGTCATGAGGGTCACTCTTGGCAAATTTCAAGTCAAGAGGAGTTGCAGAGGTTCGAGAATCAAAAGGTTACTAAAAACAGAAAATGAGGGCAAGCGGGCTAAAAAAGTGGCTAAGTATTCAAAAGCCACCCCCAAAAGTTTCCTTGATACTCTAGATGCAAAAACGCCTAAGGCATGCAAGTTGAAAATGGAAGTTGAACCCTCTATATGCGCCCAAGGTGGAAGAGACAGCTGGCAGAGTGAGAAAGTTTCTAAGTCATGTAAAATGGAAGCTAAAGGGGTCAAATGCGCCCTTGTGAAGGAATGGGGAGGTCGAAAATTTTCTAAGTCATGAAATGAGAGCTCATACCCTCTAAATGCGCCTTTGAATGAAGTGGAGGTGAATTTTTTTTCTAAGTGATGAAAATAAAAGCAAGCACTCCCATATGCGCCCATGGTGAGAAGTGCCAAAATGAAAGCTCCACCCTCCAGATGCACCCAAGTTGTAAGGAGGCCTTGAAAAGTTTCCAAAATGTTAAAAATGGAGGCACACCCCCTTGAATGCGCCTATCTTGAAGTGAGGGTGTTTTAAAAAATTTCGAAGTGTGAAATGAGAGAACACTCCCTTGAATGCGCCTTTGAATGAAGAGGAGAGGTTGAAAAACTTTTTAAGTATGCAAACTTGAAAGGACACCCCCCTAAATGCGCCCTCAAGAGGAATGGGGTAGCATAAAAGTTTCTAAGGCATCAAAATGGGAGCACACCCTTTCATATACGCCCAAGGTAAGCATGGGGATGTTGAGAAAATATTCTAAGGAAACAAAATAGAAGCACACCCTTCTATGTGCGCCCATGAAGAAAATGAGGGTTGAAAGTGTTTTAAGTCACAAAAACAAAAGCAAAAGGAGTAAAATGCACCCCCAAGAGGGATACATGACTTGAAGAAATTTCTAAGTTAGGGAAATGGGAGAACACCCCTCTTAATGTGTCCATCAAGGTGAAGTGACTTGAAATATTTCTAAGTGTCACAAGATGGAAGCTAGACCTTCCAAATGCGCCCTTGGCAAGAAGTAAGAAGAAGGTGGATGAAGAAATTTCTAAAGAGTAAAAATAAAAGCTCAAAACCCCATATGTGCCCACCATGAAGAGGTTAAGTGGGAGATATTCTAAGGCGTTGCAAAATAAAAGTATGACCCTTCATATGCGCCCACCTTGTGAAGAGGTATGGGATTCTGCTAAGGCATGGAAAATAAAAGAAGGCCCTCTTAAATGCGCCCTCAAGGTAGAGTGATTTTTCTAAGGTGTGAGAATGAAGGTTCAAGGGGTCATTTGCGCCCAAGGTGAACAAGATGCTAGAAGAGTCTGAGGCGTTGAAAATAAAAGTGCAAGGGGTCAAATGTGCCCAAAGCAGGAAGGAAATAATAGGTTGGCTAGGAAAACGCCTAAGGAAAAGAGGGTGTTTGAAAATTTTCCAAGGTGGCAATTGATGTGAAATATTTTCTATGACATTAAAATGAAGTTGACCCCTCTAAAGGCGCTAGGGGTAGGGAAGTGATACTCTAAAGCATTGAGAATTGAATAGCAGGCTCATCAAAATGCGCCCTTGACATGAAGTGTTTGGGAAAATATTCAAAGGCGTTAAAAATAAAAAAGTCACCTAGTGAATGTGCCCAAGGTGGAAAAGGTTGAAGTAGACGTTAGGGGAAAATGTTTTCAAAGGAGATAAATTAAGTGAACCCCTCCATGTGCACCCATGGAGAGGAAATAAAAGAAAACTTAAAATTTTGCCTAAGGCACAAACTCCAAGCACAAGGTGGTAGATGTGCCCTTGAAGAAGACCTCATGAAATGAACGCACAAGTCTCTAGATGCACCCATGATGAAAAATTATGCTAGAGAAAAATGATGAATTTTATCAGATCTAGAGATCAAGCATACCTTGGAAATCAAAACATGGGAATTAGGTAAGTGAAGTGAATTTATACTATGTGTTCTGATGCTCTTCTTTTGTTTGTTTTGCAAGATGATCACCAGGGCCAAAGCGTGATGACTTGGGGTGATGGAGCAAGTACTTCAGGACAACATTACAACCTTGGAAGGGGAAAAGGTTACATGTTTGAAACTCCATGATGTCTCATTTGTGCCCAAGCCAAGAAAGAGGATGTTGGAAGAAACGACTGTGTTGGGATCTCTCCACAAAGACCTAATATGCACTCAACTCAGGAAGGCAGGCGACAAGGTAAAAATGAAGGAGTTAGGTGAAAAAGTTCCCAAGGCAAAGGGAAATGGCAGGGGGGAATTGGTCTAAGGCATTAAGAACGTGATGCAAAAGGGGCTAAATGCGCCCAAGGCAATGGGCTAGAGAAATATGAAAGTTACAAGAGAGAAATGCGTCCAAGAATTAAAACAACAGGAGGGTTGAACGGGAGAAATCTTTGCTCCACCGCTTGTGCATCATCCATATGCTTGCCTCCCCCTAATGCAACAGAATTGGCAGACAGAGCAGAGAAAGTCTTGTACACGGATGAGATGCGCAGTCGCGGTGCTTGAATTCCAGGTTCCACCCATATTGGTTCAAGAAGTAGAAGCTGTGATGATCAGATTGATCGAGTTTGCAGCCAAAGAGGACAATGGAAACGTCTTGCTGGATGACGATCTTTTGGAAGATGGTGATGGACATTTATTGCTCATTATGATTTCTATAGAGGAGTGGACAATATTTTGTTCATTTATTACCCCACTCCTCTCCGTGGCGGTTTTTAGGGCAGAACCCTGACTAGGGCTTAAGTGGCTCAATTTGAGCCCTTTATTGTAATTTAGTCTGAGCTGTCCGTTGGACTGGGCCAATTATAAAAGGGGCATCTCCCCTCATTTGTAATTCATTAGAAGATAGATTAGACATTAGAGATTAGAATAGAGGAGAGAATAGCATAGAAGTTAGCATAGATTGTTAGTATAGATTGAAGAGGAAAGAAAGTTTTCCATTTGAAGGCTTTGTAAGAAGTTGTTGTGAACACTATCATAATATAAAGAGTTATCATTGCTTGATGGTTCCATCTTTTGTTGTGAATAGCTAGCAAGGCTTCTTCGTCTTTCCAATTCACTTAGAATTCTAAGAATAGCTTAAAGTAAAGTAGATTTTACTTCATGTAAGTAGTTGGTAGTTGTGAAATGTGGCGTTTGATTTGAGCAAGCTTTGTTATCCATACCACTAGTAGGCTCACTGACGGTGGGTTTACCTTGCGTGGTCGACTAGAATACTTTGAACTTAACTTCAATTACGGTTCATATGTTGGTATGCATCGTTGTGATGGTATCTGCATGTTGAGTCGTAGTTTGAATATCTATCGTTATCCCTTTGAAGATTGCACCGGCTCTGTAGAAGCTGTCTAAAGTGAGGTGAAGCAGAACTTGGTTTGGGCTTGCAAGAATTGGTCTCTGCATCCCGCATTTAGAGTAGACAGTAGAACCTTTCATCCCTATCCTTTTTATTTCAGCATTTTCCCGGTAAGCTTAGGAAACCCGAGCATCATCGATAAATCTTTCATGTCTTGCAAGTTCTTCTCTTTGATTGAACAATTGTGTGAGTCCCCTTGGAATAACCAACAAATCACATTGAGCCAATTGAGACTATCCATTGCATAAGGAACCTTGGAGTTGAATGTATGATCTTTCTAGCAATCTTAGCATGCAAAATACTTTGTTCAAGAGAGGATAGAATAACCGTTAGGAAACTTTATTCTGTGTTGGTGTGGTCATAAAACACCCGTCAACAGGTTATGATTTTAGATTTTAGAGTGTAGTAAATTACAGTTAGGCATTGACAATTTAGAGGGAAAATAAACCAGCACTTGCAACTTTAGGAGGTGTAAGGGATGTGCCGATAGGAAAGTCAAGAGAATGCCATCATTGTCGTCTCCCTACATCCAACCATTAATACCCTTGTCCTTAATTCCTTTAGGATTTTCCATAGGCCAAAGTATTTTGTTACACCTTAAAAATAAGCCTGCAGCTACAGAATAGTTAGACCACTATAAAGATAAGAGCATTATTAAATTACTGTTAAATACCATTCAATGCCATTTTGCATTGATATACCAGGTCATGTCGACATATACAAATGTTACTCATCCATAGAACTTAAAACAACTATACCTACATCTAGAAAATATAAGAATATCCATTAGTATTTTGACTAGTGGAGAGAGAAAGTTCAGCTTAATTACAGTTGTACATAGGTTGAAAGTATTGACCAGCACAAAACAGATAAAATAGTTGCCATATCAGTGTTTAATTCGTTAAAAGTGAAAGTAAACAGTTTTGACTATATTCAAGTAGAAAAAGTGGCAACTGGCACATGTATAAAACCAAAACCAAGAACAATAAAACAGATGAACAAGTGCCAGTCAACCCATATCTAAATTCAAACCATTGACCATCACAAAAGGGTGAGGAAATGTTGACCAACATTTCTTTGGTCAAAAACAAGTACAAACATTCAGTTTTCCATGTTGAGGTCAATGATAAAGTGCCAACTGACACAGCTCTGTGAACTAATAAGCAGCAAACAGAATACATTACAGATGAGGCAAAACAATTGTTGACAAAGGTCACACAAGAAAGAGGCTTTAATGATGAAGGTTGGTGAGGAATTAATTCTTAAATGACTTGCCAATCTCCAACTAAGACAAAAGAAAGTACAAAGGTTTTGACTAGCAGAAAAGGTTAGTAAGGTAGAAGACGGTTAGTGAAATGGGTAATCAACAATGGTGCTGGTATATTAGGACAGAATAATGAAATGAAAGAAAGTAGTTTACCTTTCATGACCAACCGGAGCAAGATTATGATGATTAACAACTTTCTGTGAAGAAAATCTAGTCAGTTTGGTTCAATGGTTAGCTTATATTAGTATGAATGCTGTTTCAAAACTCATTTGTTTTGTTTAGAGATAGCTTAAAAACTGGTTTTGTTGATAGACAATACCTTGATATAATGAGAACACCAAAGTGCCTTTGAGTAACAGTTTATTGCGTAACTTTGTTGCATACGTTTTGTTATTTAAATGTTATTCCAATATAAAATGATGAGATCTTATGGTGGGATTTTACTGTATATTGATCAATTATTCTATATCATTCTTGATTCTTATTTAAACTCATGTTGTCAAGCTGTCTGCTAGGTTGTTAGACTTTTTCAAAATGTAGCTCATGAGTGGAAATGCAATAACTTCTAGAGTTCAGTAGAGTTTTACTTTCCTTAAAATATGGTCTTTTAAATTACTTGGGGTTTCAAATATTTGTTTCATTCTTATCATTTTTTTCCTACTTTCAGATATACTGTTACTCTGCTTCTAAAAGTACGTGAGGGTTACTGCTGTCATGTCTGGGGACCTTGTCCTTAAATCATCATGTGGTGGCTGTGGAACAACATCAGATTTATATGGAAGCAACTGCAAGCATATGACTCTATGCCTGGCTTGTGGGAAATCAATGGCAGAAAGTAAAGCATCTTGTTCCCAGTGTGGAGTTCCTGTTACCCGCTTAATTCGGGTGAGTTGCATATTATTATGCAGGCAGTTTTCCTGTAGCTCAATACATGCAAGCAAGGGTTTTAACTGAAATATCTTATGGAATATTCAGTTTGTTGATTATTTTATTTCATATCATTTTATTTCTGTCAAAGATTGAAAGGGGTTGAAGCTATTTTGCCATTTATGTTCAAGAACTTTTATTTGGCATTAGTTGTTGCTACTGTTAGTGGTACCCGTTTATACACATTAAATGCAAAATGCTACCTTAGGAATTGTAATTAGAATTTGTAAACCATTGAACAGCATAAAAATATCTGATATATTGAATTTGTGTGAGCTATATGCAGGAGTATAATGTCCGAGCAAGTAACAGTAGTGATAAAAGTTATTCTATTGCAAGATTTGTACAAGGTTTACCTACTTTTTCCAGAAAGAAAGGATCTGAAGCAAAGTGGTTTTTAAATAAAGAAGGTCTTAAAGGCCGCCAGTCGACAGATGCTTTGCGGGTACACTTCTACCTTGACAGAAAATAGATAGACCTTTGTTGAAATAATTTGACTAGCTAATGCCTATGAGAAACATTTATTCCTTAGGCAATTTTAAATGTGAACTTTTTCTTTTTTATCTAGTGGCACTGGATTATGCCTCTGAATTCTGGATTTATATTTTCTACAGTTTACTAATGTGCTGCCTACTTCCCTGTAGGATAGTGTAGTTTATGTTGCTCATGTTTATACCAATTCTACATTTTCTTGGCTCAGGACAAATACAAAAATAAACCATGGATATTGGAAGATGAGACGGGGCAGTACCAATTCCAAGGGCAACTTGAGGGTGCACAGCATGCAACTTACTATCTGTTGATGATGCATGGGAAGGAATTTCTTGCTATTCCTGCTGGTGCATGGTATAAACTGGCTTTCTGTTGTTTTCATATCAAATGCCTATCTGAGGTTTTGAAGTAAAGCTTAACAACATATTCAAATGGTGATGTAGAAGCCTTACCAAAATCTGTGTTTCTTGCTTTTTCTAATCCTTAATTGTAACAAAATGGTTAGTTATGCAAATTTAATGTGGATACAACTTTGGTTTAAGACACCATTCCCAATTTGATTTTCAAAAACTGTGTCATATTAGGTTTGATGTTTATGTTTGTAATTATATCTTTGTCAGGTACAATTTCAACAAAGTGGCTCAATATAAGCAGCTCACTTTGGAGGAAGCGGAAGAGAAAATGAAAAACCGAAGGAGAACAGCTGATGGGTTTCAGAGATGGATGATGAAAGCAGCAAACACTGGTGCTGCTGCATTTGGCGAAGTAGAAAAGCTTGAAGGTGGTGGGGGTGGAGGTGGAGGTGGAGGTGGAGGTGGCAGTGGGGGTCGGCGTAAAAAGGGCGATGATGATGATGACGACACTGTTCTATCAGACAAAGCAGAGGAGGATGAAGATGAAGAGGAGGAAAGAAAAAGTAGGCTTGGTCTAAACAAAAGAGCTGGTGATGATGATGAGGAAGGTGCAAGAGGAGCTGATCTGGATGGGGATGATGATGATGTAGAAAAAGGCAAGCCCTTCAATACTTTGACTTTTTCTTTCCCTGTATGTGTGTGCCCAGTCTTGTAAGAAACAGATTTTTTTTTCTGTATTCTCTGTTTTATTGCTATTTTCTAAATCCATGGAATTGGCCTTTTTTATTCTATAGGGATTTATAGCTAATGCATTCCACTGTGAGAGGATATCTCCTAATACACTAGCTTTGCATTTGATTAATATTGAAGGGCTATTTGCTTACTCTTTAGCTAATGCATCTCTACTGTACAGAGAGAGGAATCTCCTCTAATTCCTAGCTAATGCATTTTACTCTTCTGAGAGAGAACTAAATGATATAACCTGAAAAAAAATCACAAAATAAACTTTGTCATATATTATTAAACCAAAGCTATTAATGGTTTCATGCTTATCTTTTCTTTCATGTCTGTGGTCTCAGTCATATAAGAGAGTATCTCTAAGCTTTGTTATTTCAACTATAATAAGTAAGAAGTACAAGCTCATTGTTTTCATTGAACTTCCAAGAACGCTGTGGGATCTGTGTCTGTGGAACTACGACAAGCTGTCTTTTGCTTTAAGGCTCACTTCAGCGAGCTTACTTTATTCTACACAAACAATCTACAGCTCTAGATGACTTTAGATGAGTTCAGTGGAAGAAGTATTTATGCTTCTACATGATCAGACAAATGGCACAGAAGTCTCAAAACACATTTCCATTCTACAACTCTAGATGATTTTAGATGAGTCCAGTGGAAGTATTTATGCTTCTACATGATCAGACAAATGGGACAGAAGTCTTAAAACACCTTTCAATGTTAACTGTTGGAATGTGGAGTACTATGGCTTCTTTTTTGAGCGGTTGTTCTTTTTTGTAATATTAACCTATTGGCTGAAGCTAATGTTGTATGATTTACCCTGTCTCTGTTGAATGTACATTTGACTGGAGTGTAATGTGCATGCTACAAGGTTATGCCAAGGTCCAGGTGACATATTTTACTGGAGTTGAATGTGCATGTTACTAAGCTGTGTGTAGGTTACACATTCTACTGGAGTCAAATGTATCACTTACCGCCATTTCATCTATTGGATGGTCTGAGGGTCTGACCAAGCATGACTGAATTTGAAGCGTGACTGGAAACATGTCTTGATTTAATTGTTGATCATAAAACCATGACTGAATTTGAAACATATAATGCATACTGAGATACTTAAACATGGATGATTCTATTTGGTTTGGATCCAAATATTTGTATAACACCCAGTGATACTCGGCATTCTCAGGGATGACAGAGGTTTCTTGGGTTTCATCTGGGAAAAATTCTTTATCTGGAAAGTCAGGAAGGAACTGATTTTCTTTGGCCTACATATGTTTTCTCTTGATATATTTGGGTCCTTCAAGCTCTCTGACCATCCAAAATCTAGTATAAAAATTTTAAATAAGGATTCATAACCAAACTAGAAAAATAAATGTACAAGAATGTACAAATATAGGAACAAACATTTGGCACTTTATTCATGTAATATAACATACACATGGTTTCTCTATAATATAGAGTTAGACAAATACAACTAGGGAGAATATATGAGAGAGCTGCCTGAACATGAATGATCATCAGAAGCTATGTTAGCTGGACAATGAGCAACAACCATTTCTCATATTGAGCACAATTACTAACCACAAATAACAACACAAAATAGGAAATGCCCCTACACATAATTGGGATACATGCTAACCATTCCTACTTGAGTACAAGAAAACACAAGAAATCGAGTGAGAAAGGTACATAATGCAAACTAGTATACATTATGTCATGTAAAAAATGGTTAACAGAATTATATATATATAAGCTCACTGGTATTGATAAGCTTGTTATTTATTAGTGTACATAATTTTCACCATAACAATGTCAAATAAATGAACATTTCTGAATTGATTCAAAATTCATGAAAGGAAAATGCCAAACCATGTAAATTATGATAAGATGACACAAGAAATCAAAAGTTATAAACTTTAATTAAAAAAATCGTCATTATTTTATTTTTTATTTTTCAAAAGTGAGTCTAAAATATTATGGACATAGTTCTTGAACCAACAAGAGGATCCCACCTACTTTTTACATCAAAAAATAGTATATCATCAATGGCAGTTGGCTCCATGTTATCATCACTAGATTCATCATTGAGCTCTTTAAGATAAAATGTCACTGTCATCTCCATCTATAACTTTTGGAACTGTCTGGAGCTTTGGAGAATAAGAGTAGATGATTATTTTTCCACTTGCTGATATTAAAATAATATTCATTATTTATTATTTAATGCTCAATATTGTATTTTATTGTAAATTATTTAGATAAGATTGTCTCTGATCTTATCTGAAGTTTCTTTTTAGAAACTTCTTGATTTTTGTACATCTTGTAAATTATTTATTGAGCACATTGCTCATTGTCAATACATCGAATAATTTACCAATTACTTGCGTAATATGGTATCAAAGCAGGATTAAACTTATGAAATTCGAAAAAAAAAGATTTTTCAAATAAAATTTTCGAAGGAAATTTTTCAGTGCTTTTTTGAAAAGTTTATTTTCAGAAGTCGAATTCAGAAGATTTTTCGAGGGTTCTTGGGTGAAGATTTTTGTGAAAATCGCAACCCTCTCTTTGCATATTCGTGGGCACAATTTTGAGAAGCATTTTGGTTGTGGATTCTGTATTTGGTTTGCAAGTTTCCTTCTACCTACTTGTTTCCTCCTGCTCACGTTTTTTAGTCGCATTTCTTTCTGCTCTTTGGCTGCGATTCTAAAAAATCTTGGGCATGTTTCATGTACCTTTTTGTGGACACGTTTTCAATGTGTGAGGATTTTTTGTCTCTACCTGTGCGGATTCTTCCTGGATGCGATTTGAAGACTTAAAGAAGCAATTTTTGGCTGCATTTTTTGAGAATTTTTTTGGATGTGATTTTCAACTTCTTTTGGCCGCGTTTTCTTCCATTCTTGGACACGATTTCAGTTTCTTATGGATGCAATTTGGCGCTTTTTTCTCTACTCACGTTCTCTCCTTCTTTGGTCGTGGATTTTCAGACGATTTTTTGCATTTTTTCCAGACACTCATGGCCGCCTAGGGTTTTTGAAACTCAATTAGGGTTTTGACTGGCCATCTAAAGTCATAATTTTTTTTCGATTGCAGATTCTTGGTGGGTTTTTTGAGCTCGCAATTGGGTTGTCTTCAGATTTTTTTGGGTCTTCCGAAAATTTAACCTTGATTTTTGTGCCAGTCGTACTTTGTACTTTTCAAAGTTTGTACCTAAATTTGCCTCTGTTTTTACTTTGGAATTTGTGCCTCGAGTTTCATGCATTTAGCATATTCTTAGTACCTCATTTTTCATGCCTCAAAAAGTGTGAAGATGGCAAGTTTGACCTACATTATGTTGGAAGGCAGTTAGAGATTCAATGCCAAAAATTATAACACCTGGAAGCAACGAATGATGACAATCTTTGAATATCGCTGCCTTGATCAGATGATTCTCGGCAATGTTACTCGACCCATCACTGCGGATAAATCTCAGGGGAAGTTTGATGAGCAGAATTGTGAAGCGGTGATGCTTATTAAGCTTTCAGTTATAGATGATCAACTACCTCAGATTATGCTTGGAAAATCAGCAAAGGAGATTTGAGACCATCTGAAGGGTTTGCATGAAACTTCTGACAAAAGTCGTGCGTTCTTCTTGAAAAATATGCTGTTTTCTATCATGAGTGATGAGAAGACAACTTTGTAGGTGTACTTGAACAAAATCCAGGAGATCAGAGATCAGTTGGAGGCTATTGGTTGGAAAATGGAGGAGGAAGACATGGTCATAATCACTTTGAAAAGCCTACCTAAGTCTTATGAACATTTCATAGAGACTCTCAACATTATGTCTGCTAATGTTGACTTGAAGTTTTCAGAGCTTTGTACTATCCTCTTGCAGCAAGACCGCTGGAAACAACAATTTGGTAGCAGTGCTTCATCATCCTCTTCAGAGTAGGCATTTGCAGCTAAAACTCAGCCTAAGAACAAAGGCAAAGGTCAACCTTTGCAACAGAAAGGCTCTAGTCAACCTCCAAGCAGCCCTAAGAAAAAGAACATTCAATGCAATTACTGTCACAAGTATGGTCAAATGAAGAATGATTGTCGTCTTCGTTTGGCTTCTGAATAGAAGAAACAAGGAGCGTCTCAGCAGAAAGTGAATGTTGTCGAGCACACTGAGCAAAAAGAATCTGCCTTTTACGCTTTTATGGCTAAAAGGCTTGCAGATCATGTAAAATCGTCTGCTTGGTATATTGATTTCGATGCTTCACGCCATTTCACTCATCGACGTGATTGGTTCACAGACTTCTCCTCGTTCACTGACTCAATTATTTTTGGAGGGGGTGAAGAGTACACAGTTGTCAGTAAGGGCACTGTTTAGATTCAGTTTGGTGGGACAAATCTCATATTCCTCAATGTCTACTACGTTCCTAGCATGGAACTCAACCTTCTCTCAGTCAGTCAGATCATGTGGCATTCTCCTCAGTCATATGTGGTTTTCAGTGTGCACAAATGTTCCATTATTGATCGGGAAACTCACACTACTGTAGCTGTTGGCATCGAGGATCATGGTCTTTACAGACTTGTGGGTACAGGTGATTCTCGAGAGTTAGCCATGGCAGACAAAACTTTTGCTATCACTAGTCTTTGGCACCAGTGGTATGGGCACTTAAATGTGCATTATCTCTCTCAGCTAGCTTGGGAGGGACTTGTAGTTGGCTTACCTAATATTTAAACTTAACATCACGGTGTGTGTGGAGCTTGTCAGGTTGGGAAGCCGCACAGAACACCGTTTCCATATGGTGACTTGTGGCGGGCTTCTAAGGTATTGCAATTAGTTCATGTTGATATTTGTGGGCCTATGAATACTTTGTCTGTTACTGGTTGTAGATATTTCTTGCTATTTGTTGATGATTTTAGTAGAAAAATGTGGGTGTATTTTCTTAGATAGAAATCAGATGTGTTTAATGTATTTCAGAAGCTTAAGGCCTTAGTAGAAAAAGCGTTTGGTTCTTGCATGATCACTCTTAGGTCATATAATGATGGGGAATTTTGTTCTACTGCATTCTCCAACTTCTGTGATACACATGGGATTAAACACCAGTTAACCTCACCCTACACTCCTCAGCAAAACGATGTTGTAGAGCAGCGCAATTGTACAATTGTTGAGATGGCCCACTCCATGTTGCAACACAAGAGTGTACCTAGCAAATTTTAGGCAGAAGCAGTCTTCACTGCAGTTTATCTCCTTAATTGGTCACCTACTCACGCTGTTAAGGGAAAGACTCCCGAGGAAGCTTGGACTGGTAGAAAACCTAGAATCAGTCATTTGAAAATCTTTGGCTCTCTAGCATATGTATGGATTCCAGATGCCAAGCGCTCAAAGTTACATTCCAAGAGTCAAAAGCTTATGTTCACAAGGTATAGTGACAATCATAAGGCTTACTGGCTGATTGACGTAGACACTGATCGTGTTGTCTTCAGTCGGGATGTTGTCTTTGATGAAGAACGAGGGCCTTTTCACATTTCCTTGTCTATGCAGCATTCTGAGGATTAGCCTTTAAGGGCTTTTGATTTGTGTGTTCGTCTTTTGTTAGGTCTACCTGATGGGAGGGATGATGAAGATTCTATCTTTGACAATGCTCAACCTAATTTTCCTTTGGATGATCTTGATTTTCTACCTGCCGAACTAGTTCTAGATCCACAACCAGCTCTAGCTCCTCTTGTTGCATTTGATGTTGGCACTTCTTCTCACAGGCCTAAATGGTGGGCTAAGACTATTGGAGATCTTCATGATGATGAGCTCATTGAGGGGAGATCATCCAGAAACAAGAGCAAACAACAACATACAGTTAATTTTGCTCTCATGGCCAACATTCACAGTGTCTATGAGCCTCATACATATTAAGAGGCTAAAGGAATTCTTGAGTGGGAAAAGGCTATGGAGGTTGAATACCAAAGTCTTCAGAAGAATCACACTTGGGTCCTTTTTGATCTTCCTCTAGGGAAGAAGCCCATTAGCTGCAAATGGGTGTATAAGGCGAAATACAAAGCTGATGGAACCCTTGACAAGTACAAAGCTCGTCTAGTTGCAAGGGGGTTCTCACAGAAAGAAGGCATTGACTACGAGGCTCCTACAACCAAGATGAGTACCATTCGGCTCGTCCTTGCCTTAGCAGCCCAGTTTGGTTGGAAAGTCCATCAAATGGATGTTACGAGTGCTTTCCTCAATGGTGAGCTGAAGGAAGAAGTCTACATGACGCAACATCCAGGATTCAAGGTTGCCGGTGAAGAACACAAGGCGTGCAGACTGGTTAGAGCACTCTATGGCCTGAAATAGGCTCCTTGGGCTTGGTACATCAAGATTGATAAGTACCTCATAGATCATGGTTTTTAGAGGAGTCCATCTGACTCTAGTCTGTATGTCCAACATACTGGTAGTGATATTCTTATTCTTGTTGTCTATGTGGATGACTTGATCATTACTGGCAGCTCGACACATTTGATCGCTGCGATCAAACAAGATTTGTGCAACACATTTGACATGATAGATTTGTGACTTTTGCATTACTATTTAGGTGTTGAGGTTTGGCGGATTGAGAGCAGTATCTTCATCTCCCAGTCCAAATATGCTCGAAGTCTACTGGATAAGTTCCGAATGCAGGATTGCAAACTTGCTTCCACACCCATGGAAAAAGGGTTTAAGTTGTCAGCTATGTCAGACTCACCAGTAGTAGATGAATCATTGTTCAGGCAACTAGTGGGCAACCTCATCTATCTCACTGCCACTAGACCTGACCTCAGTTTTGCAGTGAGCTACATTTCACTCTTCATGACAGCCCCCAACGCTGATCATTGGGTAGTAGCGAAGCGTGTGCTGCGTTATGTGAAGGGCACTTCTGACTATGGACTCTTGTACACTCAAAGTCAGTATCCTAGACTCAGTGGTTTCACAGACTTAGATTGGGCAGGTTCAATTGATGACAAAAAATCTACAGTTGGGTATGTGTTCAGTTTGGGATCCGATGCAGTCACATGGACTAGTAAGAAGTAGCAGGCAGTGGCTCTCTCCTTGACAAAAGCAGAGTATCGGGGAGCAGTTAAAGCAGCTTGTGAGGCAGTTTGGCTTCCCCAGATATTTGCGGATATGCAAATATCTCTAGCAGGTCTAAGTCCCTTGTTCTATGATAATCAGGGAGTTCTCAAACTTGCCAAGAATCCCGTCTTCCATGAAAGAACCAAGCATGTGGAAACTGATTGTCACTTCATTCGGAAGCTTGTTGAAGATGGATTAGTTCAGTTGTTGTATGTTCCGACAGAGGGGCAAACAATAGATATTCTCACCAAGTCGCTCATTCCAGATAAGTTTGTAAAATTTAGGGGGCATCTTGGTATAGTTGATAGATTGAGCATTAAGGGAAGGTATTAAAATAATATTCATTATTTATTATTTAATGCTCAGTATTGTATGATATTGTAAATTATTTAGATAAGATCGTCTCTGATCTTATCTGAAGTTTCTTTTTAGAAACTTCCTGATTTTTGTACATCTTGTAAATTATTTATTGAGCACATTGCTCATTGTTAATACATCGAATAATTTACCAATTACTTGTGTAATAGCTGATAGAAGACTGTAAATTGGTGCAAATATAAACAATATTTGCCAACTAGGTAACAATCTCTTACTCTTCTTCAATTGAGTATTGTTAAAGCGGCTACACTTGCTTCCTGACTCCATACTTAGAATGTAAAGGGTTCTTAATACTTTTTTGCATCATCATCAAATCAATAATTTTTTATTTACTGTGTATATATTCATCTTTGGTTGTTTTTCTCTTTAATTTCTCAAAATGGAAACTGACATCTATTTTACTTCATTGACATTCCATTGCCTTGTATTAACTCTCTTCCTTTTCCCGTGCTATTAGTGGAGAATGTTAAGTGCTGACATTTGGATTGCAGCATAAGAAATATACATCGACACACTGCAATGGAATGATATACAACATATGTTTAGTTGTACCAGGAAAAAAGGTGATTGGGAGAAGAAGAATTAGGAGAAATATATTCTATTCCACTGATAAACATTTCATGTTCATTTTTTTGGACAAATGTATTTAAGATATCTATACTAGTTATAGAAATTAATTTTATTTGGATCAGGTGTTAGACTTATGTCCTTATGTTATGTTTTCTCTTGCATTTTGTTATCTAAGTCATGTGAAATAAACATATTCCATTTAATAGAAATTATGGGTTTTAAGTTGACAAGTAACTCCCATTCCACTTGTTCTCACACCATAAAGGAATGTTGACTCTAAAGTAATGTAGTGGAAACATATTTTTTAATACCTTACACTCCATTTTTCACTACTTCCCCATGTTTATTTATTTCACATCTATTATTTAGTCCAATAGTCTACAACGATTGTAAAGATAAATATCAACATTCTTTGAAGGTTGAAATTTTTGTAAGCTTTGCCATCACAGTTCATAAATCGAGGAGTTTTTATTTCCATATGGGGTTTTCTTCTCTTTAAAAATTTCCTCACAATTGTTGGTTTTGCATTCTTACAGGTATTGTAGTTTTTGTTTGAATTTATTTTGGGGATATGTCTTGGGGCCCCAACCCAAAAAACAACATAATAATGAACAAGAAAACAACACAACTTCTACAACAACACCAAAGGAGTGAATCAGTCTAAGATCTTCGCCAAAACCCATGCCTGCAGAAGTCAGGCCAAACCCATTTTCCTATTATAATTTAACCCATTTTTGTTGGAGCAGCTTTTCTGTTAATGATAGGAGTCTAGTCTACTATATTGTTTTTCTCATAATTTGGCAAAATATAATGTGTAGATAGAGATTGATTGATAGTGTTCAGTAAGGAGTCTAGAATGCTGGTACTGTGATGGGCTAAAATTGACTCAAGCACTATGCAAGTGAGTCAGTCCCAGGGTGGCACATGTGGTGTGACCTTGCTAAATACACCTCTCTAGTCACTCTTGCTCTCGTGGCAAGAGCTAGTTAAGTGGTGGTGGAACAGATGGGTTGTTCTTTTTGCATGGAAGAACATCATTAATGGTAGGGATGTTGTTGTTATGGTTGACAGAAATTGCACCTACAAGTTCACTCACTTCTTTAGGTAGGAGCTCAAGGTGGGAGACCATGGTGCTTATGTGTTGGGGTGGAGTTTGATATTGACGAGGGAGCCATTGAAGTGTGATTATTGTGATTTTGGCATTGATAAGCTCAATGAGTTCCTCTAAAAGAACAAGTTCTCTTATTTGGTACTCTTCAGTTATGTGCCTTTTTTGGTTTTCTTCATGAATTAGCCTTAAGATATTAGTTTGTTCTTGGGCTAATTCCTCTATGAGGGTTACTTGAATGGACAAGTTTTCTTGGATCTCACTCAATAGTAGGCTAACTCAATTTCCCTTTAGTTCAGGATTCACACATGAAGTGTGAAATGCCAAGCGAGGAAAAAGAGGAGTCAAAACAAGTTTCTAGTTCTTTATTTGATTATTTGATTTGTTGAGTTTTCTTTTCGCTTGTTGCATGCTTTGTAACATTACTGAGGCTTATCCTTTCTCTTCTTTTTGTGTTTTCTTGGTTCAAATAATAAGCTTTCTAAATGCAAAAGCAAAACCGCTTTGTATTTTCTTGGAAACTGAATGTTTTCTAATTAAAATACTAGTACAAAATAAATTTTTGTTTAAATGAATGCAACTAGATGGATTTTTTCTAAATGCAGCTGAAAAGATAATTGATATTCATAATTGCTTGTTTACAAAAGGAGACAAAAGCTCCTTATAAAGAAAATTACAAGACGATGTTTCTAGAAAGAAACAATCGTTAGCTGAAGCAAACTAAAAACATAAATCAGAAAAATGCTTAAAACAATTAAAGCGTAAACAAAAGTTACTAAAAACCGCTAAGTTAACTAAAGACTAACTAACGACTAATAAAAACAATGACCATTAATATTACATTAAATATTTTAATACCCTCCCTTAATGGTCATCGTACAAACATAAACTTAGTCTACCCAAATTCTTTTGGAAACATATCATTGGTGATTGATAATTGGAGAAGCATAACCGCATAGCAATTATAGATCCTTTTCCGCAGAACAACCAAATCAAGACACTGACACTCAAAAATTGAGTATTTTCTGCTTCCAGGTAGTAGAACTTTCTGTTGAACCTCTGCGTATTTTCCAAGAAGACTCCATCTCTCCTGTTTTCCAAAGCACGAAAAAAAGAGGTAACATTGTGATCAGCTAGCACAAATCCTAGACAATTAGTTGCACAACTCACGATTTAAAAAAAATCATCTTAAAAAAGGCTCAAAAATTGTAAGATTTTTCAAAAAAACCTTCAAAAACTTTGAAAAAGTAAGATTTTTTCAGAAAAAATCCTCCATATAGAATTTTTTTGAAAAACTCTTTTACAATTTTTTTCAGAATTGTTTTTGAAAAACTCTTTGCAGATTTTTTTAATTTTTCCTTGAAAAATTTTGTCAAAAACTGGCTAAAAAAATCAATTCTTCAAGATGCCATGAAACCTGGAAAATTAGGTCCACTAGAAATCTGAAAAATCAGAAATGTAAGATTAAAAAACCCTAGGTTGTTCAGAAACCTCAGAAACGCCCAAAATATTGTGAAAACCCATGAACTTGAAATCTTCATTCACTAAAAAAAACTCAATTTTATTTAAAAAAAAAACCACGAAAATCAGCTTTAAACCATCAAAACAATTTTCAAAAATTTCTAAAAACATTTCTTCGATTTAAAAAAAAAATCGACTAAAACTAATTAGGTTTGAGCTTGAGTTCTGATACCATGAGAAGATAATTGATATTCATAATTGCTTGTTTACAAAAGGTGATGAAAGCTCCTTATAAAGAAAATTACAAGACGATGTTTCTAAAAAGAAACAATCGTTAACTGAAGCAAACTAAAAACAGAAATCAGAAGTTACTAAAAACTGACTAAGTTAACTAAAGACTAACTAACTACTAATAAAAGTTAAGATGATCAATAATATTACATTAAATATTTTAATAGCAGCTTATATGTTTTTGTTTTCATGTTTTCTAATGAGAGTGATGGAATCTCTTGTTTTTTGAGTTGCTTTGTTTTTACCTCGTGTTGGGATTGAGGGCTTACAAAGAATGCAATTAAAACTAAATCTAACTTAAATCTATCATAATCTAAAGAAAAACAAACAAATTTCCTAATCTATGAAAGTAGTAACAATTTCTATTCTAACGCAAGGAATAATAATAGAATATTACTATCTAATTACTATTGAATCTAAATCTTTTCACAAAATAAGAAGAATCTGTGAAAATCTGAAACTTCAAAGATGCATTTTGGAGAATCCTTTGTTGGCATATGTCCTCAAGAAGTTTGGCCTCCATGTCCTCCTTTGCAATAGTAGGGGAAGGTAGGGGTGCTCTAGATCTGGGAATTTATTTGGAAGGTAAGGGAAGCTTTGAAGTTTCTAATCAGATAATGAAAAGGCATGGGAGTCCTACATGAGCATAAAAATGTTGTGAGGGAGGTTGCTATGCAATAGTAGCTTAATCCTTTAAAGGTGATTGCCCTCTTTGTTGAGAGAGGGGGAAATGAAATCAAAGCTCTTCTAGCAAGGAGCTGGCTAAAAAAATTAAAATTGATCAACCTCTCATATGCCAAAGGGAGGTATAAATAGGTAGAAAAGGTTTACAATTTGGGGGAGGTGATTGGGAGATGACTAAAGAGCTGATTTTGAGTGAAGAGGAGGGGAGAATTAGTCAGTGGGAGATCACGGATTGGAAAGAACACAATCAAAACCAAAAGTTGTGGCAAAATGGTCGAAATGAAGCATACTTCAAACACAATAAGGTTGCTCCTTCTAGGGGTTTTGAGTTCACCCCTTTTGCAAGGGTGGGTCGCTTGTGTGACCCCACAACTTAAACCAAGTCGCTTGGGTAACCCCATGGTCTCTTAGGTGACCCTATACCTATAGGTTTGCAATTTTTTTTTCAGAGAAATGTGAAGGCAAGGAGGCCAAAACAAAGGCTAAATGAGGTGGACAAAGAAGCTAAGAAGAAGAGGGAACTATCATCAAGTTGGAAAATTATGAGAGGACGTGTACTTCACACTATGTGTTTTGTGAGCTAGACTGCAAGGTTGGCTTGTGCACTTTTGGGTACTTACAAGTACCTAAGGTTCATTCCTCAACTTGAGTCAAACCCATGGGCCATGTAGTGGTCCTTGATTTGAAAGGAGAAGGGGAGTGAGAGAAGTAGAGGATTTTGAATAAAGTTGTCTAACACATATAAGCAAAAAATGCGAAAAAATCACGATTATGTGCAATTAATCACGAATTGGGTGCGGTCATGATTCATATGGAAAGTGTTGATTATGATTTTCAACAATTTTCAAGGGTTTAAAATGTATGTAAATCACAACATAACTCTCACCAATGTGCAATGTGATTTACACGTGATATTCTACCTATTTGAAACTCGCGACTAGCCATCTATAGGGTATTTGCGTGTCGTAGAATTGGAAATGTGAAGTAGGAATGGTGAGTCGAGATATTTACCAAAACTATATCATTTGTAGGGAGTTGGGAGGTGTAAAAAGGTGATGCAAAAAAATGTGATGCATTTCCAATGAGGTGTAAAAGATATTTGGGTGCGTTCTTGATCCCATCTAGATATTTGAAATGAATTAATTTAGTATTTGTTTTTTATTGTTAAAAGTAATTATAATATTGCTAATAATACATCAATATTAATTGTTTTGTCTTCCTTTCATTTTCATCTTAATCTTATGCAATCATATAAGTTACTGTATTTCATGTTTGTTTATTTATGTGATTTTTTATATGCTTCTTGGAAAGGATTTACTTTTATGCTCTCCACAACAAAAATGCTTATGCGAAGTATAATTTTCCTCACCCCTTTGCATTATCTGCTTCTCAACTTTAACTTTGATGATTGTAAGGAAAAATGGGGATGCAATGCAAAATTCTTTGAAGTTTGATATGGATGGTTGAGTAAGGGTCAACAAACCCAATAGTATTAATTCTTCATGATACAAAGTTCACCTATTTTAATTTACCTAAGAATGTCTGATAGAGTGTATGCTCCCATTCTTATTAATTGTTAGAACCCTAGCAAGGGTTAAGGTTTTACATTTAAAACTTAAAGGAGTTTCTAAGCAAAGATATTGATAACTACAATCCAAGGATTGCCAGTATTTTTTTTTAAATATTTGCAGTCACTTCAATGGGGCATATATGCAAGTAGGAACTGGTATCCACATAAGACAATTCAAGCACAACAAAGCTACACCTGAGAACTTGTGGTCATACACAACATACTTCTTGCCAACCACACAACTGTAGTTCCTTCGCAGAAACTCCTAGAAAGTATAACAGTAGAAGAGAAGAACAAAAAACATGCAGCCTTATAAGTGAAATCCGCAGGTCAAGGCATTTTGCCTGTGGGCAAATATAGCAGGTCAAAAGAGAGAAAAACAAGACTGAGGATAAGAATCTCATTTACCATCAAGTTTATCTTACTTTGCACCACCCAATCTTAGCTAAGCCAGCCAATGTTATGTTAAATACAACCAAATCCACGGAGTCTTAGCATGCAACTCTTCAACCTTGTTGATATTTTGTCATTGATGTCAAAGGTACTTAGTTTTACAATGCTTATTTACATTGAAAAGAGGATTGGAATGGAAGTCTAGATTAACTCTTAGCTTGTAAAGTAGCTGCAGATTATTCATCAGATCTTCAACGCATTTTGAAAAGAAAATTGCAAAGGCTAATGAAATGTATATGTGATGTTTAATTCTTATGTGGCGGATTTTGTGCCATGTCAGCATGTCAATTTTGAAAGTCTTATGCCAAGTCATTGTGTTGAATCTTCTTTATAATGTCTGAAATTGATTCTGACGGTGGCTTCATTATTTTTGGTGCGATGGCTTTTGACATAGTTTTTGGGGCATCTTATATTTATGGATAGGTGCGTTGAATTTGCTGGCAATGCTCATTGAAGGCTTTCATGGGATAATATGCGACAGCCTGAATTATATTCGCACTCTCCTTATTGAAGTCGATGTTATGTGTCTCAACGATTTCTTTTTTGCCATCCTTTCTAGGCGTCTCGGGCAGTATTAGGATGAAAATCGTGGGTGGCTTATGGAGTCATTTCCACACAGTGTATTCCTGAAATGTTTCAAAAAAAAGAAACTTCATCCAAAAACGTTAGTTTTGATATGCTTCGATATTCTGTCAAATAATTAAATTGTCAGCAGCTACATAGGGTATTGACCTCTTTTGCAAAGCATATTATCTAATACAATGTCGTATTTTTAGCAGAAGCAATTGATTGTGTGACATGGAGATTGGATGTTATTAAGTCTCAGCAATACCATTTATTATTTTTGGATGTTTTGCATTGGCCTTGAGCAAGTATATGGGAGATAGCACTCAGGTGTTGAAAATCTGCTCATTTTGGTAGTCTTATTTGAAGACCCACGGGCTGTATGGTGAAATTAGTTGTGATGCCGTAATAAGAAACGTTTTTGTGGATGCGCTAAATTAATTCTGTATTTGTCATTTGAAGTGAATGCTATGATTGGTGATGTGCAAAAGTCTCAAATGATGTAAAAGGCATGGTATCGCCATCATAATTGCCTTGAAAATTCTTCTTCGTGGCCTTGGTTGATGTGGGTTAAGTGCAGTTTGTTGCTGAATGAGCATGCCGTAGACGTCGTGTTGTATTAAAAAGGGTGTCTGTGTATGTGATGTGTGGTTTTTGGTGGAAGTTGTTCTGATCTCTTCATTTTGCCTTCACCTGTTTTTGAGAAGCACAGGCCATTGGATTGCTGTGTCGAATTTCTTCAAGTGAGAATAGTGCAGAATGCTCAGAGTAATCTTTGGGAAGTAGAGTCATAAGATTTATATGCTTCCATGTATGGGGTCCTTGATCGCAGAAGTTCTATACACATTATTCTTTATGTAATGATCGGTCTGCTCTTTCGTTGAGTTCATGTATGTAGGGGACATTTTGGAAGAGGGTTGCATATGAATAAATCTTATCTTTGATTGATGAAGCCGTGTTGCATATGTGTGTGTTCTCATTGCAGGTAGGAGACGTGAGGAACAGGTGGTTTTTTTAGACCTATTTTTATTGGGAGACGTAATGATCAATAGTGTCCTTGTTTCATTCATTTTTTGTGTGGGGATGCATAATGTGAAAATCTGAGTGAGGTTTGGAAGGTTTTAAAGAACAAAAGCAAGAACCTACAGATGCAGATGGTTATTTTGTGATCAAATCAGAAGTTTCAGTGTTATGAAATCATTAATGAGTTGCTGCTGACGCTGGAGTTGGTGCTTCAGCCATATGAAGTTGGTGGTTCAAGTTAGTTGGTGCTCACTTTTGTAATTTGGGTTGATGCCCTTTGGTGCTCACTTTTATAAGCATAGTTTTGCTATTGTTTTTTACTCGAAAGGGTTTTCCACGTGAAATTTGGTGTTCTTCATGTTGATGTTTGCTCTTAATGTTCTATTTGCTGTTTCATATGGTTTCATGTGTTTAAAAGTTTAAAATATTGATTCACCCCCCCTCAGTATGTTTTGCGTGCTCTTCAATTGTAATCAGAGTGGGGTTCCTTCATTTTGAGGCTTAATCGCTTGGAGGTAGATCTTGATAGCACACATGGGTTCTCATGAAGGGCTTGCTACAAACATAGCTCCCTTATTCAATTGTTCTAACTATGCTTTCTGGAGCATTCAAATGTACACTTATTTGATGTCACATGGTTTTGATATATGGCAAAGTGTGGTAAAAGGATATACAGTTCCTGCAACTCCTCCAACGGATGCAGATGGAAAGAAAGCTTTTGAACACAATGTCGAAGCGATGAATGCCATCCTTTGTGGTTTGGTAGAATTTGAATCTGTTAAGGTTATGCATTGTGATACAACTCATGAGATTTGGTACAAACTTCAGAAAACATATGGAGATGATAAAGTCAAGAAGGCAAAGCTTCAGACACATAGGAGACATTTTGAGAGTCTAAAGATGCAAGGAGAATAAAATGTTGTTGCTTATTTTCTGCGTGTAGATGAGTTGTCAACACAATCAAAGGCCTAGGAGAGAAGGTTGACGAGTCTATGGTTGTTCAAAAAATCTTAAGGCCTCTTCCTTTGCGTTTTGATCTAGCTATTGAGGAGATGAAGGAACTTGAAAAATTGACAGTTGATGAGCTACATGGTATTCTCATAGTCTATGAGATGAGGACCATTTATGATTCTTCGTCTAAAAAGGAGGCAACCTTTAAAGTTTCAAAGAAGGGAAAAAACAAGGAGTTGCATCTAGCGATAGTTTTGATGAATATTTTGACGTTGAAGAGGCACATTTCATGAGAAAGTTGAAGAAGGGTTTAGGTAAATATAAAGGCAAGTTGCCTTTCAAATGCTTCAACTGTGGTAAGGTAGGACATTTTGCAGCCAAATGTCCATATGCAAAGAGTGAGGAGATCAACAATGAAAGGAAGCCCAAGCTCAACAAGAAGAAGTATAGAGGAAAAGAGAAGACGTTTCAAAAATTCAAAAAGAGTTTCTATTCAAAGGATGAAAGTTGTTCATCAGATGATAATGATGAAGAGTCTTTTGATGCAAAAATCTTATTCATGGCTAAAGAAGAAGTCCACATTGAAAATGAAGAACATGAAGATCATAGTGATGAAGAAGAAGGAGAAGTGGACCTTGAAGAGGAACTAATAAGTGCTCTAAGTGAAATCAAAAGACTTAGAAAGAAAAATCAGAACTTGAAGTTGCTGCTACAACAAGAGAATGAAACAAAAACTAAGACATCTCAAGCTCTTGGAGAAGCAAAAAAATTGATTTTCGATTTGAAGGTTCAGATCGAAGAGGCAAAGAGAAATAGAAGAAGAAATTAGAAATCAGCTTAAGCTTAAGGAAGCAAACTGTGAAAGACTTGAAGTTGAAATTGTTTCACTTAGAAAATTAGATAAATCTTTGTTAGAGTTGAACTATGAGAAGATAAATCAGAAAAGTTCTATGTCATTGGACAAAATCATTAGCTCACAAAAATCTTCAGCTGATAAAGGTAAAGTTGGATTTGAAGGTGGTCAAAGTTCCAAGCCTACAAAAGGAGGACAACAAAAAGGCAACCTTGATAGCTCAAAGGGTTCACAATCAAATATCAAAAATAGCACTTTCAGAAGGCCTCCTATATCAAGACAAGCTCATATGACAAGGTTTAACAAGTCTTTCTTTTATGGTTATTGTTTCTCATGCAATTGTTTTGGACATAAGGCAGCCGATTGTAGAGTGTTTGCAAGAAGTGATTTCAGACTTATGAGTAGGAACTCTTTTGCTCCCTTGATGAATTATAATGTTATATGTTATAAGTGCAATAAATTTGGTCATACTGCAAAATTTTGTAAAAGTGGTATGGTGGATTTCACTAAGCAAAGTAAGGGGGTAGAGGAGGACAAAGCAAAAGAGGTTACTAAGGTTAGAAAGAAGAAGGAGAAATAAGTTTTAGTAGAGTCTATGATTGTGCAAACAGCCTTACATGCACAAAATGAGAGAGATAAATGGTATATTGACAGTGGCTGTTCTAGACATATGATAGGAGACAAGAGCAAGTTTCTCACTCTCAAAAGGACTAATGGTGGTACGGCAAGCTTTGGTGATAATGCATTAGCAAAAATCTCAGGTAAAGGCACTCTTGTTTTGGATGATGGAAAGACCAAGGTTGAAAATGTTTTATATGTAGAAGGTTTGAAACATAATCTATTAAATGTGAGTCAAATGACAGTGGTTGTTCTAGACATATGATAGGAGACAAGAGCAAGTTACTCAATCTGAAAAGGACTAATGGTGGTATGGTAAGATTTGGTGATAATGCATCAACAAAAATCTCAGGTAAAGGCACCCTTGATTTGGATGATGGAAAGACCAAGGTTGAAAATGTACGTATCTTGCAATCATTGCAGTCCATGAGATGAGATCTTTTTTAGGTATTCTGTCAAACACTTCACGTGCCTTGTTAATGCTTCCACTTTTTGCTTGCATGTCCACTAGGGCAGTTGCTACTATAATATCTGACAAAGTTCCTTTACCTTTTATGCTTTGATGGATGTACATACCATTCCAAAGCTCCCATTTTAGCATGGGCAGGGAGGATGCTAGCAAAGGTTGCAAAATTTGGCTTTAAATTTGACAATTGCATTTGCTTGGAAAATTTTGAAGCCTTTTCAACAAATCCCTTTTGTGCATATCCTGCAAGCATTGCAGTCCACAAGACCACATCTCTTTGAGGCATTTTGTCAAACACTTCATGTGCCTTGTCTATGCTTTCACATTTTGCATACATGTCTACCGGGGCAGTTGTAACTACATCTGACAAAACTCCTCTATCCTTTATGCTTTGATGGATGTCCATACCCAGTTCCGAAGTCCCCATTTTGCACAGGCTGGGAGAATCATAGCAAATGTTGAGGAGCAAGGAGTTTTTGCTTGATGGGTAGTGAATTATTTGGGTAGGTTTCTGCTATTATTGATGAATTTTAGGATTTCATCACGGCCAAATTGGATGACATCACTAATTGGTGGAGCAGAAAGACTAAGATTTCAAACATGGAGATAATATATGAACCAAAATATTAGATTATAAATTACATAATCTATACAAATAAGATAAAAACATCAGAGCTTCAAAATCAATTACTGATAATTGAATATATGTTACATATAGAGACATCTGGTTCAAAAAGTTGGGTACAACAAAGCAAATATGTGTTGCAGATCTTTTCTGGAGCAAATGTCAATTAAGCTGTTCAAACACCCCTTTAGCAACACACTTGTATAGAGACAAGACAAGGCACTGTTCCTGTTTGCCTATCATTGCAAAGCACACTCCATCTGCCTCCTGAGGCACAACATGTCCTTCACCATGGCCTTTCCCATAAACCTTCGCGCACAATGAAAAGGACATGGAATTGCCTGGCGATGCATTTTGGCAAGCTTCAACTAATTCTCCTAATGAAGGCAGAGCTACATCAACATTAAGACAATGTTGTTGAGGAAAGAGGAGAATATTAGAGTAGACAAACTGAAAGGAAGCCCATATAAGTTTCTTTTCTTCAGTCCTCAGGGTGCTCAAGGTCTTCTCCAAATCCACAACATTCTTAGACATGAACTTAAGCTGGAGAGTGAAAGGTTTCATTCATGCTGACTTTAAGCTTGATCTCTGCGTTGTTCCTGCTAGCTATGCTTCACCACGATGTCTTCTTTCTGCAAAATTTGTATGAACGGATGAGATCCATCTCATCGTCTTGCATCCATTCTCTAGTAGTGCACGCTCAGCCTGGTTTGTTTCAGAAAGGGAATGCCTTCGGTGTAAAAATATGAGAAATGGACTGTATATTGAAGTTTTCAACCCCATAAGGCAAAATTTTAAAGGAACATAGAAGTTTTTCTTCCCAAAACCTAATAGATAATATATTCTAGAGAAAAAAAATGTTAAAAGAATGACTTTGCATGACTACTAAGCTATTTATACAGGAAGGTGTAGGATATATATAATATAGCAACATGAAGGTTTTTTTATTTTGAAAAACAATCAATTACATTAATAAAGAGGGGTAAAATTTTACAAAATCTTGAGATAAGTATTTTTTTTTGCAAATTTGGTATCATGAAAGACTAAATTAAAATGCTTTTGCAGATTTGATCATAATGCCACGTCAAAAAGACTTTGCATGGATACATTGCACATCAATCTCAGATACAACTAAGGTCCAATGCAATTGGTGTTTGAATGATATCAATGGTGGCATTTATTGCTTCAAATGGCATTTGGCGAAGGAGGCAAGACATGACACCATTGCTTGCACAAAATGCCCTCAAGATGTCACATATCAAGCAAAATAAACTCTTCAGGTGATTTTTGATGGTAAGGCAAAAAAGACAAGAATTGGGACAAAAATGGCATCTAATTATGTAGATGTTAGGAGCAATCCTTTGGATGAGGTAGCTGGTGCACAAGAGTCTTTTAGGGAAATTGGGTCAACACTTTCTTCTACAACAAGTGGCCCAAATATAGGTGGAGAAAACATTAATTCTTTTTTTGCACCTCATACTACACTAGGATCACATACCACTTTGGAGAGTACAAAATGGAGGAGAATGTCCATGAACACGGAAAGAAGGCGATTGCAAGTTTCTTGTACTACTCTAGCTTGCCATTCTATGTTGCCAGGTCTCCATATTGGCAAGGTATGGTGGATGGTATTGTAGCTGTAGGTCTTGGGTCTAAAGCACCATCTTATGAAACATTGAGGGTTGGTATGCTCAATGATGCAGTGCAAGATGTGAGGATGTTGTTAAGGAACATTGACTACAGTGGGTAAAGATTGGTTGCACCACAGGGAAAACTTTAGTGGCGAATATTCGCCAATTGGCTAATAATAGAAATCAGGAGCTCCAAAAATGGCTAATAGTACAAGCTGAAACGAAGACTAAATCGCCAGGTTTTTATGAAAAAATAATTTTGTCTCGATTAATTCGCCATTTAAATGATGCGTCATCAAAACTGATTCGCCAGTATTTTATACAGTTACTAAAAAATTTAATTATATTCGCTAGTAATATTATATTCCTCCGATTAATTTTGGGGCAATATCGCCACTAATAATAAATTACTATTTAATTTGAGGAATATTTTCTTTTATCTATTGACATAGATTAGTTTTTTAATCAAATGGTTGTAGGTTGATTCCGGGCCCTAATACACATGTGCCTTTTAAAAGGCTTGTTGATGCCCGAGATTTTTTTTGGGCCACATGATTAGATTTAATCATGTGGCCCAAAACAAATTTCGGGCATCAACAAGCCTTTTAAAAGGCACCTGTGTATTAGGGTGCGGAATGAACTTGTAGCCGTCCTTCGTTCTATCAGTGGGATGCCAGATAATGTTTCCCTGATGCCCATAGTTCCCTCGATGCACCATAGGATTGTGATGGGAGTTCCGTCGATGAAGCATTGTTAGGCCGATGGTATTGAATTTTGTTAGGAATGGGGGAAGATTTGGCCCTTGACCTCGCCTGTATTGTGATAGCAGCACGCCAAGATTCACTAGGATTGGCCACTATGAATATTATTTTTACCAATTATTTAACAAGATTCGCCAGGATTTTACAAATTTTTTAATACTATGCATAAGATTCACCAGGAAAATTAATATATTTTTTCAAATAAAAGTAGAGATTCGCCAGGATTTTACACCTTCGCCGAGGGGGGGGGGTTTCTTAAAGTTATCCCTGTTGCACCATAATGTCAGATGGATGGACAAATAGAAGGAACTGAACCTTCATCAACGTCCTCGTCTATTGTGATATTGGCATGATTTTTTTGAAATATGTGGATGCATCAGATAGAATCAAATCTATAGTTGCATTGTTTGAGTTCTTTGATGAGGTTGTCATAGATGTAGGGCCACCAAATGTTGTTCAGTTTATTATAGGCAATGCTATTGCTTCTCTTGCTGCTGGGAGACTCTTGATGGACAAATACCCATCTATGTTTTAGTCCATGTGCAACACATTGCCTTGATCTAACCCTAGAGGACATTGGAAAACTTGAATGGGTTAAGGAGGTATTGCAAAATTCTTGCACGATTACCAAATTCATCTATAACCACACAAGGGTTTTGTGTATGATGCGTTCTTTCACAAAGGGTAAGGAGCTAGCTCAACCAAAGGTGACAAGATTTGTAACACATTTCTTTACACTGTAGACTCTTTGCCAACAAAATATGAATTATAAACGAATGTTTGCTTCAAATGAGTGGCAGAGTACATTTATTCTACAAGTTTTTGGGATGCTGTTGAAGAAGTTATAAAATTTTAAGAGCCTCTATTAAAAGTTTTGAGACTAATGGATGGAGAAAAATCCCCCATGGGCTATTTGAATGAGGCCATGGATAGTGCCAAGGGGGTGATGAGGGCTAGGATAGAAAATAATAAGGATAGGTATGTGCCATTATGGGACGTAATTGAGAGAAGATGGGATTGACAAATGCACTCTCCTCTCCATGTTGTTGGATACTATTTGAATCCAACATTGTTCTATAGCTCATCGTTCAAAGATGATGATGGTAAGGTTGCACAAGGCTTGATCATGTGCATGGAGAAAATATTCCCTACTTTAGAAAAATTGAAAGAAGCTATGGTAGGCTTGCCAATGTATAAGCAAGCAAAGGGTTTTTCTCAACTAGGGCTGTTGTTGAAGGTAGGAAGATCTTTGATCCATGTAGACTCTATAAAATTTAAGGTATTCTTACATGATAGCCTCTTGAAATAATTTGTGTTTTTCAGCGCAATGGTGGGATTTTTTGGGCCATGAAACCAAAAATCTTAGATGGATGGTGAGACGTATTTTGAGCCAGCCATGCAGTTCATTTGCTTGTGAGCGTACTTGGAGTGTTTTTAAACACATACATTTCAACAAATACAACTATCTAACACAACAATAGATGATGTGCTTGGTGTTTGTTCACCCCAACCTCCATCTAAAGCTAAAGAAAACTCAAGGTTAGACTTTTAACATACTTGCAATTATAGTTATAATTGTATTCATTATGTTTTTTACTTTCAATTGCCAAGACTAATTTGTACATGGACAAAATCAAGTACTACTATGGATGGCGAGCCAATTGACCTTGATGAAATTGATTAAGAGGTCGAGTGGATTATATTTGTAGATGATGATCACTTTCTTGAACCTAAGGATTTTGATATTCTAATGGAGTCCAACATTGGTATTGATGTGATGGAAGAAATTAGGAGAGACTTTGACACAAGAGCTTCATCATCAAGACCTACAACCCTCTAGTGTAGCTTTCTTTGTAGTAGCAAGAGTCATTGGTTACATCTGATTTTTCGAAATTTTATACTTAGTTTATAGGTTGATTTTGTACAAACTAAATTGTAATAAGTTTTTTGTAAACTATCAACATCTAGTTATTATTTATGCACTATGAATTATGTTTTGTGCAATGCAATGTAATTAGCAATATGAATATAAAAAGAAAAAATCTATATTCTACAATTCATAGGCTAAACTCTCAATTTTATTTGCTGTCTATTTCTCTTTGCTATGGAAATGCCTTTAAATTTCAAAAACAACTAGTTTTTGTCCCTTTTCTTACATTTTTTTTGAATCCAAAATTTTCTCGTTCAAATCCTGATTTAAAAAAAAATCTCATACTCTTGGTTTGCTGATTTCTTTTCCAAAATATTTTTGCTGCAAGGGTCTAACATATGTATCACTAGACTCTTTTACACCCAACTTAGCAGGCAAAGGACAAACCACTAGTTATACAACTGCTGCTGGGGATGAATGAACAGCATCTACATAACTGGGAGGTGAAGGAGGAGAGGCATCTACTATATCTTGTTGCAACATTGGTTTCTTCAAAGACCCATCATCAAGAGGTGAAGCTGAAGGTGAACACTTATCGAACCCCTTTGAAGAAACCAGCACAGCCCTTTTGATTGATAAGTGAGATAAACATGCACCCTTTTACCAAGATGTTTTTTTGGGATATTTTGGTTTGCCCAACAGCAACCAACAGTAATATGCCTTATCTTGTGGCATCTTCTCCATTTGAAAGCTATATTTTCATAATTAAGGATTTGTTTCTAAATACAATGTTCAAGTTGGAGTCAAATCTCATCAGGCAGCCTTTTTAAATGTTTAGCTATGACTGAATCCTAGCAGAAATAAACTTGTATCAATCCATCAGTTTATTTATCTAAAGCCAAAAATCTTCCTAATGCATTACGAATATCTGATGATAGGGGTTGACCCAAAACTGAAGTGAGAGATAGGGTAGCTGCACCCAAACCAGTAGGACATACAAGTATTCTGTCATAGGGTCAAAGGCAGGGAACTATGGCTAACCAGTAGAACATATTTATCCCAGCATCACAGACCTCTTTCCAATATTAAAGATTGATCTTCATGCAAATTACATAGAAGAAAAAAAACCCTTGAGCATTGGGAAAGATTTCCAGCATAGTTTGAAGGCTAGTGTTCCAAGTCTTAAAAATCTAATTATGCAGATTTGCAAGGCTTGACAAAAAAGAATTGAACTTTCAAATCAGGCCTAGATTGGAGTGTTTTCCCTCTTCCTATAGGACATCCTTCCCTTAGGATAACACAAGATGAACTCCTGAACAAAAAACAAGATCCAAGTGCTGCATCTGGGTGTCTAGCACCCTAGAAGTCTAGCACTTGAGAAGGATGACTCATGGAAGACATTAGTAATGTTAAAGTTTGCTAGTAAAACCCTTGAGCTTGTGGGATGAACCCCAACTGGCACAGCAAACCCTGAAGCGTCTTGAGTTCCACTGTCTGGGTCTGACTTGCAATGTATGATAGTAGTGGGTACATGATCCCTATGAAGAGTTGTGTCCAAGAGGCCATGATCTATAGTGGTATTTACAGATTGGAGAGAAGTGTCAGGGTTGTGTTGTCCATGAAGGCAGTTGTATCATCAGCATGAAAGTTTCTAATGCTCCCATCAACTGAAAAAAAACAGTAATAGGGTTTGCCATAGAAGACATGGGAGCAGGACCAGCCATCACAATTTTTTTATGAACCTCCGTACAGGTATTGTAATTTTATTTATTAATTATATTTTGTATTTGAATTTCCTTTTATTTGATTAATTTTTCAGTTCTTGGCATAATCTTCAATTGGCACAAACATTTCACAATTACTTTATAAATGTGCATAAAGTAAGAGTCATGAGTTTTTTTTTCTTTGCCTATCGTCTTTACCTTCCACACTTCAAGTTTTGCATCTAATTTTGGCTCTTCAACTACATGCACTGTATCTTTGCTACTCTCACAGGGAATGTCTTTGCCAGTATCCATTTACAACTAAATTACTGTTATTGAGATTCTCATTTCAGCAACATCATGTTTGAAGATCACTCTTAGTGCCTGGAGGGTTGACCTGGGATTCTTAATGATGGAAAGTGCAGTCAAATGTTGAGAGGGAACTAAAGTTGGCTCCAGTAACTCTAATTATTCTTATGTATAGATATATATATATATATAGCTTTAAAAAGACTTCTGATCTTTCATTATGTAAGTTTTGATCGATTCTCCATTTTCTGATCAAATTTGTTCTGATCTTTTGATCAAAACAGTGAAATTATAGTAGTAGTCTTTGAGGGCTCAAAGCAATATGAGAATTGGATCACCTTTCTTTGTTGTAAAGTGGAGTATACAATGATACTAGCACTAATAAGGACACTACAGTTTTGTGTATGCATGCATTTGTTTGTCTGTGGGGACACACATGCAGACACATATTTATACGTGGATAAAAAATATCAAGCATCTATGCGGAACATGGAATGTTTGAACAAATGCTGGAGTTTATTATTGCAAAGAAAATTTGGTAGATTGAATTTGGTAATGATGTCTGGGATGATTTATTTTATATTACACGCAATATCACATAAATTTTGAAGAAAGTAAACAGACACCAGAGAGGAATGTGGAGTGTCCTGCATTGCAAGGTTTCCAATATAGTTTAAGAACTACATATGCACAATTTCTCTAAAGATGAAACTTAGATAATGATAATTTTTGCTTTGCTGAAAACTCTTGAGATCAATCCTCAAACTATAACTTCAATCTGATATGGCTTACTTTTCTGAGGATAATCATTTGGTTTTTAGGTGATGATTGGGAGCATGAAGAAATATTCACAGATGATGATGAAGCGGTTGGAAATGATCCTGAAGAGAGAGATGAATTAGCCCCTGAAGTTCCAGCCCCACCAGAAATCAAGCAGGTTTTGTTGCATCTATAAATAAGTTAAATAACCTTTATTTAGGAGATCCTTTCTATTATTTATTAATTAAAAGATTTTGTTTATGATTAAACTGTCTGTTGATGCAACCAGTTTTGATAATTGTACATTCCTAATCCTATAAGACTGTTACCGGATCCTTCTGGCTATCAAGCGGATCTGGGTACCGATCCGGTTTGCCTGTGGGTCCGGGCGGAGGGCTTCCAAAGGCCACCCGATTCATCTCGGGCGAACCTGTCTCTGTAGTGTCACATTTGGACGCTTTTTTTTAATTAATTTAGTCAATTGATTTGACTGGGTGCCCAAATAAACCCTAATATTGATTTGCAAAACACTTTAAACACCAAAACAAGTCCGTTTTGTTTCATTTCTTTTGCAAACAGCAAATATCATTCCAAGAGGCTGAATACATTTTTTTGTTTGTTGGATCAACAAAGAGAGTTGAAGATTGATCTTTGAAGGTTCTACATCAATTGCATTGCCATTCCTATGCATTTACAAGTGTTTATTGGCTGTCAAGAAGATCATTGAAGGAATTTTTCGCAAAGTGGTAATTTTCTTTCAAATTGTAAAACAAAATGGAGGAAAAAATCTGAAAGAAACTTACCTCTTTGCAAAAAATCCTTCTATGATCTTCTTGGCAACCAATAAACACTTGTAAATGCATAGGAATGACAATGCAATCAATGTAGAACCTTCAAAGATCAATCTTCAACTCTCTTTGTTGATCCAACAAACAAAAAAATATGTTTAGCCTCTTGGAATGAAATTGCTGTTAGCAAAAGAAATGAAACAAAACGGACTTGTTTTGGTGTTAAATGTGTTTTGCAAGTCAATATTAGGGTTCATTTGGGCGCCCAGTCAAATCAATTGACTAAATTAATTAAAAAAAGCAGAAAAAAAGCATCCAAATGTGATGTTGCAGGGATGGGTTCCTTGCGGGTTCGCTCGAATCCGCTGGGTTCGTCCCGGGTTTGCCCCAAGTGATTCGGGTGCCTTTGGAAACCCTTGGCCCAAACCCACAAGTGAACTGGACAGCTACTCAGGTCCAGTTTGCATTGGATTGGGATCTGGCCGGTTGCCAGAAGGATCCCGTAACATAGGATATTTATCATGCATGTTTTAAATGACATTCAAGTTTATGGTAGTTTTCTTGTTTATATAGTCTTTATAGGATGCTATGCCATATTCTAATCTTAATTCTGCTTCTAGGCTGCATATATATATACATGTTTTTTGTATGGATGAACCCAAAACGAACCCAACCCCCCAAAAAATTCAGCTGGATCCACAAACCCAAACCAGGACTAGTACCAGAACTGGCAACATAGCTATAAAACAATGTCTTGGAATTGTGTTTATTGTGGAGAACTCTTTGGTGTAAATATAGATGATTGAATTCATTAGCTGCTTGACTTGTTAACGAACACAGCAGAAAATTGTAGAAATAAATGGAATTTTTATAAGTGTCCATAGATGACTGAGTGGACAGCAGGACTGTACAAAGGACCAAGGATAAGGAAACCAAAGGGAGTAGCAAAATTAGGTCAAGAACTAGAGATTGAAGAATGCTATAGCTCAAGTTCCCTCCACAAGGGAAAGATGATATATATGAATCTTCAGAACATTGAAAATGGCCATTGGAGGTTTACTAATTCTGATGCCAACAGTGTGTTCTCTGATCTCTCAAGGTCAAGAAGTTGTTTTCCTTTGATTACACCAACCAGACCTGTAAATTATTGACTTCAGGCCTTCTTCCCACAATACATCATCCCTTAGCTAGGCATCTAATTATCTTTTCACATAATCAGTTCACGGAAACATGGATAGTCAACTCTCCTACTCTCTCACACATAGCCGTATTAGCAAAGAGAGGCATGCATTCTGAGTTCTGAACCTGAGTTGTGACGGTAAGCATCCAACAATACATCTAGACCGAAGCCTAACAGGTCAAGAAGAAGTTGGTAAAGAGCGTTAAATTTCCAACTAGTCACCATCTTAGCAGTACTAGCTGCCAGGCTAATATGGGTGACCTATGAATGGGAGGCAATGAACTTCAATTTATAAATCTACAACTAGCCACTATCTTATCAGTATTAACAGTGTCCTTGCACTTTACCAAGGTTGAAAGTTCGATGCATTGAATTTCAAGTTATAAGTTTTTTAGTTTTTATTGTTGAGACTCTTGTTTGCTAAGTCACCGCATTCGCCGAATTTTCGGCTTTAGATTCGAAATTCGGCGAATGTGAAAAACCCTAATAATATTCGTTTAAATTCGTCAAAAATTTGTACGAACAAGGCTTCAATATTTTTCCTCCGGTAGGGGTCTTGCAAAAACACCTTGGTCGAGTTGTGTAGGTGTGCTGTATCGGATTTTGCTGCCAATGGTGATCCTTCTCACACCTTTGCACTCTCACGCCTCTGTCGTCAATGGTGGTAAACATGTCTATTTGGGCAATTGTATTAATGACCAGGCTGTAGGTTATCAATTCTGGCTGGTTAACGATGGCAAGCTTTTTCATGGCAACACTTGGGGTCCTCCCAAAGCCACTATAAGCCGTAATTCCGTGTTGGACAAGAACAAAGAGGAGCATTGGCTTGTTCGTGCGACCTTGATGACATACTTTGCTCCTGCTGGTCAGAATAATAGATTCCGCCATTCGCCGACATTTGGACATTCCACAGTCCCTTGCCTTTGCTCGACCATCTATCGGCTATTGTTTTATGCCTGCGATGACTTATTTTAATGTTTCCGATGACTTATTTTAATGCCTTTGAAGTTAAGATAAACGTAAACCTAAATTTTAATATTTTTTATTTTATTTTTAAGTTAAGATAAAAATTAATGTATTTTTAGTTTCAAGTTAATATACAAATTAATATATTTTGACTTTATGGTTTAAAAATAAATTTTAGTGTTTCTTTTTATTTTTTAAGTTAAACTATTGATATATTGTTTATATTTAAAAATAAAATAAATTATGAATATATTATTTTTATTATTTTATTAATATAAATATATATAAATAAAAGTACATATTTATTATATTATATTAATATATTTAGTAATGTATTACGTATATTTATAAAAAATAAATACATAAGGCGAATTTCATCCGAATTTCATCCGAATTTCAATGTTGCCGAATTCGAACCTGGTGACTTAGCTTGTTTGTGTTGTGGTATGAACTGGTAAAGGTTTGTCTTATGTTCATACCACTTGGAAGTCTTCAAAAGGCTCAAGTGAATCAAGGGAGTCTATAAATAGAGAATCTTGTAATAGAGGTTACACCTGAAGATGCAATGCTTCTTCCATTATGGTTCCAGGTTACATATCTTAAGTTCTTATGGTAAATGGCTGTAATTTCTTCGAGTGTTAGTAGATAATTCATTGCAATTTTTGTTTATTGTTGTTTCAGAATTTTTTTTGCAAAATATTAGTGAAATGATATTGATCTAGACATTGAGGTTATGCTTGTATTGTACTAATTTCCATTTGAATGTTATAGGATGAAGATGACGAGGATGGTGAAGGTAACGAAGAAGAAGGTGAAGGTCTAAGTAAATCTGGAAAGGAGTTGAAGAAGTTGCTAGGAAGACAATCTGGTTTAAATGAATCTGATGGTGAAGAAGATGATGAGGATGAAGATGTATGCTTTTGCCCCTCTGCTTTTGAGATTATTTTCATCATTCTGTCAAAATATTAATCCTTAACATTGCACATTAATTTTATGTTCTCATATGGAAATGGATGATAGAAAATATTACTGCTAAGGAAACTTAACGTTTTCTTGTAGAAGATGCTCCAAAGATAATGGGGATAGTATTTTCTTGCCAGTTAATTACTATTTGTTACTGCGTACAATCTATACTTTTAGCAGGAGTGACAAAATATATGATTGATTTGAAATTATAACAGGATTTTATGTGCTACTGATTTGTTTGGCTTTCACATTTACTTTAAATCTTCTAATCCAATGCCCACTTGCAAATAATAAATTATAAAACTCTAGATGGACACAAGCCAAGTGGTTGGCAAATCCAATCACTGGTAAATGAGAGAAACCATTGGAAATATCTGAGAAAATTCAATATGTATTACAATCTATAAGTTAAAACACACATTCAGGCTATCCAATGGAGTTGTAGAACATATGGGAAAAACAGTGGTTGATAAGCTTGCAAATGAGGATTTAAAATTTTATAAATATCTTTGGGACCCAGTGTTACATTCCAAGATTGTTGATGAACAGAATGCCAATCATTGACCATCCCATGTCTCAACTTAGATTTCCATCACACCCCTTAGTTCAAGAAAAACATACTTTGTTTTGAATATCAAAGTCCAAAAAGATTTAACCCCACACGGGCAATGGTGTACCTTGTCACATTCTAGTTAAATGCAATTTTATATTAACAACCCCCTACAACATAATAGTGCATCATTCCTTCATGACTTAACTAACGCCAATAATGAACCTTTTTGTATTAATGTCAATATCACAACAGTAAGCATAACACATTCCAAATTTTTTAAATCAAAGATCTCCCTTCAAGAAATAGAACCTAAATGAACACCATATTGTATTGGATAAAGAGGAAAAATAATTACTCAAATTACGTAGTGTCTCCCCACACCTCTAGTGCCTCACTTCAAAGATGTTGTCCTCTCTAAAAGACACAGCAGTAGCAGATATTGAAGAGGATGAAATGAATTCAACAACTACTTTCTTCCTTGTTTGGGCAATGCAAAAATCTGTTCCCAAATCTATGCATTCATTTTAATATTTACATAGTGGAAGGACAATCTCAGACAAATCATTGAATTAGGATAGCTTGGGAGAGAAATGAGCCAGATTCAGATGTTTTCTTCTATGCAGTCCATATCAGCAATCCAAACTCTCTACATGATAAAAGTGCTCCACTTTTGCTTGCCCCCTTCAGAGCCACCTCAGTCTGAATCAACATGTGCAGTCAGAATAATGACATCACATTCCATGATTTTATGATGAAGCTCTTAGGTCAGCAAGCTTCTGCATATCTATGTATCAGAAGCAAAAAATTCAGGTGGTCATATCCACTGGATCTTCTAAAGCTAGGCACTTCTATGCACATATGATGCAAAACAGAGAGCAATCTCTCCCAGAAATATATGAATAGCAATCTGTATAATGAGTGCCTCCAGAATTGCAACACTCCTTTCAAGATTTACTGAAGAGAGAAAAACTCAAAGGGACACAAAATGCAGAGCATCAAGAACACAACAAGGAATGCAGCATTACAAAGGAAATGCAAACCAGAGACAAGTGCCTCCACAATCTCAACACTCCTTTGAAGATTTACAATAGAAAAAATAAATTCTTAGGCACACAATATGCAGAGCCTCAAGAACACAATAAGGAACAGCAGCATTATGTAGGAAGCACAAACCAAAAATGTGGATGAAGAAGAGCCACTATTCCTCGCCAGCTCCTTAATAAATCCACAGATTAAAGCCCTGTTAAACAATTAAGGGAATCTCTTTCCTAGCCCCACTGTCTTGGATCGCAACAATTCTCCATTAAGTGCTTTAAGGAGTGAAGGTGATTGCACAAGGCCAACCCAAGTGTTTAATCCAACCCCTCATAACAAGGGCATTAAGCAAAATTCAATTTACCATATTTAGTCTGAGTACATCCCAAATTTTCAGAAGGACCACCCTGCAATGGTGATCTATGGCCCTCCCCAGACCTACCTCATCCCTGAAACATCAACTGCCAAAAGCTACTTAATAAATCCCACCCAAGAGGGAGCTCATCAAGGTCCAAACATCTTCATTACTGTCACTTTGCTGAACAATCCCTGTGTATCTGGCTAACAGAAAAGGAAATTGTATCAAGTATTTAATCAACATCTATTACAGATGCAGAGCAGATGTATTTTGAATAATCGAATAGATTGTATTTACATGAAAGAGTAACTAAATACAATACAAAGATAGAGATCCAATAATCACGGAGACGTGATTATAGACATAACTGAAAGAAAACTGAATAATCACGGAGACGTGATTATACATAAGTAACATAACTGAAAGAAACAAAACTCAAACAAATAGAGATGTGCTTTAACATAGGAAGCGACTATAGTTCTAATAACATCAATGTAGCTATTTGAGAGGTCCTTAAGAGGCCATGTTCTGATAGAGAATGCATGATAGTCTATGGAAGCTCCTGGTTAATCATCCACGTTGTCATGGCCCCTCCATTGGGATAAAATGAAAATATTTTTAATACTAAAAAAGTTTTTTTAAACACTATATTAATTATATAATTATATTATAATAATAATACTAATATTATTAATAATAAATAAATAAAAGATTTTTAAATTCAAGTACTGGTTGGTGCCGAAAGAGGGTTTTCTTTCAAATGAGGTCGGTTTCATGTGGATTATTACAATGGGTATAAATGGGCATTCAAGATTTCATTCTTGTCATCTATCTAGTTCGTTATTTCTGACCAATTGAACTTCCGAGTATTGTGTTTGCTGGGAAGAAAACCCCTTGTACTCACACATTGAGGTATTTGGATGAAAACCTGAATACCTTTCCTTGGCGCCTTCAATCTGAAGTTGCAGGCTGGGCTAAACCATTGATTCATTTCACTTTTCAGGATCACAAGATTGTAAGGATAAATTGTGTGCAGGGACATCAGATCTGGGTGCTCATATTGATTAGGTAGCAGCATCAACTGTGGATATAACTCGCCCTACCCAAGCTGCTGGTGTTGGAGGTATTACCAAATCAGAGGGGTCAATTGGTCAAGATACAAGGGAAGAAACGTAGATCAGAACCTCCAACAGCTTGGGAAACCAGTTCCGATCAAACCCTAGGCAGAGTGCAGAATTGAGACCTTAAAGCAAGCAAAATCAGCATCCCATATCCATACACCCAGATCTGAAGATCAGCAGCAGGAAGCTTGATTAGGTGACCAGTGAGCTGTAGATCAGGTTTTCAATCGCCAATTGGAGTGTGAGGATTTCAAACCACAAATCCACAGGATGTCTCTATTGTGAAGTTTGTGCAGATCCAGGGCTACAGAGACCAGTGAACGCCTAACCAATGGATAGATAGAGGGGTTAGTGTCCTTACAAGCAGCAGCTAGTCATCATAAATGCCCTAGACGCTTCCAGCTAACAGCTGGGCAGCCATTGGTAGATTGTCTATTCCAGGAACAGTTGTAACAGCCCCATTCTATGGCATGTGGTTTTTATATATATCAGAAATCCAAATCAGACTATTTCCTGCAACTAGTCCATTGCTGTGCATTATTCTAGTCATTCTGTATAAACTGAATTTGATCAGAGAATTACATACCAATCTATTTACTGTACATAGTCATACTACTGTGCATAATCATGGTGACTGTAGCTTTGCTTCTACAGACTGTTGATTCATTTTAGTGTTGCTGTTGTTTACAATTCTGTTTATGATGTAAGTATCAACACTAGATCAGTGTTTTTGAAGTTGGTTACGTCAGCATACAAAAACCCTCGGGATATTACACATGTCAACAGAGTAAGTGTATCCATCATCTTCAAAGGGTCAAGAAAAACTCATTGATTGCCTCTGATATCTCACCCATAATTTCAAGAACTTGCAGAATAGAGCTAGAACAACCAATACCATCCTCACATTGGAGAAACAAAAGCCAATTAGCTGAGCTAATGCAGCAAAGCACACATGCAAAGGGAGAGGCCATGACTCACCACACCTGTAGATCAACAGAAGCAGAAGGGTGAACGCTCTCAAAGCCTTTGCCAAGGATGGAAAATTACATATGAAGTAAGGTCACAATGAGTGAATATGGTCACACAATGTATGCCAAGGCATCAAGGAGGCAGTCAGCATGACTGTTGTGCACGACTTGCTTTGCTGTCTTTGCTTACTTCACTTCATGTCTGCTGGGAAACTTTGTATTAATCAGATGGTTACTAAGTTTGCATTTTACTCTCACTTCCTTGTTGCTTTTCATATTAAAATGAATACAACCCGGCTATTGTAATTTTGTATACTGCTGCTTTTTCCCTCCTCTAGTCCACACCTCCCTATCTAAGGATTATGACTTTTTGTACAAGGCTGCTTGTTATAAATAAAACAATTTTTCTTGTTATCAAAAGCAACATGATATATTTAAATGAATAAACAAAGATAAAGAGAGCAAAAAGGGGAAATGAAGGCATTCAACACAGAGCTAACAATATTGATAACAAAGATTGAACTAGATATTATCCATATGATGGTTATATATTATATTGGAAATCTCTGAGAAGAGAGGTAAAGCTACAATCCTTTAATTTTGCACCATTATACGTTGCATCTATATAAATTATAAAACTATATACAATAAAAAATGAAGAGACATTGATAGAGAAATGAAATGGTTCATCATCTTATGGTTACTGGAAAGTTTGTGCTACATCCAAAAGATTGACTTGAGTTGGCAATGAATTGGAAATGTTGTTAGAAGGCAGTTTTCAACTGTTTTTTATTACTCCAATTTTTATATAATCCTGTTTTGGTTATAGGAAGAAGCCAGGCTACACAATGTGGTATCACTTTACCTGTTGAAACCTATATTTTTGCCTCATTCCCAGTGCAGAATGATCCAGAAGTTGGTGGCAAAACCTTGTTTTCAGGCCTGTGGTGGCAGGCTGGCCTAGAACTGCTGGCATTAATATCTCATGATCTAGGGATCGTATTCAAAATCTGTCTGGTACAAAGTTTAGATAATTCACAAGGAGCTTGTAAACCCATTTTTGTGGTTGTCGGAAGAGTTTTGAGGCCGATTTTAATGTTTTGGCGTTTCCAAGCGGGTCCGTAGAGCATCATAAAAATGTGAAAATTTCTTCATTCCGGTGATTGTACAAGTGTTAGTATACCATCACCAGTTGCCAGTTCCGATTTCGTGGTCATGGGATGTGTTTTGGTGTTAGAAGGTTTTTTTTTAGAATGGCTTGTCAGCTGGCCCTGGTTACAAAGGAGCCCCTAAAATTCAGTCTGCTGTGCAATTTTTGGCAATGAAACAGGGATCTAGTGAAATATAATTGCCCCTCGCAAATTTTTATGGCCCCTGGATGTCATATGTGCTTGTGGTTCCAGTTCCGTCATTTCGGCTGCGGTGCATTTAAATGGTGAATTTCAAGTTTTCAGATATGGAGACTATTTAAAACATTTTAATTGTTTTATTTGGTCAGGGAGGTTAATAATAATCATTCTAAATATTTAAATCTCTCTTCTTAGAAAGTGGTGGGCAGGCATGTGAAATGAATTTTCTAATGTCATTTTTAAATTCATTTTAAGGGACCTAAATTATGTGGCCAGCACACCAGTGTAGTTTTAATAACTTTGGCTCCCTTCAAACTTGCGTTGGCCTTCTGTTTTGCACTGGCTATAGGAGTAAATAAAGTTTAAGACGATTTTTGAAATGTCCATGCGGAGGGAGAGCACATTAGCGCAGTTTTGAATGGAAGTCTTTGGCAAAAATTACACCAAGCTTGGCATCTGCGCTGGGCTGTTGATGGTTTCTTTTCCTTGCTGACTAAGATAAGGTTGTCCCAAGGTTTATTGGTTCATCCACATGCAAGTTTAACTTCTAAAGTCATAAAGCTTGCTGTCTTCCCCAGTGCATGAGCATAGTTTTTAAGCTTCCTCTCCCTCACAAACTTGTGCTGAAGTAAACTCTTGCATTGGCTTTCTATTGGCTATTAGTCCTTGCTGGATAGGATGAGGTGGCTATCCAAATCAGCTCTATTTTCTCACGTGCAGGTAATGCTTATAAACTCTACATTGATTTCCAGCGCAGAGCCGAGGATGGGGAGTGCTTTTAGATGCCAAACTCGCTCTATGAAGGAGGCCAGTGCTGCAAAAAATTGCCTCCATGTAGAGGGTTGATGGAGGGGATTTTTACCATTGTAAACTACTAAACATCAAAAAGTAAAGGTTTTTCACTTCCGTTTATTCCTAGTAACCATTTCCCATGCCCTTGGAACATTTTAACAATGTTTTAAGTGTGTTTAAGTGCCCAGCCAAGCTTCTCACGACTTGCTCAGTTAAAAAGGCCTCTGCAAGATTTAGGACGACCCAGTATTAAGGAGGAATGATCTATGCTACTTTTAAGTTTGGTAGCAAGCAAAAACGCCTATGCATCGGAGAGGAATGTTCCAGTCACAATTATTTTTCAGAGGTTGATAATTTATCCAGCTATGGAGGTGAAGTGGTCAAATGATAAATGCAAATTCTCCAACATGATTTCTAATGCCCTTGAGGTGTATAATGCCTGGTTTATTTTATTACGGAGGCACATTTGACTGAGATTTATGTTGAAATGAAGAACTAAAGAAGTGTGCACAAATATTTGACAAAATGTATTTAAATGTTGCATTGCCGGTAGAAATGAATTTAAATGAGTTCAGGAAGCTTCATTGGGTATGGAAATGAATTTTCAATTTCTGGATACTTAAAATATTTTTAGAGGAAAATTGGCAAGTTTTGGAAGCCAGAATGTGTGGTTAAATCACCTTTTCATTGCCAGTAAGGAAGCTAACTGCTCAGGGGTCAAATTTTTCACTTGCAAAGTGAAAATAGGATCAGTGAATTAATTTTTACGCAGGGGTAAATATTTGTACAGGAATTTCAAATGGAGGCAAAATGGAGAGGTTGGGAGATCCTATGGTATATTCCTTGTGCCAAAATCAGTTGCAAAATCTGAGGGCTCAGTAGCTGCCAGATGTCAGTTGAGTTTTAAATTTGAGTCTTCTCTGTCTTCATAAAAGGTGTGCTCTGTGTCAATTGTAATGGTTCTGGGAGTTGGGATGTTCTGTGTCAATTATAATGGTTCTGAGAGTTGGGATGCTCTGTGTCAATTGCAATGGTTCTGAGAGTTGGGAGAAATGAAAAAGGGGGGATATTGTGAGTGGTCTGTTTTAGGAAGTAGGGTTGTATTCCTGTGCTTGTAAATCTTTTATTACAAACATTGTAATGTTGTGATTGAAGTTTATATGAATACAAGCTATCTGCATGATTGTCTACAGTTTGTAATGTAAGCAATTTCTTTGAATAACGCAATCAAGGGTTGTGATATTCTTCAATACTCATTTGCAGTATTGAACTATTTTATGTGTTAGTGTCTTCTGAAGGAGTAGCGTAATATCTTCCATAGGAAATAGTTAGAATGTGTGCGTTGTAGAGAGATTCTTAGTGGAATTATGCAGATTTAAGCTAGCAGGTCATGTTATTGTAAGGCAATAACTTTGTTTGGAATGACCATCAGGATATGTTTAAATGCTGTAATAGAAGTGTTCACGTAGCGTTGTTACTCTGTAGTCCCTAATAGGCACCAGTCTGATTCTGTGCATTTCCCCATTCTTAGAATAGCTTTCAAATTTACAAATCCAAAGCCATTCTATAATTTATTTGTAATTATTTGATAACTCCATACAAGGATTGTAAAGGTGACAGGGAATGAAATAGTCATGTATGTAGCTGTGCAAGTCCTTGATATTTTGTATGAAGTCCATTTGTTAGGCAGTGTTACAAATTTGCAATGTATTTGCATTCAGTGTTATAAAGGGATACCCCCCTATGTCCTGTAGAGCCTGAAATGTAGAGGAGAGTAAATATGAGTTTATCCCCTGTTCATTGGTCTAATCTCTTAGTGTTTCCAAACATAAGACCTGACAAAGTTTTAGGATTCACCAAGGTGCAGATTGTGTAAGATGCCCACACACACACACCCAGTAATGTTAACCTGTGAACACAGATTTTCAGTCAGGTCTGATAACAAACACAGTGAGATAACAACAGAATTCAACTAGAACACAAGGAAATCAGATACGGCCTTTGAATGATCTTCAGATTCAAACAGCAAACCCAGAACAGCAATAAGATTCGTGTAGTATCAATCTCAGTTCAAGTGTAAAAGCTTCCACAGATCGGTCCACACATTAATTGAATAACACAATATCTCAGCAATCACTCCAGTTGATACAATGATCGGATAATCAGCAGTAAGCTTGATACAGATTGCATACCAAATACTAACACAGTTGCACATAGGCATTCATAACGGAAGATCACATCTGAGAATCGTCACATGCCAGCATTGCACGAACTGTATAGTGATGGATGTATGACAAATTGTAAAGTGCCGATTTTCAGAAGTTATGATGCATACATGGAATCGCATGCACATAGACAATGTTGAGGACTATAAGCCTTCTTTCCGTCACATCTGGGACCATAACTGCCAATCTCTCAAACTCAGCAACGTAGTTCTCCACTTTACCTTCTTGCTTCAACTGTGCTAGTTCCTGAAAGTGAATTTCTGGATCCTTCTTGTCGAATCTCTCTGTTAACATTTGATTGAATTCTTCCAATGTTTTGATGGAGTTGTGACCTTCTGTCACCATGCCGTGATACCACCATTCGTGGGCCAAACCTTCAAGATGTAAGGTTGCAAACTTGATGGCCTCTTCTTCAAACATGGGATTCAAGGAGAAATGTGTCTAATTTCTGCAGCCAAGCTCTTGCTGATGAACCCCCATAACCATAAAAAATTGGGTTAGTGATTTTACCCAATCGATATTGGATCTCCTTCCTTTCTTCAGACTGTCTCCTCCTATGCCCTCTTCTGGTCTTCATGTCATGGAATTCTGTGAAGGTTACATCTCTACGAAAAGCTGCACTTAGAGCATGATACTCATTATGCAACCTGGCCATGTCATCCTCTTCTTCAGGTGGTGGCTTTGCTCCATTTTCTGCCCCTTGAACCAGAAATTTGGCTTTGAAGAGCTTCATGGAGGCTGCCGGTTTTATTGCACATGAGCTGTTGCTCTCAGGACCATTTGCGCTACTTTTCCAACCCCTAGTTGCTGGTTCAACCCTTTCAATAGTTGGACCATTTCCACCATGGTCTCCTTCATACTGGATTGGAACTCCCTGGACTCCTTCACAAACTGCTGTCCATCATCGTCCTTGTCGCCCATGGTTTTCTTCTTCTCTCTGAGATGGTATCTCAGGTCTGGATCGCTCATGAAAAGGTACACAGGGTGGCAGGAGGCCAAGCTCTGATACCACTGTAAGCTGCCCACACACACCCAATAATGTTAACTTATGAACGCAGATTTTCATAGTCAGGTTTGATAACAAACACAGTGAGATAACAACAAAATTCAACCAGAACACAAGGAAATCAGATACGGCCTTTGAATGATCTTCAGATTCAAACAACAAACCCAGAACAACAATTAGATTTGTATAGTATCAATCTTAGTTCAAGTGTAAAAGCTTCTACAGATCGGTCCAGACATTAATTGAATAACACAATATCTCAGCAATCACTCCAGTTGATAACTTGATACAATGATCGGATAATCAGCAGTAAGCTTGATACAGATTGCATACCAAATACTAACACGGTCGCACATAGGCATTCATAATGGAAGATCACATCTGAGAATCGTCACATACCATCATTGCACAAACTCTATAGTGACGGAGTATCAAAAATTGTAAAGTGCCGATTTTCAAAAGTTATGATGCATACATGGAATCACACGCACATAGACAATGTCGAGTGCGACTAGCATATAAGGTAAATGATGCTCCATGCAATCTTGTTATTTTGAATCTTCAATGCAATGGATGTCCTTGGTGGTTGCCGAAATGTGTGTCGGGACCCTTCAAGGTTGTTGAGATGCCGTCTACGATGGTCTCCAATAACTTCCTCCTGTGATGGTGTGCGCCAGATCTCCTAGTGGGTGTGATGTATGTGGGATGCCCAAATGGTGGTGCTGGCCTTAGCTCACACTGTGCAGAACCCTGCGTCCTCCCGATTTTCATGATACTCCCTTATGTCTGGTAACGAAGGTGTCTGAGAGGTGATGGAGTCGGCTTGGGGCTAGACTGATAGCTCGGCCACAAGTTAATCACTGCACTCCTAGATAGCTTGGTCACCTACGTTGGAGATGGCAATCACTTAGAAAATGGCGGAAGATTAAATTCAAAGATGAATTTATAGGACTGGGGGAACGTCCAATACCTGTGTGAGAATCGGCCAGGCACTACGTCCTAGCAGATTCGCATGGGTGTTCGACAACCAAATTCGTCATGATCGAACAAGAACCAAAGCAGTCGCATAAATGGTGGCCTTCCAATGGGTCGGCTCAGGATAATGTTGATAAAATTTAAATATTATTATAAAATAATTTAAATTTATTTTATTATTTAAATATTATTTATGAAATATTTTATAAATGCAGATATTATTGTTTAAAAACACTATTGTGTTTCCCTCCAAAATTCGAATCACGTAATTTTGGGGACATGACAGATTGGAGAACCAACACTACCAACTCTAGTTTTCTGGATTTTGGCTGTTTCTTCAGTTATTTATATCCTGGCCTTCTTGATTTGTCTTTTTTTGAACCACATTATATCAGTCCTCTGGACAGTAACAGGTAGACAAATTGGGTCCTATGCCGTCTTCTTGATGCCCAAACGCTTATTGTTTTACTAGAAAGTTCAAGACAAGGTCCTCACCTAGCTTCAGACACATAAGAAGTATGTTTAAGGTAGTTATTAGGAAGCTGCTGGTTGAGTGGATGTTTGTAGTGTTCCCATTCAACGTAATTAATTTAAGTGTTTTATGACACTTGTGTGATGCTTAATAACACTGAACTGATCAGATTGCATCATCTGTTCATAAACATTTGAAGATAGTTTGCAAAACCTTTTATATTCTCATTTCTTATTTTTGTGCGTTGAAAGGCACAAACCTTTATATTCTCATTAGTTATTTTTGTATGTGTTGAAAGGCTCTACCCTCTGATATATGTTATTTTTTTCAGAGTTATTCAGTTTTTTGCCACCCACAATAAAGGTAATCTTCCCATAAGTCAACAAATTACATGATCAGTTGCATCTGTTATTGGATTCCGGCCTTAGAATATTGACCTTCCTGTGATTCATCTCTGAAACTCAACTTAATGAACAAGGCTAATTAAAATTTATATTATAAATAATGAAGATTAAAGAGTATGCATTACATGATGCAGACATCATCATTTCCAATGCACAGATCTCTTGCAGCTATGCTTGCTTATCAATCTCTTCAAATATGTTGCCACTCTCTAGCATAAAAATGTACATCAATGTTGTCTTTCACTTGCGAGATGATGTTTCCAAGCCCTTGCTGGCATCATCTTTATATGATTGCATCAAATACATGTATCATTTATTTCCCCTTGGCTGTTCTGCATTTGTTTGTTACTCAAAAAAGTCTTGACATGTCTGAACGAAAATCCAAATTGTCTGTTCATTGGCTTGAAATTATAATGTAGGAAATCCAGAACTTTCAAAATTGAGTACTTTAATGTTGTGATTTACCTTTCCTTTGATGACCTGTATGCAAAACTAGTGCTTCACATTGCACTCGATAATATTTTATTTCTCATATTTTCCCCTTTTATAACAGGTAGATGACGAGATTGGTCTTTCACCAGTCTTAGCCCCCAAGCATAAAGATATCCCAAAAGAGGAGCCTGTAGACATCACTCCCACTAAAGAGAAGACTCCAGCATCTACTCGTGCCTCACCAGCGACAACAAAATCGGCTAAAGGAAAAAGGAAGTCAGGTAGTGATGATGTAAAGCCTAGCGGAACTGTATCTACAAAGAAGACAAAAACAGAGGTAAGTGATGACTTTGCCAAGATACATGAACACAAATATTCTTAATTTCACTCGAAACTGTTAAAGACTTATTTAAAATTTTCATGATCTTAACATGCACATTCATTTTTGCTAGATTTACCTGTCTGAATATTTTATTTGTATATGTAATAGGATTCAAAGTCCACTACACAAGCCACCACTAAAGATGAAAGTACGCTTGCAACGAAAAATGTTTCACCCTCTGGAAAACAAGTGATCTCAAATTCTAGCAAGGCCACTGTTGCACAAGCAACAGGACCAGTGACAGAGGAGGAAGTACGGACTGCTTTACGGCAAATGGCTCCAGTCACTACCCAAGAGCTCGTTGCAAAATTTAAGGCTAGACTCAAGACGCCAGAGGTTTGTATTGTATATTTTATTCTCATAATGAGGAAATATCATAATTGTCAATAAGTAAATGGACAAAGTAACTCCAACTATACTTATTGCTGAACTCCAATTTTTGATTCCCTCTTATGACCTTCATTACCATACTGCAAAATCTTTTTTAGGGAAAAAGTTGCACTATGTATTGAGTATTCATTTGATGTGTTTGCTTGAATCCCTAAATTTTAATGGAGAACGCAGGATACTTGGTATGTCAGTTGCATGGAGGCTAGACTTGACATATTCTTTCTTTGTTCTATCTGTAATACAGGACAAATCATCCTTTGCAACAATCTTGAAGAAAATTTCTCGCATTCAGAAAACAAATGGTGCTAATTTTGTTGTGTTGCGAGATAAATGAAGCATCTAATTGTATTTAACTGTGGTTTATTGCTTCCATGTGGCACTGTACAAGCTAGTTTTTGTATTCTTGTGGCATCATCAGTGCACAATCATTGGATTCAAGGGATTTGGATGGGTCCATTACTGTTGAGAATAGAATTCGTGATCTCTAAGTGTATTTGCAATGTATTTGTAGTAATCTACGATTCTTTATAATTGTTGGTGTAATTAATGCATTATCACATGTTGGTTATATTCACCTTGTTTATGTGGATATTATAAAAAATTGTAGTTTAATGATTATTATTATCTATATATTTTAGAAAATAATGGTAAGTTATGTAAGTTACTGCTTTTGGCTGTAACTGTAAGATTTATTTGTTTTGCATTGTTTCGGATCACACTTCGTGATCCGTCATCAAAATGAGTAAGAGACTAATGTGATAGATTGAAGATTTTAGTCCTTATAAAGAGGAAGGGAAAAGTTTGACTCTGAGAGCCCTAAGAGAACTTAGAAACAATGAAATCAGACATAACACAGAAGGTAAGTAGAAGAATGTTACAGTAATTAGATTATCGAGTTATAGATATTACAATGGTTAAGATTGTAAAGTCAAGTAAAAAAAGCGTGGCAAGAATTACCACAAAAGATTACAAATAACTAGAATGTAAGAATGTAAGAATTATAAAAGATACGTTATGATAAAATTGTTTAATTCTAGCTATTTTTACATTGAGAGGTGTTGGGTGTTTACAATGGCATTCAATTAGAGAGACATACGTGTACCAAAAAAAGGTATCCTTAAATCTCACTATTAACTAAAATCACAGCAATTAGATAGATTAAAATGTGAATATCACAAATTTAATCCATTCTCTAATCCAGGTGTATGGTTTTTGTAGTTATAGATTAATGTTTATTGTATGAAAATGAGGTTTATTTTGAAATGTTTTTTCACCGATTTTATTAATGTGTTTTCTAATAAAAAAATAATGTTATAATGTAAAAAGTATATTTTTAATTGAAGATTTTTTAAATAACTTTTAATATTAATTTTGATTTAAATACTAATTATATATTTTTGTATTAAATAATTTTTTAAAAATAATTTTTAAATATCAGATTTTTACAACACCGAGAGATCATTTTCTAGGTTTATACTTATATTATTATTTTTTTTTTGTGTTTTTTTTTGATACGTAAGATATTATTTATTTATAATGAAATATAGAGATTATACAATTCTATAAAAGTTAGAAACTACAACCATAAAACCACTTAGATTAAACAACTGCTACTCGTATATCCAATCCTAAAATTTCGACAAACATTGTAGAGAGAACCTAGACGATTACCCAAAATAGACTCGACCACCACTCCCCATCATTGCATTAAGCCACTACCCAGACACCAAAAATATTTGCAGCATAAACAAAAGGCCAACCGCTACAAAAATAACAAAACCCATACTTCCATACCAGACTTGCACTACAGAAAGCCGTTGGCCCTAGCAAAGGCTTCAAAATCCACTATCCAATTGAAGTCTTGTACAACCATAAGACTAAATAACTTTTTCATGTACTCCACAACGACAACAAATATGATGCTTTATTAAAGTTGGATCTTTCAAATCGAGTAGGAATGGGTATATCTTCACCGCTTCATCCGAATTCTTCAACAACTCATAGTCTCTAGGGTGGGGAATGCCCTTGCCAACAATGGCTACCTTCAACACCTCGTCCACACCCAGCAACATGTCTTTTTGAAGGACTTTTTCCAGCAACACTTTGGCTTCCACCTTCGGCACTTGATTGTCCAAAAGGGACGCCAAGAACTTGGAAGTGATGTTGGTGTTATCCCTTCCAAATTCGCTTCTACTTAAATCCTCGAGCCCAACACCATTTTCACAGCCACAACCAGCAGAAGATCGATATTATTCATATCCCTTTTGAGACACTGGTCAGTGACCTCCCTGAAGGTCGTTTGGCGCGTTTTGGTTCCCAATGAAATCAGTGTATCTGCACCAAAAGACATCGGGCCCTCCATCACAACCTCAATTATGAAGTGTGAACGCCTTGCCATCGTAAAAACTAACGTTCACCCGGTATAGCAGACTTCACAGAAAATGCAATCCAAACAACCAAAGCCAGGTTTCAAATGGTAACCACCACAATTGCCACGATTACATTTAACCAAGGAAGGCTCCAAACTTTCAATCAAATCAACGCTTAGCTGCGGCTGGCATTAATGCCATGACACCACATACAAGATCGGCCGTCCTAAACCACAAATGCCATACGAACTGCACAAAGATTTGTCACATCGACAGGCGATCAATGTATTCATAGACCGCCACTCTATCAACTAGCCTATTCTTGTTTTGAGTGCTTCAAATGTGTGCTAGCTTGTCCTTCTTCACATAGAACCCGCTCAAAACTACTACCACCTCATCACAATGCAGCCTAACATTTGTGCCACCTATGCCATCCGACCTTTTCCCTTCGCCAGCTTGGAGGGCCGCCCTCCCTTCCGCCCACTTTTATTTTTGTGTTTTTATAATTATATAATTATATTATTTTTATTATACTATTATATTTTTATTATTCTATTATTATTACTTTTATTTTTGTGTTTTTATAATTATATAATTATATTATTTTTATTATACTATTATATTTTTATTATTCTATTATTATTACTTTTGTTATAGTATTATATTTCTATTATATTTTTATATTGTTAGTATATTCTTATTATCAATATAATAATGATGTAATACTAATATTAATAATAATATAATAGTAAGAGTAATTTAATAATAAGAATAGTGTAGTATTATAATAATTAGAATAGAATAATAATATAAGAATACAAATATAATAATTCTAACCTTAAAATGACTGATATTAATATTAACAATAAAATATTAATAAAAATGTAAAATATTATATTAAATATATTAAAATGAAAATAATAATATAAAAGTATAAAAAATCTTATAATCATAAAATACTTATTTTAATAGAACTTTAATCCTAAATATTAGTGAACATTAAACCTTAATGAATACCTCCTCTAATTGAACCATAATCTAAACTCTTAAGCTAGTTCTAATTTATATTCATATTAACAATAATATATTAATAAAAATATAAATATCATAATAGATATATAAAAATATTATAATAATATAATATTTATATATCTACAATCACAACCTTAACCTTAATCTTTATTAAATCTTTACCCAAATTTAATATTTATTAATATAGTAATAAGAATAATACAACAAAAATAAATTAATAAGAATATAATAAGAAAAATAATATAATTCTACTATTAATAATAAAAGTAATATAATAAAAATCATAATTAAACAATAGTATAATATAATAATTTAATATTATTAACATAATAGTAAGAGCAATATATCAATAATAATATAATACTAATATGTATAATAATATAATACTAACCCTTAAGCTAACCTTAATTTATTCTAATATTAACAATAATATATTAATAAAAATATCAAATTTTGTAATAATAATAATAAAAAAAAATTGATCCATATTCCAAAACCCATATATAATTATCTCTAACTTTAACCTTTATTAAATCCTTAACCAAATTTAACATGTATTAATATAATAATAAGAATAATACAATGATAATAAATTAATAATAATATAGTAAGAATAATATAATATTAATACTAAATGATCCATAGTTGTTAAAAGTATATACAATTAGTAATGCCATCTCACTCGCCTCCCATGCCCATGAAACCTTAACTTTACCCTATTCGGCCACAAGGAATGGCTATGAACTATGTATTCCTGTAGATGGTTGCTCTTATGTGTGGGGGCTTGATTTGGTGGTGATTGAATGAATTGGTTCCTTCATTGACGCCACTACGAACTCTTCTCCCCTGTCCACGGTAGAGCCAACGTCCAAATTCTTGTACTCCTACCATGAGAGGGAAAAGAGCCGTGAGCTTTGATAAAGGCACAAACATCAATAAAGATGTTGAATCGGAGATTGTTATTGGAGACTCAACTGGTGTCCTGGATAAGAAAGCAATCAGTCAAGGTTTCATGCGACATGCATCTCCCATTGCTACGACCATGTTTGCTCATGAAAAATCCCTTGTTGGAGCCATGAACAGAGAACACTTATGTTCTAGAAATGAAAACTCCTCCATCCACCATGGCAATCGAGGAAAACCTTTCTAGGAGGGATTTTGTTGCTAGGGAATCCTTTTTGGTGGTTGCAAAAGGTGCAATCCAATCCTCACCTGTTACACCTCAAAATCTAAAGGATTACATAAGTAAAGATTGTAGGAGGTATGTTCAATGCTTTGAAAATCCTGTAAAACTAAATTTTGATGAAAGAATTGAAGGAAAATGAATATCTTTTTGCAGAGAACAGGTTGATCGAAAGGTTTATCCATTTTGGCTGAGCCTTCCTAAACTACATGAATGGATAGCTAAATCATGGAGCCTCCCATAGAGGAAAAAATAGAAATTTATCCATGTGCTAGAGGTTTTTTCAATATGGTTTTTTATAATAGGAAGAACAAAAATATAATTTTAAGTTATGTATGGACATGAGAACAAATTATGTTGATGTTAAAATCATGAATCCACACTTTAATCCATATACTAAATCCTTTTTAGTCATTCTAGTTTGGGTTTCTTCCAAATCTACCACTTGACTACTAGTTTGAAGCTTGCTTCATAGAAATCACTAATTCCATTGGAAATTTCATCACAACAGACTAGGATTCATTCAATTATATCCATACAACCTTTGCTCGAATCTTGGTGGAATTAGATACTTCCAAGGATCTACTAAAAAATAACTTTGAAAGGCAATGGGCAAGGATGGAAGCAACCTCTGGATTATGAAGGCTTATCTTTTAGATGTAGAAGATGCTACAAGATTGGGTACATAACACTAGATTGTCTAAACATTAACTCCTAGGCAAAGAGAAAAGCCTCATAATGGAAAGGAGCTTCTCCAAAAGACTATACCATCAAATGTTCTTCCAAAAGGCAAGAATATTCCCCAAAAGTTGAAGCAAGGAATGAGAAAGTTTTGTAGGTCGCAGAGCTTTCTTTAAAGGAAAATTTGGATATTTCTTTTTCAAACAAGTAGCCTCAGGTAATTTATCAAAATTTAATGTTGAGATTACATAAGAACTTTCACAGGTAGCTACTGTGAGTCTAAGGGCCAAATCCCCTTCAAAAACTTTGGTGTTTTGACAAGAGGTCTCCCACCTCAAGAGATGAGAGAACATCAACCTAGATTGTTTCTCAACCTTATTGTCCCCTAGAAATTAAAAATGGGGAAAGTGGAGCTAATGAGTGGAAAATAGTACAAAAAAAGAAAAAGAAAATCCTCAAAACCTAGGAAGTATAGCAGAATGTATTTGCGTTCACACCAAATTTGGTGACAAAATCATTATCAAATTTTAGAAACTATAGAAATTAAAATTAGAAAGGAAAATTGTCACCAATGCTTTTGTATATCACATGGTTATGACATGTATAGGGCTTCTACCTAAATTCATATGTAATCTTTAAATTTTGATTAATATAAAGAAACACTATGCTGTATCTTACCTAGCAAAACAATAAATTATAATATTAATACTAATAATATAATATTTTTGATTAGATAATGGGGTTTTTGAAAGTGTTTGAACCCTTTTACAAGAAAGTTGGTGAACAAAACTAGCCAAACAACAAGCATCAACAAGGTTGGTAAAAAACTACAGTATCTCAATATAAGATCTTGAAGGACAAACACCCTCAACTAGGGTTTTAGACATATATTTTGGAATACCTTTCTTCCTTCTTTAAATCACAATCCAAGAATAACCATAATTAATTTTCAAATAATCGAGAGAGGGAAGAGGGAAAACCCTCTCTAACTTACAACCTTGGAATGAGTGAGGAGATGATCATCCAACTAGGGAGCTCGAGCATTGAGTGGAAATCAAAACACCCTCTGGAGGGGGGGCAACAAAAAAATGTGTAGCTAACACCAAAGGTGGAAGAGGGGCCACCTCCCCACCAACAATAGAAGACTCAAGAGCCTCAAAATTAGGCTTTGAAGCTTCAACTATAAATTGATCATGGGCAACATCCTTCCACCAAGGGAGGGTCTCAAGGCCTTAAGGCAAGGGCAACAAGAAGCCAAATTCCTTGTGGAAAAGAAATGCCTACAAGGAAAGGGAATTCCTTCATAATCCAAAGACTGGCTCCAAGAACAATCCATCACTTGAAAAACAACCTCTATTGGGAGAGGTTTAGATAAATCTAATTCAACCAATAAGAAGACAAAGGCGGTGTTCGAGTGAAGTGTGTAGTAGCATTGTCCACCTTGAGGAATCAATCCACAAAATTTCCAATAGCCTCAAAGCTAGAATCACACCAAAATTGGAGTGGAAGATTAGGGACGTGAATCCAAACACACACCAAATTAAAAGATTTGGAAAGGGGATTAAAGAAGGGATCTTAGGGTTTCAATAGAAGGGCATATTGCTCCCAAAATCAAGAGGGACCATAAAACTAGCATCCCGATCCACAACAAATTAAAAAGCAACAACAAAGAATCCCTTGGCACAAAGGTAAATTTCAGTTTTACCTTTAGTTTTATGATGTCATTGCTAAGAAATCCAATGATTGAGATCACTAAGCTGAGGCCTTAATCGATCAAATCTATAAATTAAATTGTTCTGAGAGAACTATAGCTCATTTTAAAACCTCATCATAAAACCATCACAAAGGGGAACTTAGAACATATTTTATTACAACCTTTCTAACCAAAGAAAGGATATCTCTCGATGTATTTTATATATATTATTAAATATATATAGGCTAGTTTTAATGGATTGTATTGGGATTTGTGTTGTGGGTTTTTAGAATTCATCATTTTATTCGATTCTTGCTAGACAATTTTCATTTGTGGTAATTCATTTTTTGTGTATTTTTTTCATACATTGTATTGGTAACTTCATTTTGTTCCTATTTTGACTCAATATAGTGAATTTAGTTCTTGGTACTTGTCTTGTAACTAAAAAACTTTTGTTGTATGAGCTACAAATTTTTGTTGAAGGGGATCTCATAATATTGAACTAAAAATGAACTTCCATAGGTTTTTGGGGGGTTTCCATTGTGGTTAAAATTGCAACTTCAATTTTTTTCTAATATTCTCAAATTGTCAAAACTCTTGGTATTAGCTAGAATGCAATCGTGTTATCATTCAATTCAACATATCTATAATTGTTGGAAACAATGGTGAGAATGTGTACAATATTATTTCATCATTTAGTTTCGCTTATCCCATCCCTTTGATTTTATTGCCAAGCCAAGTGATCAAAGAATGCATGTTTCATAATAATATAGAGTTTTTGGACATGTGTTGTTTTTTCTATTATCTTTCATCAAATAAGCACTTATAGCACCCTTATAGTATTTGGTCCATTATCCAATAGTTGTGTAAAGATCTTTTAGAACATCTCTCTACTCTTGATAATGCCTCAGTTGAAATGTGTCACAAAGATTCATTAAAGCCTTCATCTATTTGTGATGATCCATTAGTTGATGTTTCTTTGCTAGAAATTAAAAAAACTACTATAGAGACTAATTCTCCCCTTGCGTATCACAATTATTTTAGATGTTTCTAATGAGCCTCTTTAGTAGCTTCATAATGTTAGGTTCTAGAGTTGCAGGTCCACTGGTTGAACACATGAACACCAAGATTTTTATGTGGAAAACCCACAAAAAAAAAAAACCACGGTGAGGATTAGCTCACAATATATTATAATTGGTTATAAGATATTACAGAGGCTCACTGCTAGTGATCCATTAGTTGATGTTTCTTTGTTAGAAATTAAAAAAACTACTATAGAGACTAATTCTCCCCGTGCGTATCACAATTATTTTAGATGTTTCTAATGAGCCTCTTTAGTAGCTTCATAATGTTAGGTCCTAGTTGCAGGTCCACTGGTTGAACACATGAAACCAAGATTTTTATGTGGAAAACCCACAAAGAAAAAAACCATGGTGAGGATTAGCTCACAATATATTATAATTGGTTATAAGATATTACTGCTAGGACACGTTGTCCAATAAAACTCATAGCCACAAAAAGATACAAAACAAAAATGCTTACACAACCAGGATGTGAACTAATAAAAAATGCACCTTCCTTGTGCTAAATTTAGTTCTTTTGAAGCTCTGAATACAAAACACTGCTCTGCTTAACAATCGCTCAACATTAACAACAATTATGCTATTATTCAGATCAAACACATAAAAATTCGCATGTTCGCATCATATCACTTATCATCTCGTATATCATGTCTCTCTACATCTCAAAAATGTCTCACATATATACCCAGTACATCCGCATACATCAATTAGTTCAACCTAATTAAATGTAGCCCAAAATTAAGTAAAATTTTCCGTATCGATACCATACTTGAATCAAAAACATCTTCACACTCAAATCAAATGTGCAACATTTTAATTTAGGTTAGCATGGACCTAAAATAGATCTCATTAACATTCGCAATACATATTTGTTAGTTGCAGATTTTTCCCTTCAAAAATAACTTCAGAAATGACTTGCAAACACCTCAAATGGAAAGACAAAATGAACTAATAGTTGGAGGGATTTCCACTAAATGAATAATCCTCCTTTGAATTTTAGAGGTTCATCTCCCTCTTATGATTTAATTGGTTGTTTTTGAGATATGCTTTTAACCAGAAAACAGAAAAGGAAACTAACACCCGAGCATAGGCATGCTGCAGATGCGAATAATAGGTTTATAAACATAGGAGGAAAGGGGAAAAAGACACACAATTCATTTCCTGAATACACATGAAAAATAGGGAGGGATTAGATTAAAATATTTGTTTTTAGATATATAAATGAATTAGAACTCAAAGTTTCCACAATAAACATATGCATAATCAGACCGACAGGAAAACATCACAAGAACAACTGCAATTGCTCAAAGGCCAATTCACAGTCAAAGAAAATACATGCAGACATAAAGTTTTGAAGTATATTTCCTCCTTCCTCAAGATGAAAAACAGAGCGATTCAAAGTTCACGCTATTCCTGTACAATGATCATGCCTAAAAATAGAAAATACATCCCTCCTTCCCATGTTTACAATAAAATCAGAAAACTGCCCTTCTTTCTTAGCATAAGCTTCAGAAGAAAAAGCATTCCCCCACTTTTATGTTTTGCCTTTGATTACATATTTATAGATTTTCTCAGAAACTTTGCTTTTTCAGCTTACAGTAACTGCTCCCTCAAAATCAGTTACATTCCCTTCTTTTTGAAATTTCAAGGATCCTTCATTTATCTTTCCCGCACCATTTGCGGTTATTGGATACAAAGTTTCCAATTTTTGTGAAGACATTCGAACAATTCTTTCTATTTTCCGATGAACGGAAAAACAAATATTTATTTAAAACAACTTCTTTACCGTAACTGATTCATAAACGTCCATTATGAGGATTTTTCAGTTTCCTTGTACGACGTTGCTCATAAAAAGAGACATTTGCTGATTTGAATAAATCCAACATAATGAAGCATATGACGTCTTCAACAGAATTCGCATTTCTGTAGTCATTTGTAGAATATTGATAATTCTCAAAAAAGAAATGCGCATTGAATTCACATCCTTATACTTTATACCACTGTTCCAAGCACTCGCTTCAAAAGTAAATAAATACCAATTGTGGAACACCTAGTATGCCAACCTCTTCACAGGATTTAATTCGATGATCTTTAATAGCTCAGATGGAAGGTATTGTTCATTCATCTGAATACGCTCTTCATTAGACATTTTAGCGAAACTTATTAACATCATATTTGCGTATATCTGTAAATACGACTGCCATTGCAAGCATGTTCAAACTTATGCTGAGTGCTTCGAAACTTCGTCGAATAAGGGTAGTAGTTTCTTTTCTTTGTATCGATGCGACTAGTAGGAATCCCTGCTTTTAAAGTTTCTAAAGTTAATTGCTTTGTTTCCGTTTGTGAATCAATGATTTTTTAACAAAATCAACAACTTCCTGATTATTCATCACCTTGCATTTGTAGAAAGTTGCCTTTTCTAAATCTCTAAGCAATCTTGGATTGGAACAATGTTCGGCTTCTTCTGTATAATTATAATGGATTCCAACACCAGCAAAGACATCATTCCACGAATAGCCAATAAGCACTGAATATATAAAATGGAGGGATGATATTCCAGTCTGAAACTTGGGTGTAAACGATACCTTCACCAGCATCTGGTCCATTTTAAAATCATTTAGTCAAAATTCCATACATCGTTCTCTTTTCTGGAACAAATCCGTGTGCAAGTAGAAGCTTGCCATGAGATAAACACATGTTCTCTTGATTAATATACTCCATCCTGTGAAAGACTCCCACTGGATCTCGACACATATTTTCGTTCTCTTCTATGCATATTCATCTATTAAGCATTATCTCTTATCGTTCGCTTCTTTTGTGATCGACATCCTTTGTGGTTCTCAGTTGAACCATCACCAAAGTTTGTGTTTGCAGCTGCCACAATATACTACACTGCTTGTTTCACAAATGGATTACTATTTTCACCCAAGGAAGAGATATTCTGCAGATTAAGAGTTTTGAGGAATAACTTGTAAAGTCTTTAAAAACAAACTTGCAATCGGATTTGTGTAAGCAGATCCTACGAGCTCTGACCCATACTTTTGTAATAAAAACTCTATATTAGTTGACACCTCAATTTCCCATTCGGCTACATTGTCTTCCCTTATCAACCTGTGCAAAAAGTCAATTCATAATGTCGATGAGGATAATTTTCTCCAGATATACACAGAAGACAGCGTGTGAGTTGCTCGCCATCCTTTATATTTCTATCCTCTGGGTCGGGCACGACTATCTAATTTGCCTCACATTTTTCGGTGGAGTTCGAGATCCTTGCAATCCCATAGGTCACGTGAGGAAACAAATTGATATATGGTCTTGTTCGTCCATCTTTTGCATCCAATCGTCACTGTAGATTCAATCATAATTGTCGCGCCAATCCCTATCTCTTTGATCTCTCTGTGCTTGAAATAATGTGGCGGTCAAACCCCAAAATTTTGACGGAGAGAGAGAGCATGCTGGTAGTGGAGTCGGATGGTTGGGAGATATGTGAACTTTTGAACCAAGTATTCGGGGAATCGAGAATAGTTCAAAATTTTGAACCTTTAATAATGAGTTCAAAAACTTAGCAAACCTCCGACAAAGGAAAGAGAGTCGAGCTATTATGAAGTTCAAGAACTTTTTCAAATGCCGACGATACTTTTGAATAACCGCTTCATCTTCCCATAACGTCTGCACATTTGTATTACACGAGATACTTAGATGCATATCAAAGACCATTTTGAAACGCAACCACAAAGAAATATTAACCTTGACCAGATATGAATCCGAATATGGAATTCAGCGCCTTGACATAATTAGCTGGTGATAGTGAGTTATGCGAATCATAAGCATAAGTACAATAGTATCGAAGAAATTTGGGAGAATAACATTAAAATACTCATCAATTATTGAAAATGGTCCTGAAAATATTTCATAGAAACCCGCATCTTCTCCAAAGAAGTTGTGGCTAAACAGGTACTCAAAAGTAGTTGTATTCATAAATAGTTTGTGCAGGCTTCAGAAAAGAACTTCATATGGATACTTGGCTTCACTTGCTTCATCTATATGAGGGATCAAAGCAGGCTGATTAATTTCCTTAAGAATATTGAATCTGCCACCCAACGCAAATACAGTTGATCGATTCTTCAATGGCTCCCTTGCTCTAGAAGATAAACTCACACTCCTCGTATCAAATCCGATCAATTAATTTGCAAATGCTATATCCAACTGTAATTTCTCAAGAGCTTCTATGCATACACGAAAATGTGCACTACGTACCTTGTTCAATGTAGAATATTAAGACATCAAAGATCCTAAATGTTGGGATAGAGACCCAATAGTTTTGTTGTTTGAAGCTTCATTCAGATAAACAATGAAGACCTTCAAACATTTCTTTTAATAAACATTTTCTATGATCATAATGATCCACAACAGCAAGAAAATATATTTTCACAACCAACATGTGCTTGAATGACATGAGAAAATTCTCAGAAATTTGGGGAAATAACAATATTTAATCTCCAAAAAATATATTAAGCATTAGGTCGATTGAGAATTAGAGCTAATCACAAAATAAGCCAACTGATCAAAAACCAACGATCCATCTGATCATATAATCACTCGCCATATGGAATATATAGTATACTAACAATTGTAAACAATCTCCAAAAATTGCAAAGTTTGAATCCAATCACCAAAGGAATGCAAACCAGATTACTCATACTCATTAACATTGTATAAAGCCAAAAACTGAATGCCGAACTACTGCCGCTTGTATCTTTCAAATTGTTCTTCCAAAATAGTTGAATTCTTGATCATAGATGCACAAAGTAGTCAGGAATATTATATTAACATCCCATAAGAATATTTTATTATGTGAAAAATTGCAGACCAAAATATCGGATTAGGATATCTTCATTCTATTCACCAGATAAGAGAAAATATCAACAATTAATGTTGGCATCAATGAAAACACATTAAGGGGTTCCTTATTCATTCTTCCAACAATCTCCCCCTTTTCCATTGATGGAAACATGTTCCAAAAATGAATCTCTTTCCAAAAAATTTAGAATATACACCATCTCTATACCATTACCTAACTTTTCCAAAATTATCTCCCATTACCTAGCTTCTCCAATTTTCAAACATCAAACTTCCCCCCCTTTGAAGTCAAAGATAAAGGGTGTGCCGGTAACACAAATATAAAATCTAAACTTGATGCATATGTACAGTTGAATAATTGAATGAAATGTACTGACTCCCCCTCAAGGAGTTATCCCACAAATTTTAACCAACTATATATACAATGAGAAACTGAAAAGAAACTAAAAATACTGAAAGAATAAATATGTGAAATATGTTCAACTGAAGGAGGAGGCACCTTCAAGCTCCTTAAGAATTGTTTTCCAAGAAGACTTCCCTTCATTCCAAGTCTTTTTGGTTGCTACAAGTGATTTGTACAGTGACTCTAGCTCTACAATATCGTCCTCTCCCTCTTCTAGAGTACTTGGATTTGAATTTATCTTTGTTAGCTTCTCTGCATTAGCTAGGTCACTTGAAACCGATATGTGCTTGGTCTTCACCAAGTCCCCAAGCTGTCCAAATCTCCTTATAATGTCTTCTTTCTGCCTTTGTAAAGTAAAAACTTGTTCTTCAAATCTGTAATGGTAGTCCAAGAGGTATGATCTCTATCCTTAGCCAAATCAAAGGTACTAGAGGCATTAGATATTTGTGCCCTGAGTGGTATCTGGCCACCTCATGCAATGTAAAAAAAAGGTTTTTGCCTCATATTCACACTCCTTTACATCCTTTAATCAATTCTCCACTTTTTCATGTGTAGATGCACATCTATCTTGTAACTCAAGTAGCCTCTTCTCTGCAAATCTTGATTCAACTTATTTTTGAATTTGCTCCTTCAGATTAGAGACATACTCCATAAGAGAATCAACTAAAAAATTTAAATTTTCAACAAAGATAAGAGAATTATCAATTAAAGTATTGAGAGTAGTATCTTACAGAGTCTTGATGGCTTCATTGATCAGTTCTGTCCCCTTCTAATGTGTCTTAGTTATTTTTCTATCGGAGGCATGAAAGACATCTTTGAGCTCCAACTTTTGAATTGGTGAGATATTTACAAGACCCACACTGCCTTGGTACATCGGGAGCTGTAGAAGTTGGGGAGGAATAGCTGGTTGGAACCTTATCTGTTTGGGAAAAATACCCTTAAGTGAATTTCTGGAAGATTCTCCAGATAGCTTTGGTAGCTCCATGGTTTTTTGAGACTCTTCTCCATTCTTCTCAACCTTAAACTCTTCTTTATTCTCTTCTTTCTCCTCTTCACTAGAGGGATTTTCCTTTTTCTTTTCTTTATCTTCATCCTCCTTATCCTCACCATCTTTCTTATTGTTCTCTTCCCTTTTTCCTTGTCCTTCTTCTTCATCTTCATTTTGATTTTCATTTCGATTTCCTGTATCTGCATTTTTTTCAAAGTGATCTTCAACACCATCAACATCATTGTTATCCTTTTCTTGTTGTTATTCTGCACTCAGGTTTTTATCAGCACCGCTGGTCTTATAAGTATCTTCTGGAGGAGCAAAAGTCTCTGAGGAAGCATGCATTTCTTCTACCGGTGATAGTGAGGACACCACATTCTCTGTATCAAACATTAAAATTTATTCTGTAGTACTTTCATCCACTTCTTCCAAAACTTCTTTAAAAACTAGTAAACTTGTAACTAGAGGAATATTTTCCTTTGCATCAAAGACATTTTCTTTAACATGCTCATTTTATTGAGAAGTACTGGATGATGAAGTGGTTATCATCCCAAACTTATTTTCTATGTCTGTAACAATTCTCACTATATCCTACTTCAATTTGTCTACTCAATCCTTTTCTCTTCCCATAAGAATGTTGACTCTTTGTTTAACCTTGAATTCTTTAGTTTATACTTCAATAAATGTAGCCTTGTCATCCTTGAATAAAGAGGATCCAATTTCTTCCAAGGCATCAGATTTCATCTTGTCTTCAACTTCAACAACTTCATGCCTTCTTTCCACCAAGGCATCCCAAACAACAATGGGGACCTTCTTCTTAATGTTACTCATATCTACTTCTAAAATAATAATATACTGAATGATAGCATCAATGATTGTTTTCCTATATTTTTCATCCAATTCGTCATATAATTTTGCAGTAACTTCTAACAATTCATCATGTTCTAACATATTGATAACTAAAACATCTAATTTTATCAGATTATGGGCTCTTATCGGAGGAGTTTTTGTCTTTTGTTTCTTTTGCTCCGAAGAGCCTTCTTCTGACTTCTTCTTTTTAGGCTTCTTGTGAATGTGTACAGTGAAAGCCTCTTTTTCTCTTTTTGTTTCTTCTTCTTTGGAAGTGTCTACAATGTCAAGTTTTGGCTTCTTTGCTTTGGTGCTAGCCTCTTGTGAGGCACCTTCATCGCTTGTTGTAGCATTGCATCTTATTTTCCTTGTTAGTTGTTCCTCATGTTCTAGCCCAAGCTTAATTTCTTCTTCAACCACAGTACTTAGATTATTTTCCCTAAATGAGTTTTGCTTCTTTCTTCTTTTAGGGGTAGTAGGGGTTGCTACCGAAGACACATTCTTCCTCTTATTAGTCCTTGTGCTAGGTTTGGAGGGTGTAGTGAATTCTTTAGCTACTAGAGCACTAGGCTCGACCTTCTTTCCTTTTGTAACAGATCTGGAGGGGGTGATCCCATAATAGTGGTTTACACTTTCTGGGAGATCCTAATTTTTGCAGAAATCACATATTTTTAGAAAATATAATGATTTAAGACTTGAAAAGTTTCATTTATAAAATTCCCATTGAAGAGGGTTTGATCAAAGGCTCTTGGATAGAACCCCGCTAGTTTTAAACCATACCTATAACAGAGTCTCCTTTACAACGATCAAAATGCTGATAAAAAACCACTTTTGATTTACCTTTTGGGGGATCAAATGAATTCATTTAAAATTTATTTTTTGTAAGTATGTATTCCTTATTATAAGCTTCCCAAAAAGTATAATTTTAAATAAATTTAATTTTATTACTATATTAATTTTTTATTTCTTATGAATGTATGTTTTTCACCAAAAATAAAGCTCTCTATTCTTCACATGTGGAAAAATAGCAGATTATAAAAAAATATGAAAAATATCTATGCACTAGATATTGATTTCCTTGATCCAACAAAAAAATAAAATTGAATTTCGACATATAAAAAAGTTATGTTTTAGCCAATAAATCATGTCTAAATTATAACTATTTTTGACTTTGAAACTTTATTAAGACAAAAAATTTCAATGAAATTATATGAAACCAATTCCATGCACTAGATATCATAGTTATGAATCTAAATTTGAAAAAAATAGAATTTTATCATTAATAGAAAAAAAAGTTGTGTTACCCAGTAACGTCACTCTTTAAAAATGGTGTTTACTGTTAAAAACTAGTTTTTGAAGGAGATGGAAAAAAGAACTGTAATCTAATTCCAATTGTTTTGAAAAAAATATATTTAGAATCTACAGAAAAAATGTCACAAATCACTAGTTTGCATCATCTTCAAATTCCTCGCGGTTTAGCCACTATAGGTGCCTGAAAGTGAAGATTTAGTTATTAATTAGTTCAATGTCTAGTTTGGCCAAAAATTGTAAACCAGTATTGTGGGATCATTTGAGGAATTAGGTAATGCAAAGGATAGAGTGGAAGCTAGTCTTCCAAATATTCTTGGTCCAGAGGACTCACCAACCATTCTAACTTCTCTTTCTCTTGCCTCCTTGATCTCTTCTTATGCAAAGCCTTATTTTCTAGCCCATTGCTCTATAGTATTCCTTGCATTGATTTTGATCTCTAGTTTCTTCAATTCCAAGTGTACCTCAGATTATTTTTCTTCATATGTTCCATGTATTGGTAAAGAGGGGTTCTTAGGACACTTGAGCAACAATTCAACATATCCCTCAACTTCTTTCTTAGAAAATTCATACCCAAGAGGTTGAATCCACACTATTCTAGGTTCAACAGCCTCAATTATACATTCACCAGTTGAAACAAGGAAAGTAATTTCCTTAGCATATTTCTCCACCAGGTTCCGGGGAATGCTTTCCCTTTCATGCATATTCTTATGAAAGGGTGTTGGCAAGAAGTTGAGTCCACTTTTTGGTCAAAAAGTGGAATTGTTTTCCCTGTTTTTCAGAATTTGACACTTTGACCTTAAAATTTGAAGCACCTAGAGATGAAATCTTCAAAAAGGTCACTGATCATAAAATTTAGTACTCAGAGTCTAATTTCCAAATATGTAATTTATTTCAATACCCAAATTGTACAAATTGAGTTTCAATAGCCATTTCTACAAACCACTGTTTAAAAGTCACTTTTTTTTTCCATACCATGCACGTGTACGACATCCATATTTTGACCTAAATCATTATATTTTTCTACATCCTTTTGGGAAAATATTTGTGACTCACTGAAGCTTGTTTTAGATATTTTTTTGTAATTTTTTATTGAATATATTTTTTTTGTTAATTTTTTATTAGGCATATTTGTCATTTTGAAAAATCATCGTGTACGACACACATAAGATGACCTAAACTTATCATTTTTTGAATTTTTTTTTTTAAATTGAAAATAATTATTTGAAGTTTGTTCTCGTGCAATTCGTTCATAAAAATGTTATGTTGATAAAAAGCTATTAAAATATTAAAAACCACTGATAATTCAAGTTTATGGACCTGTTTAATTAGAAATTAAATGAAAAATAAAAAAATTAATCCAATTGTAAAAAAATTACATATTTGGAATCTATACTGTCTAATCTATAATGGGTTTTAATTTCATCGATAAACTCTGCAAAAACATTTGTCAACCATATGTCCAAACTCATTTTTTTTGCTAACATTGTTAAAACCTTCAACTTGCAGGTTAAACCAGGTTGAAGGCCAAGGTTTAGACTCCCAATGCTTTTCCCGAACCAAAATTTGAGGGAAAAATCCGACCACAAGCCAAAAAAAATTCAAATTAAAAAAAACAGGATCCCGTTCTACAATCGGGATCCCGTTCCCAATATTCAATACAGGGACCGTTGGCAAGGGAACGAGATCTCGTTTATAAAACAGGATCCCATTCCCCTTCCAACGGTCCCAACAATAAATATTGGGAATGGGATCCCACTTGTAGAACGAGATCCCATTTGTTAAAAAAGGGGATCCCGTTCTATAATCGGGATCCTGTTTGTTAAAAAATGGGATCTCATTTGTTAAAAAAATGGGATCCTGATTATAGAAAGGGATAACAAACAGGATCCCGTTCTACAAGCGGGATCCCGTTTGTTAAAAAACGGGATCCCGTTCTATAATCGGGATCCCGTTTGTTAAAAAACGGGATCTCGTTCTATAATCGAGATCCCGTTTGTTAAAAAAATGGGATCCCGATTATAGAATGGGATACCGTTTCTTTTTAACAATATTATTTGTATTTACTATCAAATTTTATTGTGAAGTCTGCAACTTCTCATGTACGATCGAGAACAGTAAAATTGGTCTATTTTACATCAATCAATTTTTTTACAGGTGCTTATTTGTTTTTTTGATGAACTTTTTCAAAGGAGAGATCCCATTTTTTCAAAGAAGGAACAAAAGATCTTCAACTTGCAATATGAATTGATTTTTTCAATGAAGGCATGAAGAAAATTAGTTTTAAAGTGGAATTGTGCTAGTTTTCTACTTGTTTTGAGTAACACAAATGGAAGAATTTAGTCCTTATAGGTCTTGAACTTTGAATTTGAATTGATTTTTTGAAGAATTTCACTATTTACATTCATTTGTGCTTGAAAATTTTATAATCATGGGAGATAAAGCTCGTAATAAGAGGAGGAAGACATTGAATCCTGAAGAAATTGAAGCAAAGAAAGAGGAGAGACAAAGACAAAGAGAAAGAAGAGTGAGAATTAAATCAATGAATGATGGGGGAGCATCCAATTCCATAACTACTGAAGATGAAAACATAGAGGAGACCATGGTTGTAGATGAAGCGAATTTGCAAGAAGTCAATTTGGAGAAGAATATGATTATACAAGCAATTCCTAATATGTCTTCAAATCCCTCTTTCAATGCTATGGAGAATGTTTCAATATGCACAAATCCAGGCACGTCTTCAAATCCACATGTTAGTGAAATGGTAAATTCGTATGTAGAAATTTTACAAGATGCTGGACTTAAAGATGTAGACATTGATAATATTCAAAGAGATGAAATTTTTATAGAATTTGTTGAAAATGAAATTGAGAATGATCCTTATGTTGAAAATGAAATTGAAAATAATCCTCTTATTGGAAATGAAAACAAAAACCATTTTGTTGATGTAAATGAAAATGAAAACCGTTTTGTTGATGAAAATGAAGATGCAATTGTAAATTGTTTTGAAGTTGAAAATTAAAATGAAGATGAAGATGAAAATCTAGAATGTGATGTTGAATGTAATGAAAATACTTTTTTAAAAATTGAAAGTGGTATTTTTGATAATCTTCCCGGTCAAATTTCTTGGAGGAAAATAAGAACACATGCAAATAAAATATAGAATGAATTTTTTTATTGTAAAATAGTTGCAATTCAATGTCAACTAATGATGCAATTGATGAGAATGCAAAAAATGAGGAAACTATGTACATACATAAAATTTTCAAGATATAAGAACTATGTGCAATTTTAATACGTGTACATAGTAAAAAATAAACTTGAAACATTCACAAAAATCTCATTTTATGTCTAACACATGTATATATATATTACAATTTTCCATCATGATTAGACTAGATAGTCATAAAATATATACTATTATAAATTCCTCATTATAAGTTCATAAATTCCACCAAATTCATTAATTCAAGTCACTAAAAATATCCATCTAGAACCAAAATCATAAATTCATGTCACACAAAATATTCATTGTTCACCAAATTCATAAATTCATAGTTACTATTTAAGATCATTGTCTTAATTTAAAAACTATTGTTTGGTCTCTACTGCATGTCTTCATTTATTTGCGTTTTCCTTTTCAGAATCAAAATTTCTTCTCTCCTCTAGCCATTTTCAATGCTCATCTAAGATCCCATCCATAGCCCTGACAACATCAACAATGGTTTGCATCCTAGATGCAATCATCCTCACAGGTGGTGCGACAAATTCTTCATTTTCAATTTAATGTTGATTTGATCTTGGATGGTTCTAACATTGGAATTGATTCATGCTTGCAAACGAGGACCATCGATTTTAGGTGGTGGAGGTGGGGGTTATGAGGTGGAGTGGGTGGAGGTGGAGGTGAAGCTGGTGGAGATGGATGACACGGAGGTGGATTGCGAATATTATTGAATTGATCCATGTGATCTCTAGAAGATATGTGTAAACCTCCATTAAATTTGAAATTTCAAAATGTAAGATACATGTTTAGGATTTATACCCTTAAACCATTCAATATAAATGGCCTAATTCAATACATATGATAAAATAAGTAAGCCTCATTTATGTCTAAGGCATGTTACTTGAATGAAAATACAATTAACTATTAATATAAGACAATTTATGAATGTTATAGGGTTTACAGTTTAGAGTTTAACATAGATCCCCTTAAGCCATACTATCACCCTAAACCGTAAAGATTTTCTTATGGAATAGTTGATTGAGATAGGTCTTGTTTCAAATATCATTCATATTATAATCTTGCACAATCTTGTTATTGTTAAATTTGGTTTCCTTGGGATACTTCACCAAATTTTAAGAACTTCTTTGATCCCATTAAGAAATGTCATTAAGACCCCTTAAGACATTGATTTACTATTTAGGGTGATAGGATGGCTTAAAGGGATCTATGTCTACTTAGGTCCTAGGATGAAATAACATGGATTAAGGGAATCAAATTTGGCGGAGTTGCCTAAGGCAACCAAATTTGATTTTAAGGTCCTAAGACAAAATGAATGCTTTAGCACGAAGAACATTTTCTTGTGGAACAGTTGATTGATATAGGCATTTTTTCAAATTATATCATTCATAACATAATTAATCTTGCACAATCTTGTTATTGTTAAATTTGGTTGTCTTGGGCATCTTCACCAAATTTAAAGAACTTCTTTGATCCCATTAAGAAATGTAATATTAGGACCCCTTAAGACATTGATTTACTATTTAGGGTGATAGGATGGCTTAAGGGGATATATGTCTAGTGACATCCTAGGACAAAATAACATGGCTTAAGGGAATCAAATTTGGTGGAGTTTCCTAAGGAAACCAAATTTGATTTTAAGGTCCTAAGACAAAATGAATGCTTTAGTGAAGAACATTTTCTTGTGGAATAGTTGATTCATATAGGTCTTGTTTCAAATATCATTCATATTATAATCTTGCACAAACTTGTTATTGTAAATTTTGGTTGCCTTCTGCAACTTCACCAAATTTTAAGAACTTCTTTGATCCAATTAAGAAATGTCATATTAGGACCCCTCAAGACATCGATTTATTATTTAGGGTGTTAGGATGGATTAAGGAGATCTATGTCTAGTGATGTCCTAGGGAAAAATGGTATGGGTCAAGTGAATAAAATTTGGTGAAAAAATGATGTCTTTATCTTGTTTAGGGTTTACGATAATACGATGGCTTAAGGGGATCTTTGTAGTAAGGTTCTAACAAAATGACATTGCTTAAGGGAATTGAATTTGGCTTAAGGGGATCTTTGTAGTAAGGTTCTACGACAAAATGACATGGCTTAAGGGAATCAAATTTGGTGGAGTTTCCTAAGGCAACCGAATTTGATTATAAGTTCCTAAGAGAAAATGGATGCTTTAGTGTTGAGGGTTTAGATTTTAGAGTTCAGGGCTTAGGGTTTAGCGAAATTAGGGTGAAGTTTGGGCAGCCCTTGGAATAATGGACTTGCAAGTTAGTGCCTAGTTTATGAATACTTTTTTATTTTATGAATAGATTGACTATTTCCATAATAGAAACACATAATTATGTGTGATTAAGATTGAGTTTGATGTATATTTTAACTGGATCCCATTTCCTCTTCGTTAGTTCGAGACCCTCTAGGAAACAAGATCCCATTTTTCAAAAAGTGGGATCCTATTTGTGATTCAGGCTCGGGATCCCGATTTTTAAAAATCAGGATCCCGTTCTTAAAAATCGGGATCTCGTTTTTGCTTAGCCGATTTCATTTTTTTGGCTAATGCAAAAACTTCCACGTTTCGTGGACTCAACTTTGTGCATTTACCCAAAACACTACAAAGAATGTAGTGAAGGAATCATCTCGAGATTTAAAGTCTCCTAAGTTGTGCATATAATCAAAGATTTGATGTCCCACAGGTCTACTCTTGTCCTATACAATGTCCTTTCTTCCAGGTAGCTCTCTCAAAAAGTAAAATAATAAATGCATTACTAGAGTTCCAAAATTAAAAGCATATTTTTTTTCTCTTGTCTGCTTTAGATTCTCAAGGAGTTGCTACTAGATCAACTCACATAGATCAAAGTCCTTCCCATTCACCACCATTTCATGTGCAACATAAATAGCAGTGGCCGAAACTGAATTCTCCCTATTTGCAAATTAAATCTTGTGACAATAGGGTTCTTGATAAGTTTTGTTGTCAAAGCTCTCCTGTCAAAGGTGGCACTGGTAAGTTCCATAATAAACTCATTCTTTATAGATTTAAGAACCGATACATGTCCGATATCACACAACCCTATAACTACCTTGATCACCTCCTTGCTTATTAGTCTAGGCATATTATTCCATAAAAAAACATCATGCAACCTGACTAGTGCTTGCCTTACATACTTAGCATCCACATCACTACTATAGTTAGGAAACCAATTCCAGATATCAAGATTTTTCTTAACTAGGTTAATGTAGTTAGGTTTCACCAAGAAATCATCTCCAGTTAGCTCCTTAGACAATAAATCCTTAATTTTTTGATGATTATACTCTTCCAATTTCCCATGTATATGAACCCTAGTGTTGTCAATAGGTAAAATATTATATGGAATCTTAAAAAAAGCACCGTCGAGGTCATTTTCAAATATTTTCAATGGGTACTTTTTGAATTTTGGTCTAGACCTCTCAGTTATGTTGAAAATGGTTGGGGTACTCATTTTAACTTTATTTCACACTCAAATGATTATGCAATAAATTCTGTTTCAAACCCATAAAGCATAGATAGTTGTAAATACCTTTTATGTGCACGAGTTCTAGGGTTTGGATATTTTGCACCAAATTTGCCTTCAACTCTTCTTCATTTTTCTCCACTTTCTTCAAATGCACAAATGTGATTAAAATAGACTTAGAAACTCACTTTATATCTTTCTGATTTTCCCTAGTTTCACATTAAATGATTCAATTTCCAAAAAGCTGATAAACCCTTCACTGATACACTGCCAACCCGAAAATACTCAGCAATTCTTTAGATTTGCATATTTTGTACCAGAATTTTTTTCAAAAGATTAAGCATGTAATTTTGCACCATATATCTTCATGTCACTCATTAACACCTCATATTTCCATGGGTTGTTAGATTTTCCTATTATTTCTCCCCCTAAGCCCATGCCTAGGTTTAATTTTCAAGAGAACTATCTGCACCAGAGGAAGGTACAAAGGCATTTGATTCATCTTTATTCTTAGGTTCCTCTTTCTTTCTTTGAATCTTCTCCATTTCCTTCTTTACTTTAGTAGGATCAATTTTCTTCAAAGGTTCAAATGTTCCTCTTTCCTAGATTAGTCTACCTTCCATTCTTACTTTTACAAAATCTTGAGATGTGTTTAGGTGTGTTGCAACTGTAGCTGTAAACACATGAATTGACCACCCCCATATGGTCAAATTCAGCCTCATATTCCTCTATCCCACATCCTTAAGTCATATTAATTGAATAGATTATTATTTGATTAATATTTCACTTTATTTTAATGTCCCCTAAGGTATTTGCTTAATCAATTAAATACCTTACCTTGTTCATCTCTAAATTAAATAAATAGACGAATTTATTTAATTTAGTCATTAGACCATGTGAATTAAATCAATTTTTAATTCACCCTTTTCTCTCTCCTCATGTCACATCCTTCGCAATCTCCCACTTGCCTCTAACCCTTCATTAGCTTGCCTAATCCCACATTTTCACAACCTTAATTACCTAATTAAGCTAACCTAATCTTCATACCATTTATTACATGTGTCCTTAGTGAACCTACATTAAATGCTTTCTCCTTTTGGAGAAGGAATCCCCTTCCCTATGTGAATTTTTAACTCACATTTATTCCTCCAATACATTTTAAGGAATTTTAAATTCCTTCTCCCATCCCCATTAGGATTTGTGAGGAATTTTTAATTCCTAACATGTCCTCTCAAGACACATGTGGACAAGGACCTCCTTTATGAGGATATCGTTTCCATTCCCAAGGTACATCATAGTACCTCCACATCATTTCCACCTCACCCCTTCCCTTCCATGCCACTCGCCACATGTCAGCTTGTGAGGGCTTGTGAGTTCTCAACTCACCTTAGCCCTTGAGCTCTTCCACCATAGATTAATCCTGACCCTTCATTCATTTAGAGGTAGTTCCCCTAAAAATGGTGGAATGGCCCTCATTTGACCAACACTCAATCACTCTCTAGCAACCAAGCAAACACACAACCATTTTCAAGCCATAAAGCATCCACCATTGTTGCAGCCATTAGAGCATCCATATTGCATCCCATCTAGAGAGCCACCCCGGTATCATAGAGTATTAACCTTGGGGTGTCCCCTCAAGGTGGTGGGCCTACATCGAGTTTGTAAAACCTTATCACTAATTTTAGGCTTGTGTTGTCTTGAGTTTTTTCTTGTGCTATACCAGTGCTTGTCGTCAGTCTGAGTCAGTCCAACCCTTTGCTTGTTGTTTTTCATGTTTTTTGTTCTTTACCATAGTCTGCCCCTACCCTCAGTGGTGAGTTTGCTTCTCACAAGGGAAAAATTTCATTGTGGACAAGCGATATTTCCCTGAACAGGGGTGATTCCATGTCCTGAGTCTAGTCTAGTCATTGTTTAGGCAAACTTGTCCTGGTCTAGGGCAAATTTTCTTGTGGGTCCCTTAGTTAGGCGACCTCACGTTCACCTGTTCCCTGAATAGGCAATCCTGCCCAGTCCATAAGTGAGTCTGAGTCTGGTTTGTGTCATCCTTGTCCACCTGTTTCCTTAATAGGCGATCTTTCTGCCCATAGGGGTGATCCTATGTATCATCTAAGTCTCCCTTATTTGTACATCCCTTAACATAGGTGATCTTGCTATCCTCAGGGGTGATCCTGCTATCTGCAGGGGTGATCTTGTGTTTGTCCATACCATCCCTGTTTGTATAATCCAAGACATAGGAAATTCTATTCAACTGATAGGCGATCTCGTAATAGGCATTTCTGTCCACTGGTTTTACATCTGAGGAAATAGGCAAACCCATTTACATGATAGGAATTTTCACCAGTGTTCGTACATCTAAAGAAAGTGACGATCCTGAACCTTATATAGGCGATATCATGTCCCTTGTTTTCCTATTTCTTTTTAGCATATAAAGATATAGGTGATCTCGTCACCTGCAGAGGTGATCTCGTCATCCATAGGGGTGATCCCATCACCCGTAGAGGTGATTCCCTGACCTTAGATATGCGATCCTGTCACCGAGAGGGGCGATCCTGCAATACATAAAGGTGTATGTGATTCCCATACAAAACTACTGAGAGGAAATAATCTTAACCAATGAAAGCTTGTTGTTTTTTGAGTTTGTTCCTACGATCAATTTTTTTTTTTTTTATCACCATCCATCTACCTGTGATCGTCATTTTAGTCCATCTGCATTTTTTAAATGTCATTGAATCCTAAATATAATAAAAAAGGTGCATCCAAGGACATCCCTATATTACATTTCCATCATTAATTCATCAATTTGAATCCTTTAGAATTTTTTTAGAGGCTTTTTATCCAATTGGGCTAGGTAACTAGCCCTAATTGTCATCATCCATGCTTACTTAGGATTGTTATCCATCTTGAGTTAGTAATACTCGATGACCTTATCAATATCCTCTCATTGTGAGGTAGATTTTGTGCTATGATCACCCTTCTATAATCCAATCCAATCATAAACATCACACATCATCAAGTTAAGCCCCTAAATTAAGTTTAGAGTTTATCCAATCAATCCAACCCAATCAGTCATCCAACTTGATCAATAATCCAATCCTATCAATCATCTGATCCTATCAATTATCCAATCCAATCAATGAAACCAATCAAATCCAACCTAATAAATTATCCAAATTATCTCATCAATCATCCAATCCAACAATCTATCATCTTAGAAATCCTTTTAGTCATCATCTAGAATATCATCTACGTGCATCTTAGGGCTTAATGTCATCTTAGTCACCTAGCTATTTTTCATTTTCATGCCTATTACCTGATCATAGGCAAGGAAACTCATGGAACAACAAAAAACCCAAGGTTCTTAGCCTTAGCCTCCTCAAGATCAACCCACCAATTGTTTTTCATTGCAATCCACCACCGAATTCCCCATACAATCCACCCCCAAAGAAAGCATGGTTAATCAACCTGAGCTCACAGTTGACAAATACCTTAGAAATCCTACTAATTTGAAAATGATGGATCATCTTCTCGATGAGCGTGGGGACAATATTCTAACCACTTTAATCATGAAGGGTATCAAGTCACCGTTGGTGTTTGATTTATCAAAATATTTCAATATTACACCTCCTGCTTCGCCACAGGATCTGAATCCCATTTCATCAATAATGTAAGTCCTCATAGTCACACCAAAAGACACATGGTTCCAACCAAGATTTAGTAATGATGTCATCTATCAGCCTCTACCCACCCATGTCCCAATTTTAGTAATGGGTGTTGCACCCCGTCCTAACAATCCCCAAGGCTGTTGGGAAAATTATGTCTCAACTTCCAGTCTTGTGCCTCTGTCATAAAAGACTTGGTGAAAAATGCATCATTTATGCCCTTACCATGATGGTTTGATCATGCCTTGTCAGTACCACGGTGAGAAGGATTGGCGGTCACCGCCTTACCGCGCACGGTGTTTTCCCTCACCACGATGGCCGCTATAGGCGACTCACTGTCTATAACGCCGGCTACCGCCGCACAATGGGCGGTGATCTGGGTCACCATGATGGTCGTGGTGTAATCAATGGCGGTCTTCTAAGGCGGTCACCAACCTACCACAAGGTTTCCTGGTAGCCTTCACGGTAGCACGATTGACCACTGGCGGTTTGCCAAGGCGGTCATCGCCCTACCGTGGGGTGGCCTACTGGCTTCTGTAGTAGCACAATTGATTGTTAGCAGTCTGGACAAGTGGTCACCACCTTGTCATGGAAGTCTAGTGATCTAGGTCCAGTAGCACGAGAACGACTGAGAGTGAGTTGAGTGGGCTCACCGCCATACCACGACAGGGTAGAATGAGCTCGGTGATAGTGCGACGAAAGTAAGAATGAGCTCGGAGCTCGGTCAATTGAGCTTTACTGAGCTGGACCAGAAAGTCAGAGCGGTAGGCGAATGAAAGGCTGACATGTGGCTCAGTGTCAACGATCTGATTGGATAAAATCCAAAATTGTAAAATGTAGTTATTACAGGCTGATTTCTAGCTTGAAACAAAACCTGATTAAGGCATGAATTTATTTCCTGGGTGGGTCGATGCAATATGTGCAAATCAGTTACTTGTTTGGATGGATACTGCAGCATGTAACAAGTCATGGGATTGGTTGGAAAGTGTAAATGTGATGTAAGACTTGTACAGTCGAATATATTATATATGAAAATCAATCATAGGTTGACGGATGTGATAGTCATTGTAAGCTAAGTCAAGGTTTATTGTAATTCATTGTATGCCATGAGCATTGTAACAATGTGAGTGAACTTGAGTATTGCTGTGAGCTGATTATCAGAGAGTGAAGATTGAAATTTGTATGTAATTTATTTATTACTGAAATATAAATTGTTTTTGCTTGGTGTGGTGGGTTTTTTACTTGAAAAGGTTTTCCCATGTAAATACTGGTGTGAATTTGTGAATGTCTTTTTTCTGTTATCTCTTTTATGTTTTATATATTCATTTTAGAAGTTTTAAGAAGCTTTAGAACTTGTTTTTTGCTTCTCTCCTCTATTGTATTAGTGTTAGGGAGGTATTCTACATTGTCCCCTTTTCTCCCTTCAAGTGGTATCAGAGCTTGGCTAGTTGTGTTATCCTTGTTTGAAAGGTCAGTTTTTTGCGCTAATACTGTTCCATTGGGAGTCTTGCATTGTTAAAACCTTTTTCTATTTTAGATGGCAAGTACATCAGGTAGAGTAGAGATTGAAAAATTCAATGGTAGGAACTTTGAGTTATGGAAACTCAAAATGGAAGAATTGCTTGTGGATAGAGACCTCTGGGTATCAGTGTCTGGAACTATGCCACAAAGTATGAAGCAAGAGGATTGGGACCTTGCTGATTGAAAAGCAAGAGGTCTGATTAGATTGAGTCTGGTTGATTATGCACCCCTGAATTTCGATGAGGAGAAGTTTGCAACTTCATTATGGAAGAAGCTTGGTGATATTTATCAGGTAAAGTATCTGGTAAATAATCTTTTCCTAAGGAAGAAGTTGTACTCCCTGAAGATGGAAGAAGGTGCATCTGTTGTAGACCATCTGAACTCGTTTAACATGAGTGTTACTCAACTGACGTCTATAGGTGTAAAGACTGAGGAGGAGGATCGTTGCATGCTCCTATTGTGTTTGTTACCTGATAGTTGGGATCATCTAGTGATGGCTATTGGAAGCACAACAACTGCATTCAATATGGATGACATGGTTGCTTCACTTTTGTCTGAAGAAATGTGAAGGAAGTCTTCTGAGATGGCCAAAGAGGATCTTGTTGTTTGAGGTAGACCAAGGGAAAAAGACAAAAAGAAATATAAGAAGTCAAAATCCAAATCTACAGGGAGACCAAAGTATCCTGGTAAAAAGTCCAAGGTGAAATGCTGGAACTGTGGGCAACCTGGTCATATCTGTAAGGATTTTAAGGAGAAGAAGAAGAAGAATGCTTTAGACAATGATTCTTCTCAGCAAAATGGAGACGCCTTCATTTCATCCTTGGAAACTCACGCATCAGATGATGTCTGGCTGGTTGACTCAGGTGCATCTTTTCACATGACGTCTCACAGAGAATGGTTCTCCAAGTACAAGAAGTATGATGGTGGAAATTTGTACCTCGAAAGTGATTCAACGCTAGAGATTGTTGGCAGAGGTAGATTCAGAATTCAGTTTCCTCACGGGAGAGTCAAAGGTATTGGTGGCGTACTGCATATACCAAGTCTGGCTCATAATATTCTTTTTATCAGTAAGTTAAAGGATGCTGGTGTAGAAGTTTCTTTCTTAAGTAAAGGATGTAAAATGGCTAGAGGAGCAATGGTGCTGGCTAAGGGTGTTTGTACTGGCACTCTATATAAGTTGGATTCATGTCCTGTTCAATGTAACAATGCCTCTGTAGAGTCATGTAAACTAGTCCCTATAGAGAAAGGTGAAGACACTTCTCTGGATACAAATGCTTTGGAGGTAAAACTCCTAACAAAGAAGAATTTTCTGTGGCATCATAGACTTGGTCACATAGGTGATAAAGGTTTAAAAACCTTGAAGAATAAAAATATTGTAGAAGGGCTTGATGATTGTAACCTTGAGTTCAATTTTTGCGAACACTATATTTATGGAAAACAACACCATGTTTCATTTTACTCGAGTCCTCATAAATCTTTTGGCATATTGGATTATCTTCATTCTAATGTGTTTGGTCTAGTTAATGTTCCTTCATTGTTGAAGTCTAGATATTATGTTTCTTTTATTGATGAATGTTCGAGAAGGGCATTTGTATACTTTCTTAAAAGTAAATCAGAAGTGTTCAGTCAGTTTAAAGAATTTACAACTTTGGTAGAGAATCAGACTGGAAGGAAAATTAAATGTTTGAGGACAAACAATGGTGGTGAGTTTTATTCTATATATTTTGAAAGGTATTGCACAGATCATGGAATTAAAAGGCATAAAACAATGCCTTATACTCCACAACAAAATGGAGTTGCTGAAAGGTTGAACATGACACTGATGGAAAAAGCAAGGAGTATGCTGAGCAGTGTTGGTCTGGAGCAGAAGTTCTGGGCTGAGGATGTGGCTACAACATGTTATCTGGTAAATCATGCTTCTTTCTTTGCTCTTGTTGATAAGACACCTTTGGAAGCATGGTTTGGTAAGAAGCCTTCTTTGAGACATGTTCGTGTTTTTTGCTGTGAGGCATATGCATATGTGCCAAATGAGAAAAGATCAAAGCTAGATAACAAGGCTGTTAAATGTATCCTCATCGATTATGGCATTGGTGTGAAGGGATACAAGATTTGGAACCCTATTACTGAGAAGGTTTTGTACAACATAAGCATGTTTTTTTGTGAGCTGAAACCTCCAGTAAATGATCAACAGCTCGAGATAGATCAGAAAGAATAAAATAATGATATAGTTGAGATTCCTCAAACTCCAGAAAAGGAAGAGCTGCATGGTGTACCTAAAACCGAGGAGAGATCAAACAACACTAAGAGTTTTGATGATGAAGAACCACAATCTCAACCAGTAAGAAGATCTACATGAGAAAAGCGACAACCTGAAAGGTATGGTTTCTCAATGTTAGATTCGAATTGTGCCTATGCCTTGATTACTAGCACTGATGAGCCTAGGACTGTAAAAGAAGCAATCAACATGTCTAATTCAAATTCTTGGCTGGAAGCCATGAATGAAGAAATGGATTCATTGAAGAAGAATGGAACCTGGGTTTTGGTACCTTTTCCTAAAGGGAAAAACTTGTTGGCTGTAAGTGGGTATTCAAAAAGATGACTAGTCTTGATGGTAGTGTTGAGAAGTATAAGACAAGATTGGTTGCAAAGGGATTTTCCTAGATTGAGGGAATTTATTATGGAGATATTTTTTCCCCTATAGCAAAGCTGACATCTATCAGATTTCTATTGTTATTGGTAGTTGCGCATGATTTAGAAATTGAGAAAATGGATGTGAAGACAACCTTTCTCCATGGTGAGTTGGAAGAAGAAATTTATATGTCCTAGCTTGAGCATTTTTTTGAAAAAGGTAAACAAAATTTGGCCTGTTATTTAAAGAAATCTTTGTATGGTTTGAAGCAGTTCCCTAGAATGTGGTACCAAAAATTTGATATGTTTGTGTTGCCTATGGGATTCGTTAGATCAAAATCTGATCATTGTGTTTACTATAAATCTAAAAATGATCATGTGCTTGTTATTACATTGTATGTGGATGATATGTTATTCATAGGAAATAGCAATTCTATGATTTCTGATCTTAAATCTTAGTTGTTTGCAAAGTTCAAAATGAAAGATCTAGGTGTAACAAGGTATATTTTGGGAATGGAGATAACCAGGGATAGAATGAGCATAAATCTTTGGGTAAGTTAGAGTAAGTATGTCAATTCGGTTTTGGAGAGATTTGGTATGGATGATTGCAAGCATCTAGTTGTTCTAGTTACGTAGGGAACAAAACTATCTATTGATGACTGTCCAAAGTTTGCTACTGAGATGGAGGACATGAACAGGGTGCCGTATGCAAGTGTTGTTGGTAGTTTAATGTATGCGATGATTTGTACAAGACCAAACATTTCCCAAGCAATGGGAGTTCTTAGCCGATTTATGGAAAATACGAGAAGATCACATTGGGATGCTATGAAGAGAGTGTTTAGATATGTGAAGGCGACTTCTAAGTATGCTTTGTGTTACCATGGTAGTTTGGTTGCATCACAGAGAACACTCAAAATTCATGGATATGTTGATTCTGATTGGGTAGGGGACATTGATAGCAAAAGATCCACCAGTGTATACACGTTCATGTTAAATGGTGGAGCAGTCAGTTGGATGAGCAAGCGGCAAGCTATAGTTGCTTTATCCACTACTGAGGCACAATACATGGCAGCAATCATGCCTGCAAGGAAGTAGTTTGGCTGAGTCATTTGTGTTTGGATATTGGTTTTAATGCAGGGAAGATTACTATTTTCTATGATAGTTAGAGTGCCATTTGTTTGGCAAAGAACCCAACTTTCCATGTCAGGACAAAGCACATTGATGTGCAATATCACTTCTTGAGGGACATGGTTGAAGATGGAAAGGTATGTCATGGAAAGGTCGACACCTTGAAGAATGTTGCAGATGCATTAACAAAGCAGATGCATTAACAAAGCCAATAAGCACAAAAAAGTTCAAATGGTGCACAAAATCGATGGGCCTTGGGGCCTATGACCGTCGGTAATTTTTGAAGTCTAGAGGAAGCTGGAAGTCTTTGCCAAGTGGGAGCTTGTTGGGAAAATTATGTCTCAACTTCCAGTCTTGTACCTCTGTCAAAAAAGACTTGGCAAAAAATGCATCATTTCTGCCCTTATTGCTTTACCATGGCGGTTTGATCATGCCTTGGCTGTACCATGGTGAGAAGGACCGGCGGTCACCGCCTTATTGTACACGGTGTTTTACTTCACCATAGTGGTCATGGTAGGTGGCTCGCTATCTGTCACGCCAGCTACCGTCGCACCATGGGCGGTGATCTGAGTCACCGCGGTGTGACCGTTGGCGGTCTTCCAGGGTAGTCACCGCCCTATTGCGGGGTGGCCTGGCGGCCTCCGCGGTAGCATGGTTGACCACTGGTGGTTTTCTAGGGTGATCACTGCCCTACTGCGGGGTGACCTGCTGGCCTCCTCGGTAGCATGGTTGACCGTTAGTGGTCTAGGAGAGCAGTCACCACCTTGCTGCGGAAGTTTGGTGGTCTAGGTCCAGTAGCATGGGAAAGGCCAAGAGTGATTTGAGTGGGCACACCGCCATACTGTGACAGGGTAGAATGAGCTCGACGGTGGTGTGGCGAAAGTGAGAATGAGCTCAGAGCTTGGTCAATCGAGCTTGACTGAGCTGGACCAAAATTTCAGAGCGGTAGGTGAATGAAAGGCCGATATGTGGCTCAGTGTCAGCGATCCGATTGGCTAAAAGCCAAAATTGTAAAATGTAGTTATTGTAGGCCGATTTCTAGCTGGAAACAAAACCCAATGAAGGCATGAATTTATTGCCTGGGTGGTTTGATGCAATATGTGCAGATCAATTACTTGTTTGGATGGACATTGCAACATGGAGCAAGTCACGAGATTGGTTGGAAAGTGTAAATGTGATGTAAGACTTGTACATTCGAATATATTATGTATGAAAATCAATCATAGGTTGATGAATGTGATAGTGGTTGTAAGCTAAGTCAAGGTTTATTGTAATTCATTGTATACCATGAGCATTGTAATAGTGTGAGTGAACTTGAGTGTTGGTGTGCACTGAAAATCAAAGAGTGAAGACTAAAATTTGTATGTAATTTTTTTATTACTGAAATACAAATTGTTTTTGCTTGGTGTGGTGGGTTTTTTACTTGAAAAGTTTTTCCCACATAAATACTGGTGTCAATCTGTGAATGGATTTTTTCTGTTATCTCTTTTATGCGGTATGTATTCATTTCAGAAGTTTTAAGAAGCTTTAGAACTTGTTTTTTTCTTCTCTCCTCTGTTGTATTAGTGTTAGGGAGGTATTTCGCACTGTCCCCTTTTCTCCCTTCAAAGGCCTTGATCCTAATAATCCTCATGGTCTTGGTATGCCACAAGATCCTTCCAATCTATAAGGCATGACAATTTTCCAAGGTTCAACCCCATACCATCTGCACCAACTCTCCCACCAAACCAATCAGGCCAGTTATCTAGGAATACTAGGGGCAATGCTTATAACCCTTTCGTTGTGCTACCTCCACCTCTTGGTCTCACACACACATCGAACTTACCTCCAACTCCATTTACATCCCAACATCCACCTCAAGATAATATACCATCACAACAAACCTTATCACAACCTCCACCTCACATTCCAACCCCACTGCAGCCTCAACAATAAACCTTACATCAAGCCCGAGGTAATCCATCACAACCCTCACATCAGCCACAAGGTAATCCACAACAAGATAAAATCCTACAACAACATCAACAACAACCTCTGCACCAACCTTAGGGAATTCCCTTACAACCTCCCCATAAATTGTAAGTCCTCCCTCAACAACCTCAAATCTCATCTCAAAATCCTCACCAACAACCACCACTTTACCAAAAAAACCCTCAACATTAACAAATCCTGACGCAATTACAAAAATTCTCCCAACAAATCCTAGGGAACCTTGTTGCCTAGTATTTATATCATCCTCAAAGCACCTATTATCCACAAGCCACTACATCCAATCCCACTCCCAATTAATATTACTACAATCCACAACAATCCCAACAACAACCATCCTACACTAATCCACAACAATCCCAGCAAGGGCTGTCCCACACTAATCCCCAACAATGACAACAAAACACCTATTACGAACAATCCAATTCACAAAAACCTCCATATGCTTCCCAACAAAAAACTTATAATTAATAATCCAACCCACAACAACCCACAATAATCCCCATACACTTCTTAATAGCAGTCTGCCTACAACTACCAATCCAACCCATATTACTTCTTGCAACCACCATCATATCAGCAGGGTGTCTCTTCATCATATTACCAAGCCCCACCATCATATCAACAAGCTTATTCCAATTCTCAATCCAAATATGCTAGCCAATACCAACAAGTCCCTTCATATCCACCTTCGCCATCATATGATCAGTCTTTCCCACTTGCATCTCCATCACATCAACAAAATATCCCTTACGATTAGTCCAATCAAGCAGGCTCTTCCTCATCAGTGTCAGTACTAGTTAATAAGGAGTGGGAAGATATGAAAGCCACCATTAAATAATTTCAAGAAGGGACCTCCAAGAAGTCCTTTAATTTTGAGGAGATTTTCCCTTACCCGTTTGATTCGTCCATCTCACTTATCCTTTTCCCTAAACATTTTGAAATGCCAAAATTTGATAAATACAAGGGAAGGGGTGATCTGAGGAACCACTTGCAAGAATTTTACACACATTGCCAAGAAGTCCTACATAATGAAAAATATCTCCTACAACTATTCCCTAGAATCCTGACAGGGCAAGCTCTAGATTGGTTCATGGGTCTTTCAAAAGGGTCGATTTCTTCCTTTGAAAACTTGTCAAAAAACATTGTTACACACTTGTCCTTCAATATGGAAAAATAATTAGAAAGTATAGATCTCCTGAAAGATAAGCAACGTGAAGGAGAAAATTTTGTGAGCTACTTGCAAAGGTGGTGATCCTTGGCTAGTTGGATAAAATCCAATCTCCATGAGAAGGACTTGGTAACCATTTTTGTTGGGAATTCCCATCTTGAATTGGCCCATAACATGCACCTCCATTGTGTAACCACATTTTCTGAGGTCATTGAAAATGGTACTACCATCGAGAGGGCCCTTATTGCTAAATTTCAAATAATTTTTTTCAATCAAGACAAGTATAAGTTGTTTGGGGATAAATCCCACTACTGGAACAAGAACAAAAATGCTATCAATGATTGTGTCACCGACACTAAACATGTCCAAGTAGTTAACACTTCACAAAGATCACACTATGTCCCCAATCCCCAATCAATCTCTAACATCATATCTGTGCCACATGGTGCACCTCGTCCTCCTCCACAATCTAATTAATACAATCAAGGGAATAATAATTGTATCTTCACTCCTTTGGGAGAATATTTAGATGTTGTTTTCAAGAGGATTTTGCAAGAAAATTATTCGATCATTTATCTTATGAAAAATCATTTTGATGAGTCAAAACCCAAGCCCACCTGGTATAGGGAAAATGAGTATTTTGATTACCACAAGATCAAAGGTCGTTCCAATAATAAATGTCAAGGACTTAAAACATATATCCAAGATCTTATAGATCAAAGTGATATTATGGTAGATGCAAATCATGCTGCATCATCTAATGCACAATTACAAATATATCAAAATGCCTTCCCAAAGAACAATCAGGGTCCTAGTACCTCAAATGTAAACCCTGGGTCCAGTAACAACAACCAGAACAACAACACTAATAATATTAGTTATAAAGCTATGACCTATAATTATGATGGCATTGTCATGTGCATTATTCAAGTAGAGCCATGTTTATCTATGATTCGTGTCAAAGGGAAAGATCCTCAATGTGCTGTTACTACACGTCACACTCGCATATCCATTCCTGGGCCCTCCACTTCATCCGAACAAGCTGATGTGTGAGCTCACAATACAATATCCTTGACCATATTGGTAAGAATCCAACCCAAATATCCATTATGGATTTTCTTAAGTCTTCTCCAATCCACCAAGAAATCCTCATGAAAGCTCTTCAGGATAACCATGTACCCAATGATATAGATCATACCTAGCTTCAAGCCTTAGTAGGACATTTTTTATCCACATACCAGCTGGGATTCAACAAAAATGATATGCCACTAATGGAATCATCCCATAACCGTGCCCTACACATTGAGGTCAATTTAGCTCGCCATAAAGTGAAATAGGTGTTGGTAGATAATGGATCCACCCTCAATCTATGTACCTCAAAGTTTATAAAATAGATAGGATATACTCATACTAACCTAGATAATTAGACCATCACCATCAAAGCCTATGACAATGTAGAGAGGGACTCAAAAGGTGTCATTTATCTTCCTATTCAGGTTGGTCTCGTGGTGCAATACACTACATGACACGTTTAGGATCTAGATCTACCATACAATCTTCTCCTTGGCTGACCATGGATCCATGCCATGCAGGCCATTCCTTCCACTTACCACCAATGCCTAAAGTTCCTATATAATGGGGTCAAAGTAACCATTCATGCAAATCCTCAAACCTCTGAGTACTGCTATGCTCTAGAATCTTCTTTCCCCCACTCTCGATACTATCTAGGAGTAGAAGTGTGGGGACCCCGAGCCTCAACTTACAATCCATCATCCATCATGTCATCCAATCCATCCACCACATCTAAATCCACCATTACCAAGGTCCAAATCATCGATAAAGGCTATGGAGAGTACAATATGTGCAAAACTCTTAATGTGGAAACAATGCCACCATCTCCTCACACATATGGGAAATATTCTTAGTCAACACCAAAGGAAGAAGTGAAGACAAAAACCATTATCTCTAAGAACATGGGATCTACCACTTTTCAGTCCCTAGGAACACTACAAGATTAGATGGAGGATAATATTAGTCAATAGGTTTATAGAGAAGAATTTGAGCCATCACCTCCCCTCAAAGAATACTTCCAAGAGGTTTATCCCCATGCCTCAAAGATGGAAGAAAAATACAACTATTAAGGGGGAGGTCTTGGCATAGGAGAGAAAGGATGACTACAACCCATTGAGACACCTGTGAGACAAAAAAATTTGGGCTTAAGCTATGAAAAAATAAAAAGGGTCCTACACCATCCTCTATAATCTCGAATAATATCAATATAGATAAGGATTTCATTGATGACATACTTGAAGAAGAAGTTATCACACTCTCATACAATGACATAGATCTCCCTCCCCTCTTTGATTCCACATCAATATTTACCATTACCCTTTCCCTTCATCACCCCAACCTAATTAATTAGGACCGACGAGGGATCGCACCTATGAATATATATCCTTTAGAGGATGCTCATGTGCATATTATGGGATTGGGGGAAGATGAACACCCTAACTGCAAAAATAGAAAGAAACAAAATAAAAAAGAGTTACCTTGTGAAAACCTCTTTAAGGCAATTTTTGACTCATAAAAAGTAAAAATAAAAGTGTATCTTCTAGTGAAAACCTCAATGAGGTGCTAGAATATGGGGATGTTCATCGTCCCCTTGTTGGATCTTATCTATTTGAATAGTCTTCAATTTTGATCAAGGAAACACAAGAAGTTAATTTGGGAATGAAACAAGAGACCAAAATCACTTATGTGGCCAAGTCATTGTTAGAGGAAGAATATACCATCATCGTCAACCTACTAAAGGAAGGGATCATTAAATTTGGATGGTCCTATTCAGACATGACAAGATTGGACCTATCTTTTATTGTACACCACCTTGATGTTCACCCGGATGTAAAGGCAGTTAAACGAAAGCTCCAAAAAATGCATCCCCAAGTAGTGCTAATTGCCAATAAATAATTGGGAAGAATGCTAGAGGCTATATTCATCAGACCAATTGATTACTCCCATTGGATATCCAACATAGTACCTGTGGCCAAGCCAAATGGGAATATTGAATTTTTTATAGATTTCTAGGATCTTAATAAAGCTTTCTTGAAGGATGATTTCCCACTCCCTAACATAGACATGTTGGTAGATCTTATACCAAGACATGCAATGCTATCCCTCATGGATTAATTTTCTGGCTCTAATCAAATTAGAATCATACCTGGAGATCAACATAAGATTGCTTTTACCACCCACTAGGGCACCTTTTTCTATAATGTTATGCCCTTTCGTCTCAAAAAAATGGGGGAAAATTACCAACATGCGATGACCATCATCTTCCATGACCTCATTCATATCATAATGGAAGATTATGTTGACAATCTACTAGGGAAATCCAAGACAAGAGAAGAGCATCCAGAGATCATGAGGAAAATCTTTGAGCGAATAGAACATTACAAGCTACATATAAATCCAAACAAGTGTGTGTTTGACATCACATATGGTAAATTTATAGGCTTCATAGTATCCAAAAAGGGCATTGAGGTAGACCTAGTGAAAGTCAAGGAAATAATGGAAATACCCCCGCCTCATAATCTAAAACAATTGAGAAGTCTACAAGGAAAGCTACAATCTATTAGACACTTCATAGCCCAAATTGATGATAAATGTCAATCTTTCATACACCTCTTACACAAAGATATAAACTTCAAATGGGATCCAAAGTGTTAGAAAGGTTTTGAAAAGATCAAGGAGTACGTAGCTAATCCATCCATCTTAATGCCTCCCATTCCAGGTAAGCCGTGCTCTTGTTATATATCTCAACTACATTAATTATGTTGGGGGAATTTCTAGCACAACATGATGAGTTGTCCAAAGAACGTGCCATCTACTATACTAGTTGAACACTTGTGGGTTATGAGATAAATTACTCCACCATGGAAAAAGCACTAGACAGTTTTTTTCAGTTCACATAAGCTACACCACTATATGCTCAGTCATCCTATCAAGCTAATATCAAAAGTTGACCCACTCAAGTACCTATTATCTAGAATTTCATTAATTGGCTACATGGCCAAGTGGGTTATGTTACTATGAGATTTTGACATAGAGTATGTGGACCGAAAAGAAATCAAGGGATAAGTGATAGCAAATCAATTGTCCGACACTCCTTTGGTGGACACATATTGATTAGTAGTTGAGTTTCTTGATGAAGGGGTCCTTACAATTTATGAAGCAGATACATGGATGCTCTATTTTGATGGGTCATATACACACAATGGAACTAGTGCGGGTGTCCTCTTCGTCACCCCTCAAGGTAATTAAATTCTAAATTTATTCAGATTAACATTCCCATGCACGAATAATATTACTGAATATGAAGCTCTAATTACTGGTCTAAGAATCTCTATCCAATAGAATATCACTCGTCTTCGTATCTTTGGTGATTATCAAATCATAATCAAAAAGGTCAATGATGAGTTTCAAACAAAAGATGATAAGATTTTACCTTACAAACACACGGTGGATGTATTCAAGAAATATTTCACCTATATCCAATTTGAGCAGATCCCTAGAGTGTAGAATAAGGAAACAGATGCTATGGCTACAATTGTCTCCCTCATCGACATGCCCAAAGACTGAATGAATTGTTAGTTCCTCATAGAGAAATTGTTAATCCCAACATACAATATTCCTAATAATGAGATGGTGTGCAATATCGTAGGTCCTCAATCACCCTAGTATCATGACATTTATACCTATCTCCACGACAGAATCCTTCCACCTAAACTTACCAATAATCAACATAAATCATTCATCCAATGCACTTCTTGATACAAGATTGTGGGAGATACACTTTATCATCGAGGGTATGATGACACTCTCCTTTGATGTCTCAACGAATCAAAATCTTGTATTGCATTAAAAAACGTGCATGGCGGTGTCTGTGGGTCTCATTCTAATGGATTAGCCTTAGCAAAGAGGATTCTGAGAGCATGATATTATTGGACCACCATGGAGCATGATGCTTTGAGTTCATGAAGAAATGTATACTATGTCAGCAACATGCAAATCTAATCCATGCTCCAACACATGATTTACAACCTATCATTACATCGTGGCCCTTTTCACAAAGGGGTTTTGACTTAATTGTCAAGATATACCCTCCATTATCCGATGGTCATACATTCATCATCATCGCAACTGAATACTTTACCAAATGGGTGGAAGCCATTCCAATCTCTCAAATCATGGGTTTTTAGATTTCTAAATTCATCGTTTTCCATATCCTCTGTAGATATGGTATCCCATCCACTATCATTACTAACAATGGTAAGCCATTCAAAAACCACATATGAAAAACCTCTATGAAACCTATCCAACATCATTGGTCAACCCCTAATACCCCCAAGGTAATGGAAAAGTAGATGCAACCAACAAAACTCTCATCAAAATTCTCAAAAGGGTTATTAACAACATTGGTCAAGATTGGCACCTCAATCTTAATCCCTCCCCTTGGGCATACCACACATCTATCTGCACCCCCACTAGTGCTACACCATACTCTCTTGTTTATGACACCAATTCCATCTTTTTGATTGAGATTGAGATCCCATCACTTCAAATCACTTTGAAGAATCTAATCAATGATGAAGATGCTCGAGTCACACGGTTAAGTCAATTGGAGCCCTTGGATGAGAAACACATCAAGGCCTACAATCATCTCCAAGCATATCAACATCAGCTCAAAAGGATCTACAACAAAAAGGTTTGTTCCCTCCAATTTAATATTGGTGATTTGGTCTTGAAAGAAAATCAGCGCACCTAACAAGATAGAGAAAAGAAGGGAAAGTTTGAAGCAAATTGGTTAGGTCCGTATGTTGTCACAAAAAAATATGGTTATGGGGCATATAGGCTTGCAACACCTGAAGGGGAACCCTTGAAGGATCCTATCAACTTCATGCATCTGAAGCAGTTTTACACCTAGGTCAGTTGGGTTATCCTACCTTGAAAATACCAAAAAAACTAAAAAATCATCAAACATACAAAAAAGTCAAAAAATTCAAAAAACAATCCAAAACTAGTAAAGAGAAATAATTCATCCTATGGGGAAAACCACCCTTGGTGGCACCTTGGATAAGTATGATTGGTGAAAACTTGTCAACAAGTTCCATTCATAGAGGGCTTATTCATTATCTACCTTATGTCCTATTTTACTTTATGCTTCCATCCTATCCTATCCGCATATTCTATCCTTATATCCTATTGTACTCATCCTCCCATTGATATCTTGTCATCCGTCATTTGGTATATTTTGATTGAGCCTTAGATGATTCAGATCAACTATCCTAAATCTTGAGCTTTCATCCTAAATTTGAGCTTGTCGTCATCTATGTATCCATATCATTTGGTCGGTCTCACATCCTCATTTAGGTCCTCCATCATGTCAATCACCATTAGGTCTCATGTTGTCTTTGGTCCATTTCATCAAACTACATTACCCCTACACTTTCACGTAGGCAAGGTTAATCATTTGAGCAACCCTCAGGGCATTTCTCCATCCAGTCTTCATCATCCATTGAGGTCTCCATTTTCCTCTTTTTGATTTTATCCATGGTTAGTTGTTAGTATTTTATCGAACAATGAGGTCTCTATACTTTCACGTAGGCAAGGCCATCAATCGATGAGCCCCCAAGACCCTAGGTCTATCCTTAGGGTGTCTTGGTGTCATGTCATGTCATCAAGTATGTCCCCATTCTACTAGTGCTTAAAAAAAAGGTCATTAGTATCATTAAGTCCAATCAGTTTCGAGTATCCTAAGTCATGTTAATCACCTAATCTATCCTCCATCTTTGGTCTTAACAAGATGTATCCTTCCTAAATCAAATCAAATCAATCCCATCCACCTATTGATCCTATGGCAAAGGGTATTCAAAATTTGTTGTGATATTTTGATGCTTTTGGCATTTGTTTATTATCATTTGAGCTTCCTCTTATACCTTGTTAGGGTTGCCACAATCCATCATATCATGGTACACTTTTGACTGGTAGACATAGGGGCATATCTTGATTTTCTGCGTGATCTTGTCTTTTTGGTTTTCCCATGTAGTACCCACCAAGATCCTTGTGGTCTTGTGTTACACTAGGGAATCCTTTATGTTTTTGGTTATCCCAACATCAAGCTTGACCAAAGCCCTTGCATCTTTGGGGTGTTGGGATAGCCTTCTTATTTTCTATGTTTATCTTTTGCATTGGACACTAATCTACCCTAGTTCTTCATACCTTTGCATATCATGTCTTATGCTATAACAAAAATCAGTGCTCCTAATATGAAAAAATGGCATTAGGTCTGCATTTCATCTATCATCCTATTGCATTGAATTTCCCTCATCCAATTTCTTTCCCTAGCCTATGGTTGGTGATTTTGGTTGTGTAAGTGTTCTTCCTCCACCTATTCTTCCTATCAGGATTGCTATGGTTTTGACAGGTGCACTATCACACCCATAATCATTCATCTCACTATGCATACCATTATCATACCTATCATTATCCACTTAGGTTCATTATCCATTGCATTATCATTTTTATAATGATCTTAAGTTATTTAGATTAATATAGATTTTTTATTCTAAGAATCTTAAATTCATTTCATTTCATCCATCTCATTTCATTATCATTTTAAGTTTTTTAGATTAATATATATCTCTTAGTCTAAGAATCTTAAGTTCATTATCATATCAATATCATTTCATTCCATTATCATTTTCATTATTATCTCGAGTTGTTTAGATTAATATTGATTTGTTATTCTAAGCATCGTAAGTCCATTTTCATTATCATTTTCCATTGTTTAGAGTTATTATTCTAAACATATTCATTCATGTCACTATATACATTGCATTACATCACATTCATTACATCTATCTTTATCATAATCACATATGCATACATCATACATTTTCATCCATTACATTTCATTGCATTTTCATGTCATCCATCCATACATAATTAATCATTACAATGAATCATCCATACATAATCAATTCTCATATCATATTTCGTATGCATACATCACCAATCACCATAACATTGCCACCTACAACACACATCATTAGTAACATGTCCATAATATACATCATAAAATCATAAATCATGTCACATGACATCATGCATTCACAATTTTTAGAAATAATGCATATAACCCATATCATATATATCAATATATCTTGAATAAACCATTATCATCACATGCATGCATCATAATCATAACCATACACATGAGCATAATAAATATCCATGAAATCACATAATAATCACATAGTGTCGACAATATCCATCACATATCATATATATCAAAAAATATAATGTCCATTGAGTCCATCAGAATCCATCATAAACAATCCACAAAGTCCATGAAAACACATAATAACAGTCCATCACAGAGTCCATAAGTGTCCATCACATCCATAAAATAAAGGTACAAGTGCAGAGCTCTAATCAAATACAAATGGCTACATCTGATGTATCATGGCATCCTAAACCAATAAACAATAAAGAATGAATGAATAGATCTGTACAATCTGTACAAAAGAATCTATGGAATTTTCCTATATATAATATTTTTCCACTCCACACCTATCAAAATTTGAATCCTATCTCATCCCCCTCTCCCTCTATCCACTGCTACCTACGTTCGATCTCTATGGGGAATCTCCACCTCATCCACGAACATGCAAAGGAGTCTCTCTATACCGAATATACCCTCTAGTGTATGTCTGAGCCAATTAGGAGGGTGCTGGAGCTTGTGCTACTACCCTCAAATATGGTGGCACCCTCTGTGTAGGATTTGGAACAACCTGATAATAAGAAGTCCTATAATATGATGCCTATGTCCTCGAATCAACCTCTCCTACTACGTATGCTCTACCCATATCTCTCTCTATACGGTACCTGTCCCTCTACTAGGTGATGCTCTGTCTCTCCTACTCCCAGGTCTCTTATGCGAGCCTCATCTACTCAACCTGTGATGTCAGTTGGGATATCATCTGTGCAACCTCATCTCTCTCCCTTTGTAGAGTTTTTACCTAGCCATCTGCTGTCTCAACCCTCTCTAACAATCCCCTTGCATCTCCAAGTGCTGCATCTACACACTTTTCTCTCTCTAGAGTCTCATCCCTCTCCCCTTAGACCTCCTATAGTTGTCACCTCACCTAATCCCTCTTGGCCTGTATCTCCACCACCCTCCTTCCCAAATCATCCACTAGAGTCTCTATCCCCTTCTCTCTGCACACCTTGGAACCGCTCTACCTCTATCTAAAAATTGTCCTTGTTGGCCTTTGAATTCTATAGTCTATACTTTGCTATCCCTAGCTTGGCCAGGGATCTTGTTAGTAACACTGCTAGGTCCTCTGGTGGTGGTGGTGAAAATGGTACCATGGTGAGGGGATCCACTGTGATAGCATCCACATCCATGGCCTTCCCCTCCCTTCCTTCCTCTGCCATGTATACATCTTTGTTCCCTCTCTATCTACCACCTCTCCTCTTTTGTAGCCCCGCCAAATCCCTCTCATCATCTGACCCAAAACCCAATGCACCTATGATGGGGTCCACTATCGTGATCCTCCTCAACTTGTGATGGGCCCACAATGAGTGTACCATATAGTAGTACTTGCATCCACCTCTCCTCCCCTCCACGAACACACCATGATCGAAACTTCCTCCCACATCTAGCGAGCATACTCTACTATGATCTGATACCCCCATATCACCCTAGATTCTTGGATAATCCATCTGAAATGTTAGGGCCTTGCCTAAATATCCTACTCTACCCCATACTATCTAGTAACCATATCAAGCCTGTGTATCTCTATGATGTAGGGGTATCAGCCAATAAAATAACATTGGGAAAATAGGTGTCCCTTCCACTGATTATCATCCCCCCTCCACCCTGCAAAGCACCACCCCATGTATGAACTCCATGTGGTATCTCCAGGAATCAACCCATCCAACCTCCACTACCACTCCTGCAAGCTCCCTACATCATAATAATGTAACCTCCATCCATACTCCATCCCCCACCAATATGCCACTGGCAGTGTCTCATCCTGCGCTCTGAAAATCAATATATCTAGCCTGGCTACCCTGATATGCTCCCAGACCTATACTTTGAGTAGTGTGACATGTGTAATACTCAATGCACATCTGTAATAGATCATGTGCATGTCTTGATATAGCTAGGAACGTACACACATGAAAACTCTCCATTACACCTCTCCACTATATGCCTAACAACCTCAATCATTTTGAGGCTGAAAAAGTATCCACTGCTGTCAGGAAGGAGGATATTGTTGATGAGTCCACAAAGGTATAGGGGAAACATTGCCATCTTGATCCCCAAACATGCATCAATTTCCAACTCCTTCCCTCAGATGGGAAGGTCAATCAGTCCAAACACTTCCCGCACACTCCTATCCATTGATTGCCTGGGTGTGACACTAATCATGTGTCCTCTAATAGGTAGTCTCAAAATCCTCCATACATCATCTAGGGTCACCATCATCTCCCTTTTCAAGAGATGGAATGTAAAGGTCTTCGAGCTCCATCACTCCATCAATGCTATGAGTAGAGGTTTGTGTGCCTTGATGTTGGGATATCCCAACATATGGAGTAGGTTTTTCTGGGCTAATGCCGCTTGATCCTCCTACACCATCATCCTCAAAGTCACCTCCAAAACAATAGAGTGCCTCTCCCACATCCTTAGAGTCTTGAAAATCTGCATCCATGCCCACCATTCTATCAGATCTCTAACATTTCATTATTATTTTCTATCCTTTTCATCCCTACCCCAATTTTTCCTATTCTATAAGCGTACCTTCCCCTTTGTTGTTTGGGCATGCATTCACCTATCTTATCCCTAAAGGAGAATTCACATTTCCCCTTTCCCTCATGGGCGATTTCACGATCGTTCTTGTGTCTTTTCCTCCCAAGTGGTGAATAAATATTCGCCCTTTTCCCCAAGTGACAGATTCACATCCGCCTATTCCCCTCTTGGGTGGATTCACATCCGGCTGTTCCTCCTTTTGGTGAATTTGCATTTTCCATTTTCTAGTTTTGGTGATTTCACAATCGCCTATCCTGCTTCTCTCTTGCCCCTACATTGTGCAAGTTTTCCCTTTTTGGAGAGAGGAAATTTCACAACTGCCCCTCTCCTAGTGTGCATGCCCCTATAGTGCATGGATCTACCCCTTTCCTCATTGATTCACCTTATGGGAAAATGTGCTTTTTCGGAAGGGTGAATCCGCCCTTCCATGGAAAATTCGTACACCTAGTTTGCCCCACCCAAAATTAAAAAACATGCTGAAATTCAAATAAAAAAAACAAATTAGGGATCCAAGGCCTACTTGGCGGGGTACTGCATGCTCGTGGTAGAAATATTGAACCTCCTCACCTCAGTGGATTAGCTCATCATCCCTGACCACCTCATCATCACTCATACTGTCAACCATCATTCTCTCTCTCTCTCTCTCTCTCTCTCTCTCTCTCTCTCTCTCTCTTTCATCTAATCACACGATGACAAGTGTGCAAATGAGAATTAGGTGAATAGTGTTATAATTTTCATTTTTTTACCCTAGTTAGCCTTTTAATTTTTGGGTAATTTTTTTACCCTTTAATTTACCCTTTATTAATTCATTTTCCCCTTTTCTTCTAAGGGATTCCATTCACACCTCGTGTGGCCGTTTTCCTCCATTCAAAATCCATTCTTCATGGTTTTTCGTGCTCTATCACTTGGTATCCTCCATTTCTTCATATCGAGAAGTCACTCGGGGCCCCTTTTTCTTCCCCATCCTCCCTCTTGAGGGGGAATACCCTATCATATTTCATCCATTCTTCCTTCATATCTATTCTCCTATCACATTGGGACATCATCTAATATTATTTTCTTCTATCAAGTCATCTGTGTTTTATTTTTCTTTGAAACACTATTATTCTAAGAATATTTTGAAGAGGGAAAAAATAGACACCTGAATTTGACCACCCCCATTCGGTCAGATTTACCCTCATATTCCTCTATCCCACATCCTTAATTCATATTAATTGAATATCTTATTATTTGATTAATATTTAAATTTATCTTAATGTCCCCTAAGGTATTTAATTAATCAATTGAAGACCTTACCTTTTTCATCTCTAAATTAAATAAATATATTTATTTAATTTAGTCATTAGCCCATGTGAATTAAATCAATTTTTAATTAACCATTTTCTCTCTCCTCATGTCACATCATCCAAAATCCTATTTAATCTAGATTAATCTAATTAATCTATGATTAATATGTGCACACCCCTAATCATCATTTAGGTCACATCCTCTGTAACCTCCCACTTGCCTCTAACCCTTCATTAGCCTACCTAATCCCACATTTGCACAACCTTAATTACCTAATTAAGCTAACCTAATATTCATGCCATTTATGGCATGTGTCCTTAGTCGACCTACATTAAGTGATTTCTCCTTTGGGAGAAGGCATCCCCTTCCCTATGTGAATTTTTAATTCACATTTATTCCTCCAATACATTTTAAGGAATTTTAAATTCCTTCTCCCATCTCCATGAGTATTTGTGAGGAATTTTTAATTCCTCACATGTCCTCTCAAGGAACATATGGACAATGATATCCTTTATGAGGATATCTTGTCCATTCCCAAGGTATATCATTGTACCTCCACATCATCTCCACCTCACTCCTTCACTTCCATGTCACTTTCCACATGTCAACTTGTGAGGGCTTGTGAGTTCTCAACTCACCCTATCCCTTGATCTCTTCCACCATGGATCCATCCTAGCCCTCCATTCATTTAGAGGAATGCCTCATAAAAATGGTGGAATGGCCCTCATTTGACCAACACTTAATCACTCTCTGGAAATCAAGCAAGCACACACACTTAGCCATTTTCAATCCATCAAGAATCCATGATTGTTGTAGCCATTAGAGCCTCCATATTTCATCCCATCCAATACCCATATACACCATTGCAATCCTCATCTTCATAGCATCATTTTGAGCACCATTTTGAGCTATTTTTCTAACAAAGGAGCAAAAATTCAAGCATCAAAAAGGGCCAACCAAACCATCAATTCAAATAAGGTAAAAGGTTTTTTTTTCTTTGTATTTTGTTTGGATTCAATTAGGCATAAGCTTGAGTATTTTTTTTGTGTTTTTAATCTTTGCATAGTTTTAGTTCTTGCATTTTAGTAGATTAAATTCACTTGCACATAGTAGCATACAACACTTTAAAATGACCTCCATTCAATCTTGATTTGCACTGGTTAGCCTTATGTCCAAACAAATTGCATGTATAATAGTAACCATTGAAATATTAAATGATTCTACCAACATTATATATATTCATCATCTGAATTTTGCACTCAATAGATCTATGTCCAAATTTCTTGCATGCAAAACATAGTCTAGAGAAGGATCCAACATTTTGATTCATTATACTTCTAAATTCTATTGTATTATGTCTAAATTTATTACATGAAAAAAATACCATTAAAAATAAATAACACTTGGTTGTCTGATAGGAGGCCTTCTATCATTACTTCTTTAATTTTTGATTTGTTTGCTATTACCTTGAGTCTTCTCTTGATTTTCAACCTTGTTAGGGGTTTGATTTTACTTCGAGATTTCTCCTTCCTTAAGTACCAAACCTAATTTATCTTTAGATGGTTTCTATCCTACAATTAGTTCATCAAGCATTGTGGCACTTGTTTTGAAATTTTCATCATGAGCTCTTTCTTTTTCTAGATCTGATCTTGGAGTTACCACTTCTTGTTCAAGTCTTGTGCATTCATCGATCTTGATTTGTACCATTGAATTCAAACAATCCACAATCATTTTATTTTATTCCACTTGTACTTTTAGTCCAGTGATGTCTTCATTTTATTTCTTCAATTGTTCATTGAATTCTCTATGTCTTTCTCTGAATTTCTTAATTTTTTCTCTGAATTTTTTGATGCATTCATTTGCTTCCTCTAGGTTTTCCTTCAGATATTTTTTTTCACCTTCAACATTGTGAAGATCTTTAAGAGCAACCTAGATTTCTTTATCAGTCATGCAATCACTTTCAACAGTAAGATCTGAAAACTCTTTATTGACCATTTGTTTAATCTCCAAGATCTTCCTCAAGCTATTAATATTCTTAGAAGGAACTAGGTTCTGATACCAATTATTAAACACCCAGGATACTAAGAGGGGGGGGGGGGGGTGAATCAATATTCTATTAAACCATTTGATCACAATCCATCCAATTAACAAAACATATCTAACTATAACAATGAATGAAAAAATGAAGTAACCACAAGATCACATGACACAGAACACCAAGATTTTTACGTGGAAAACCCAAAAAGGAAAAAACCATGGTGAGGATTATCTCATAATATATTATAACCGGTTATAAGATATTACAAAGGCTCACTACTAGGACACATTTTCCAATAAGACTCACAACCACAAAATGATACAAAATAGAAATGGATACACAACTAGGATGTGAACTGATACAAAATGCACCTTCCATGTGCTAAATTTAGTTCATTTGAAGCTATGAATACAAAACACTACTCTGCTTTACAATCGCTCAAAATTCACAACAATTATGCTATTATTCAAATCACACACATGTAAATTCACATGTTCACATCATATCACTTATCATCTCACATATCATGTCTCTCTATCTCAAAAATGTCTCAGATATATACCCAATACATCCACATACATCAATTAGGTTTTCCTAATTAGATGTAACCCAAAATTAAATAAAAATTGCCTTGTTGGCATCATACTTGAATCAAAAACATCTTCACACTCAAATTAATCATGAAAAATTTAATTTAGGTCAGAATGGACCTAAACTAGATCTCATTAAAATTCATAATGCATATTTAATCTCCACAACATATGTTAAGCATTAGGTCAGCCAAGAATTAGACCTAACCAAAAAATAAGCCAACTGATCAAACACCAACGATCCATCTGATCATATAATCACTTACCATCTGAAAAATTTAGTGTATTGACACCTATAAACAATCTCCCAAAATTTTAAAGTCTGAATCCAATCACTGGAGGAACGTAGACTAGATATACCCATTTACACTATATAAAGCCAAAAACTAAATGCAGAGCTATTGTCTCTTGTATATTTCAAAATTTTCATCTAAAATAATCAAATTATTGATCATAGATGCATAATGTAGTCAGAAATAACATATTATCACCCCATAAGCATATCTTATTACATGAGAAATTACAAACCAAAATATCGGATTAGGATATTTCATTCTGTTCACTGGATAAGAGAAAATATCAACAATTAATGTTGGCATCAATGACAACACATTAAGGGGTTCCTTCTTCATTCTTCCAACACCACTTACAAATTCTTACCTTCAAGGTTAGGGTGTTTTCTTCAAGAAGGTAAAATATGAGTTCATCAACAAAGTGAGAATGATTAAAGGTCTATGAATAAGAATGGGTAATCATTTTTATACTTTTAGCTCAGTTAAGACTCATGAGAATGTTTATAGAGGTGTCCTTAACATGTTTTTAAAATTATTTATAATATAACACGATTACAATAATTAAAAATTATACCAAAATGTACACTTGACCTTTATATCTATCACAAGGTCAAGATCAACTAGTTACATTAGACTTCTTATATAGCTGATATAATACTTTGCACATATATCTACAAATAATAACAATATTATAATCTTTTAAGATTATTTCATTTAACATTTTATACATTTACAAAGTACAAATAAATTAAACACAATTCTTTAGAAGTTTATTAATCTAGTTTGTTTGAGATTTTATTTGGTTTTCATCATTGAATTGTTAACATGTAAAAAACCTATTTCCCACTCCTAAAGTTATTGGTTAAATGATTTTTTTCATTTTTTAGTGGTTGCGAAAGGTCAAAGTATTCAAGAATGGCATTTTATTGATTCACATAGTTAAATTTAGCCATCATAAATAGCTAACAATAAATAACAATAGAGGTATGATGTGCAACAATTACATTTACATAATGATCCTTTCTAAATTTCATGATATTCATCTATAGTGGGAAAGAGTATTACAAATGAAAAATTATAATAAATTATAGCATCATAAGACATATCAAATCCCTATTATAGTCACCAAGAAATATGGTGAAATAAATTTTTACAAGAAAGAGAACTTGTCACACCTTTGTTCTTAAAAAATCTTCCAAAATTCTAATAACTAGTTAATGAGACACATGATTATAAAGATTTTCCTCAATAACAACCTCTTTTCAATTGAATGAATATCTTGTATTGTGAATGTACTAACAAATTTGAAACCTTAGAACACTTTACACTTTCCTTCTATAAAAACTTGAGAATGACCAACCCTTAGAATTAGGAATAAATTTGCATTTATATATCCCCAACCTAGGTGTTTGAACTTGAGAAAAAATGTGGTTGTTTGGATTGTAGAGGTCACCCATTCTCTTGATGTAGTCATCTTTAATGCTTGTGTGTAGAAATCACCCATTAGGTAATTGTAGAGATATTTGGAAGCATAAGAAAATCACCTTATTTGCATTCACCATAATTTGAGCATTAACATCATCAATATTTTTTTTGAGTAAATAGGTCATCACTAGATAATTAATTAATCACTATTTAATTATTATACATCTTTTAATTTAATTACTTAAGCTAAACTTACAAAATTCTATTTTTTTTAAATTATTAGATTGAGCTATATTTAGAGCATGTTGTCTCATTAAATTAGATGATACTTGTCTCAATCTAATCAAACCATCATCTATTTTTTTTTTTTTATAAGCATTCACCTTTCATTTTAATCATTCGTTTAGGTTATTGCATCAATTAAAAAATTCTTAGGAATTGTTGAACACATCATTTTTCTTTGATCTTTTATTTGTGATAGAATAATTGCTTGTAGGTGATTGCTAGGAGTTGTGGGGTTCAATCATCAAATCCAACATGGTATCAGAGCTCCAAGTTTCCAACCTCCTTAAAATTTGATGGATTTAGCCTTGAGATTTGTTTGGTGCATGTTGGGGAAAAATAGACCTCACCATTGCATCCAAAGTAGTAAAAAGCCTAAAGATCGACTATTATTTTTGCCAAAATTAGAGAATATATTTTGGTTGCACATTTTTTGAGGCATAAAAATCCATACAATTATATGGATTTGTACATTCATATCCTCTTTTCACAATTATACATTGCTCTATACAAGTTTTTCAATATTGTGCATCATTTTGTAGCCTTTCACGTCATTTTTTGACCATTTTCTAGCTTTTTCAATGATTTGGGAAATTTTCATGTGAGACTAGCTTTTATGATGACTTGCATAGTTTTTTGAGTAGCTGAAATCATTTCTAGGCACCACCCATTATTTGTAGGTCGCCATCTCTATGAGTAGCACCACTAGGTCACCACCAATTGGTCATTAGCTAATTATTTTGATAATTTTGACCCTTTTTTATAAATTGGCCATAACTTTTGCATACAATATCAAAATTAGGAAAATGAGATATTGCCAAAAATACGGTTCTAAGAGCTTTCCAGCTGTACAAGTATCATCATCAAATTTTTATTTTGGTACATTTTAGTCTCAGTCAATGTCAAATAATTATTTTTTACTTTTGATCTTATAGCTTTTCACCAATATCTTAGTTTTTTGTGATTCTTGTGGCATTGAAAAGGTATTTCAGAGCTCTTCAAATTTATTCATACAAATTTTCTTGAATATATCTTGGGTACATTTTATTCAATTTTTTTTGTGATTTTACATTTTTGCCAATTACCTGGATGTCTTAGTACTTGGAAAGGATCTGTTTCAGTGAGATGACTTAATTTGATCTAGTTTACATGTATTGAGGTTACTAGTCTCTATTTTTTTAAAATTTTGATGAATTATCATGGGTTGTTTTGTTCATACATCTATGGTCATATTGGAAAAGGATAACTATGAGTCTTGGCAAAAAAACATCTTGACACATCTTAAGTGGCTTGATCTTTTGATTTACTTATGTTAACTCATACCTAAAATAAACACATCAAGGAGAAGATCAACATGGGGTATAATCAGTGATCATGTTATAAGAGTGGTTTTTTTTTTATGTCGATCATGACAGTATGTGGGCTATTATCAAACATTGATTATCTCCACACACTTTGGACTCAACTTTGGGAGATCCATAAAGACCCTCATATCTCTTGATTCTTAGATGATCTAGTTACAAATTATCTTACTCCTCTTTCATATTCAAATTATATACCCTTTTATGAGAATACTTTAGAGGATCTTGAATATATCATAGGTCTTGCATGTTCCAATAGTTCAGAGACTTTCCTTCATGTTCCCACTCTTTAAATCAGACCTGATCTCCATCTTTTGTTGTTCCTACTTAGCTTGGTGTCACCACATCCTAGGCCCTTATTGATTTAGTGCAATAGGACATCCATCTTCTTCCAGACATAACTACTTAGGATTCATATCTTGCACATATATCATCCTTGTTTGTAGAGTCTCAAATTGTATATTTGGAGGATTACTTTGAGAAAATCCATCCCCTCTTTGTTGACAACCACATCATCATTGTTGGCTCACCATCTTTATTGTATTTGGATATTGTTCTATATCAATCTTCACATCTTCTTGGATTGACATAATCTACTCAAACATGTGGATATTTGAGAATTTTTCAAAGGTACATATCATTTGAATTTGGATTCCTAATTCTTCCATATTTTGAGAATGACTTCTCCATCACTAGTGGATCCATTTCTTCCAAAGGGGAGAAATGTTGTTTATAGGCCTATAGATCATGTTATGTCTTCAAGCATTCATCATTGGCACCGAAGCTAATTATTTATGGGGCGGATTCATATCATTTTATCTCTCTCTCTCTCTCTCTCTCTCTCTCTCTCTCCTATTGAGGGGACATCTATTGTATCATGTGACAAAAACAATTATTCGGGGGTCACATTGTGTCCTCATTCTATCCTTCTTTCACTAGTGTATTTATTTAATTTTCTCTTTTGGAGATGATATTTTTCCCATGTGGTTTTCTACTTTTCTTTGGTAATGAGCGATTCATTTGTTTGTATATGAGTACCTCATTGAGCCTTGTATCTAGGAATTATTTATGCATCCACAATTTCTTTTTAATTAGTTGATTTGAATGGGGGGTCTTGGAGTAAATAGGTCATGAATTGATAATTAATTAATTATTATACATCTTTTACTTTAATTACTTAAGCTAAACTTAGGAATTTCTTTTTTATTATTAGATTGAGCAATATTTAGAGCATTTTGTCTCATTGCATTAGATGACACCACTTGTCTCAATTTAATAAAACTATCATTAAGGGTTTTCTATTTTTCTTTTATAAGCATTCATCTTTCATTGTAATCATTCATTTAGATTATTGCATCAATACAATTTCTCATGTTGTTTAGCACAATCATCTTATTCTTATATCTTTTTTTTTGTGGTAGGATGATTGGTTGTATATGATTTTTTGGATTTGTGGAGTTCAATCATCGAATCCAACATATTTGAGTGTGCAAAGACAAAGGAACCAATGAAATCCACTAAAAGGTAGCTTGGAGATGGCAAAAAAGTATCAACCTCTAAAATTTCAACTACTACATTAATGAGGGAGTTCACACTTTCTTTTCCCTTCAAATTTATGCCTTTAGGAATAAAAAATGATTTCTAGGCACTAACATATATGATTCAATGGTTACAAGGCCATACTGGCTCATTTATGACATATTAGGGAATCCAAGGGGTGGGTGGGGGTATATAGAGGTAGCTATGACTTTAACTTTTTTTAGTGTTATTCCCCGCATTTAGAACTCTGCCATACTTTCCTTTTCTTTGCTCATTATAGATTTTCCCTAAGTGTGAACTATGATGCATTCTTACATAGTTCACAAACTTACAAACAATGTGACCTTGAAAACTCGATAACTTTCCTTCCCTTTGGTGAAATTTATAACTTTTGTCACATTTTTGCAAGGTTTACAAACTCACAAACTTTGTGACATTTAAAACTTCAACACATTTTTCCACTCTGGGGATTTGGAAAACTTGTATCACAATCCTGCAAATTTTGTGAACTTTGGGATATTTGTTAGGAAATAATGCCTTCAACCCATAATATTAATCCATTTCCTACATAACCCCATGAGAGATAAACATGCGCACAAGTAACCATAATGCATAGATCAGATAGACAAGCCATAAGATATTGTAGAAGTTGAGAAACCCAACCTCATAAGCCCCAAGAATCACCTACATGCAATAACCTATCACAAAATATGAAAGATGAACAAAACAACAAAGATGCTCTACAAGCCTCAAGCTGTAAAATGCATTAAGAGAAACAAATAATTATAATGAGATCAATCCTTATGAAGGAGATCAAGAAACCCTAAAGTGTAACCTAAAAGGAAAACCCTAATGTGCACACTTAATAATCAATTATTAATGTGCCTAAGTTTAGCTTAAGTAACTAAAGTGATAAGTGACTTAATTAATTAACCAATATGATTAAATTAATTAAGTTAGATAACTTATTACTCTAACACCCCCCCTTAAGATGAACTTAGGGAGAAGCTAAAACAATAAGAAAATATGCATGAAAGAAAAGATGGGTTCCGAAAACAAAGGCCTGATCAAGTACCCATGTACAAAAGCAAAACAAACTAAACCAAACAGGGTAAAGGAGAAAACCTAGTGGGAACAAAAATCGTCCCCAAAATAGGATGCAAAGAAAATAATGTAATGCACTAATAGAAGAAGGATAGAAGGTGGATTACATGATACCCCCCATAAAAAACTTCTATCATATAAGTACATATATAATGGTCTGCATAGGAGAGGTAGAAAGAGACAAGAAGGCCCCCCACAATGAAGAAACTCTTGTCACAATGGTAAATGCCTGATGTAGAATCCAAAAAGAGATCCTGAAGCGGCAAATAATATTCCTCCCTTTGGGAAGAAATAGATCCAAAGGATGATGTTGAAGAAATCCTGTGAAGAGTGATGAAATAATCTGTCTCAAGATGTGTGCCATGATAGGATGCTGAAGAATCTCTCTGTCTAAACTGAAACAAATGATGCCAAATCCAAACTAATGTGAAGACTCCTGAAATGAAACCTATGAATCCACGGATAATGGTGGGAATACAGTGATAACATGAATTTCAAGGTAGAGGAGATGTATGTCCTCAAAATAATCCTCAAAATCTGTAGTGTGAGACTCAACAAACGAGAATGTGTCTGCAAGATAAGAATCCCATGATGTAGCAGATAATGAGTGACCAAGATGGTCATGATGTTGAACTGAATCTATAGGGACCAATGTGGTGATACTGATGTCATCAAGAACAACAAATGATAAATGTGTAATCTCAGTCTAAAGAGTAGGAACTGTGAGACAAGCCTTTGATCCGTTGGAACATGCAAGGATGTCTAAATACTCAAGCTCCTCTAAAGTATCATGATCAAAGGGTATATGATCTCTCCAAGAAATGGGTAAGAGATAATCTGAAGTAGGATCCTTTGGGAATGGAGAGAAATTGGGGTCTCCATAGATCTTCCAAAGACATGTCTAAAGTGGTTGGGGACACAAAATGTTCGATAGAGCCCACACAGTGTCATTATAAACACTAGACAATATAAGTCCTACTATGTGATCTATAATGATATCGCAAACTAATTTTCCCTCTTAAGTGGCTAGTTCAGGTATGAGATCATATAAATAAGGCAAAATATTAAGCCACCTACAATGTGTAAGTATGCCCTTTGCCCATGACTCATAATTACCCCGTTCCAAAATTACAATTGAAGGGCGAGTAGAACAACCCTTGATAACTCTTCAAATTAAAAAATATAAGAAATCTAACCTTACTACATGTAGATCACATGAAATAGAGCCAAATGACACAAACAGGAGGTTCCCAAGTGCCAAAATGTCCAAGTAATTAATAAAACAATGAATAAACAAAAAAATGAATAAAATATACTTGGGAAAAATCTGCGAAAAAAAGGTCTAATCATTGTGCAAAGCATAGAAATAGATTTCTGACGTTTATTCATTTGCGCAAAACAAAGCACGAATGCAAAAGCTACCCCCCCCGGAGTGCAAAAAACATCATCTGACTTTGACTGGAAAAAAGACATCAAAATGGAAAACCCAAAAGAAAACACCAACATCACTGGATAGTGCCTGAAACCATCTTTCCTACACATATTTGTTTTTCAAAACCAAAGATCGTATGTAAATGTTACGCTCAATTCTGTGAAAACAAGTCCGAAGTGCCCAATAAGCCCTCAGTAGCCCTTAGGGGCTAAAAAAATTGGCCCCTAGTTGCATGCAGGACCAGGGGGCTGACAGCTAGGGGCAGAGGCCAAAGCCCTTGGTCACCAATGTGAACATGACGAGGGCTGGGCATGGGGCGCTTGGTCCTCGATGTGACTTGTGGCTAGCGCGAAGGATCCCGCAGGGGTTGATGGAGGCTGACGACGGATTGGTGGCGTCGCTTGTGGGGCCGCCGCTCCTGGTGGTCGTTGGGTGGCGTGATGGTGAACAATCCTTTTCCTACAGGTCGTGCTTTGTTTATGCGTAGTTTTTGATTTTTTTAAATTTTTGTGACATTTTTTGCCTCGTGAAGCGTGCTAGGGAAGTCGTACGACCTCTTTGGCATTTTTTTTGCCTCATAAACCAACTTCTCCAAAATTGACAATTTGATAGGCATTTCTAGGGTTTTTGGGTGCTCTGAACGTGATGGCGACGTCTATTTTGCCCAAAAATGCACAAAAAAATTGGCTACCCCTAGATCTTGCAAAAAAGATGCTTGGTTGAAACCCTTGTAGTTGAGAAACACTGTAAGGAAAAATCCTTTAAAATGATGAACATGCAATTGCAGATTTGAAGCTCTGATACCATGTAGAAGTTGAGAAACCTAACCTCACAAGCCCCAAGAATCACCTGGATGCAATAACCTATCACAAAGTATGAAAGATGAACAAAACAATAAAGATGCTCTACAAGCCCCAAGATATAAAATGTATTAAGAGAATTAAATAATTACAATGAGATCAATCCTTATGAAGGAGATCAAGAAACCCTAAAGTGTAACCTAAAAGAAAAACTCTAGTGTGCACACTGAATAATTAATAAATAATTAATTATTAATGTGTCTAAGTTTAGCTTAAGTAACTAAAGTGATAAGTGAATTAATTAATTAACCAATACGATTAAATTAATTAGGTGAAATAACTTATTACTCTAACAGATATACCCTAGGAACCCTCAAGAGGGAAAAATATAGCCTCCAAAAGCATCCATACTCCATCATATTATTCAACAATAAAGAAATACAAGAGTTACAATGAATACCCTTGAAGCATCATTCCTCTCAATGCATCCTCATGTGTCCAAACATGAATCCACACATCCCATGTCATGCTTCACATATATACTCCTTAAAAAGACTCAATAATGACAACCTACTCACCTACCCAACCTTAACCACTAAAAATGTCCTTGCTTTTATAAAATCAAGCTCATACAAATACAACCAAGAGGTAAGATAAAGCCATGTGCCACAAAACCATGTGAAAACTAAACCACTAATCCCTTATTTAATATTAGGTACTAATTTTTCACTTTATTTAATATTCCTCGATATTAAATTATTATCACATATCTCCCACACATTAAATAATAATACAATATTACATTAAAATATTATTTGTGGCCCTAAATAATTAACTAGTGTGATTAACCACACCACCTAGGTGCATCACATCTAAATAATTATTTAATTACAACATATAATATATCAAATTATGCAATGGTGTACAACACCATATCCAAAAATTCTCTCACTTGTTATATACATTGCATAAGAGATCAATACATGAAATACATCATAGCCATACATGAAATCACAAGAATATATCTAACATGCTCTCTTGCTCAATTAAGATACCTACAATAAGAACAAAGTGACCACCATCTCAAGAAATAACTTCTCTCATCCTCCAACGTTCCACCTATGGAAGAAAAGGAAGATGCCAAGGTGAAGATGCACCAATCCAAGAACACAAGCATCAAATCCAAGTGATAAAAAAGGTACCCAACAAGTTGCTGTCAAATGAAAAACCCACATGAAAAGAAATAACATCCACAACACATGATAATAAATCCAACCATCCATACCTCCTTGGTACCAATACACCAATAAATTCATGCCAAGAACATATGCAACCCATAAACTACAATCAAAAGATCCTTGCATTAAACCTTTCAATGAAGAACATACATATTCAAGAACTCCCACTGTATGGATAATGTCAAAGCATATCAAGTCTACTAATCAAAACTGTATCAAGGTGTGATAAATAATCAACAATGAAGTACTAAGAACAATAAAAATGATCCACACATGCAACCCAAATAGATGTATACTATCTCACAACATGTTGCCACCATCCTCCCAAATCACATGAACATGAACATCCAAGAAGGAATCATGAAGAGAGAAAAATTGTAAACCATAACATGTCCTTCTACCAACCCTCAAAAGTGCAACACTATTTCAAGTATGATCTCTTAAAAAACCCAAATAAGAAGCCTCAACAACACCCAAAACAATGTTCACTCTCTTAGATGAAACAAACATATGAATCATGTAAATGACAACATGGATGTAATCCTCTCTAATAAAGAAGATAAAACTCAAAGTAACCATTACCAAATCTGAAAATCAGCCCATAAACCATCTCCTAAACTCTTCATCAATGAATGATCTCATAAACTCAAATGCACAAGGAGATAACCATGCCAAATATCCTCAAAATGAATCGTCTAGAACTAACTATCCATAACTCAAGATCTATATCCATGAAATATAAAGCATCATAAAATCATTCTAAAGAATCCTCAAATGAGTCTCCAAAATCAATCACCATGATTGTACTCAATCCCATGAGAAATCAAAGCACTAAATATAACACATCTGAAATAAATAATGGGCAAACACCTCTCAAATGATGAACTATCGAGTAGACCAAGAGTGGGGAATGTGAATGCTCCTCTAAGATAACCAAGCCATCACGACTCTCTCCAAGAACAATCTTCTCTATTGATCCATCATGAACTAATGTCCATACCCAGGTGAAATCTCCTAGGTCTTCCTGATGAAACCTCCAAAAAGTAACCATCTCAGGAAAATTTCTCTAATCACAAAAGAACTCCAACCTCATTCATGTCTCCAAGTATCTATGAGCACCTATAATTGATCAATACATGCCAAACTCCAAATGAAACACAAAACCATAATGAATTAATCAAGAAAATGATCATATACTCAATAAAAAAAGAACCACCAAGATCAATGCCAAAAATCCAATCGTAGAATCAAGAACCTATCATGACATCCATGATCTTACCATCTCCTCCTAGTGATAGGGTAGGGTTGGATGGAACAATCACTGTTCCATGCTCTGGATATTTGCTAGCAAGATCTCCTTGGTGTCTTAACCACCTTAACCTTTAGGACCTTCTTCATGTTTAGGTACCCCTGGTTCTCCTGGCCAACCCCACTACCATCTCAATTCCAACCTATCAAGCCAACCTTGGTGCAATGCTTCAATTCTTCCCTTAGCCCTTAATCTTCCCTAAAGGCTAACCTAATCTCAACACTAAATTTGATCTTTGCAGGGGTGTGGGGATGATTCCAACAGGTTCACACCATCACAACTTGGTTCTAAAAACTCCACCTTGCTTCCTTTGTCCATCGCTTTCACCAAACCCTCTTCTAGGGTTTTAGCCCACTAGTTCTAGGCTTTCCAATTAGGTCTTCTTCTCTGAGGAAATAGGTTAGCTCTCCTAAATATTCCAAAGAACACAAAAGTTTTCCTTTGGCTTCTTGGTCCTTATTCCCATCCCTCAAAGATTCTAGAGGTCTCCATCCTCATCTGACTGTACACAGCCATAACCCTCCATTTAGCAATTTAGGCCTCTTTTAAGCTATTTCCTGACCTTCTTGCAACTGTTCCAAGTTTTCTAGCATCAAAAAAATTGGTGGAGCTTTCTCTTCCATATTATGCCTTGGCAAGGCTCATTCCTATCCTCTCCACACCATGACTTGTCAAGGAAAGGTCACCCCTGCAAACCGAGTGCTTTGCACTTCCTGTCTTTCCTAGCCGGGCACTGTCAAGCTCGCCTAGGAGAAGAATTTCTCCATGATTCCTAGACTCCTAACCACTCCTAACTCTAACCTATTTACAGACATGGAGCCTAGTCATAGTTCCCAAGGGCCCGTACACAAAGTACAGTGGGAATGTAACTAAAACTCCATTATTTACAGTCTGCCAGTCAAATCAACAACTCAAAAGAAACAAATTAACTACCAAGCATGCTTGAAAATTGCACACACTCACTAAATACTACGACACAAAGCTTTACACACAACTAAACTACATTATCTAACAATTCACAGTGCCATGATCGCTCCTGATCACCCAAATGCAAAGCAAAACATAGAAATTACATAAGCTTATTACTCTCCTCACTGGTATTCATGAACTTTTTAACAATACAAAAAATTCCAACCCTCCTTTCAGGTTGAGGCACACACTATAAAGGTTTCTAAATCAGTTAAGCTCGATCCTAACTGCTCCATGGCCGCTTGGGGCTTTCAAAAGGCCTTATTTGCAAAATTTTAAAGAAAACTAACACCTAGGAAGGTCTACAAAGGTCTCAAATCATCCTTGTAGCCAAACCCCAATCTAGCAAATGCTCAACATGACCTTTATTAACATAATACATATTCTCAAATTCCTCTAAGGCACAAACTCAAAGAATGGAAGGAGTTTTCTACATGTGGCCTACACAAATTGCCAATTCTTGACCTTCTAGTTAACTCTCCTAGATGAATTTTGGGGTGCTCTTGCACCATTCTTCCCCTCTGCATAGACATTAAGGAATGTGAGGAGAGATTAGAGATGGGTCAATTCCTTTCTTCTTGAACTGAGCTTCATCCACCCATGTAGTCTCAGATTCATGTTTGTTCTTCCACTTGACAAGATGCTCCATGTACACTTTATGCCTTGTAGATTTCTTCACCCTTGACTCCAAGATCCTCTCTACCTGAAGCTTGTCTTGAGTAGGTAAGGGTATGTTGCTTACATCCTTGAAGATATCCCTACTATTTTGATCCATGTCATTGACTGACCCCTTATACCTGATCAAATCAGCTACATTGAACACTAGTGAAATCCCTAAATTTGTAGGTAACTCCACCTTGTATGCATTCTTCCCATATTTGGCTAATACCTTGCATGGTACCATTCTTTTCATCTACAATTTGGTTGATGTACCCTTCTGCAACTTGGATTTGTTAAGGTGAACCATGTCGTAGTCTCCTACTGCAAATTGCAAATCCTTTCTTGACATATCTACCTTGTCTTTCAACTTTTGAGTAGCCTCGGTGACTATCTTCTTTACCTACTCCTGAATCTCCTTCATGGTTTGAGTGAAGTCCTCTGCATGTCCACTCCTATACTCCATAGCTCCTAGATCCCTAAGCTCACATATACCTCTTGGGTGCATTCCATACACAATCTAAAAAGGACTCTTCCCTGTGGTCCGGTTCACACTGTCATTATAAGCATACTTAGCCTGTGAGATAACCATGTCCCATGTCTATCCATATTATTTGGTTAGGCACATTAGAAGGTTACATAACACCCTGTTAACCACCTCTATTTTACCATCGATCTGAGGATGGTAAGCTGATCCAAAAGACAGGTTGGTACCTAATCTGCTCCATAGAGTCTTCCAAAAGTGACTCATGAACTTCACATCCCTGTCTGAAACAATGCTTAAAGGAAATCCATGGATCCTTACAATTTCCTTGAAGAAAAGGTGAGCTATATAGCTAGCATCATGAGTGGTTTTGCAAGGGATAAAGTGACTCATCTTGCTAAATCTATCTACCACCACATAGACACTATCAAATCTTGTCTTGGTCTTAGGGAGTCTTGCCACAAAGTCCATGCTAACACACTCCCATGGTCTGTTAGGAATGGGTAGGGGTTGATATAGACCAACATTAATAGCTCCTCCCTTAGCTTTCATACACACTACACATTTATCCACATACCTCTTGACATCTCTTGACAACTTAGGCCAATAGTAGAACCTTTGCACTAGTTCTAATGTCTTGTTGATGCCAAAATGTCCACTAAGACTACCATTATGCTTTTCCTGAATGAGGTTTTCTCTCATTGACCCTTTTGGAACACATAACTGATTCCCTTTAAACAACAATCCACTTTGCAATGTATATTCTAAGTATTGGCTATGAAAATGATTCTCAAAGTTAGAACATACCTTGTAGGCCTCCGAGAAGTCTTCATCTTCCCCATGGAGATCCTTGAAACTCTCTATGCCAATGCTCTTGATCTATATCTCTTGCACTGTCAGCAATCTTCTACTCTGTGCATCTGCTACCTTGTTCAATTGTCCCTTCTTGTGCTTGATGGTGAAAGTAAAAGCTTGGATGTACTCCATCCATTTCAAATGTCTATTGCTCAACTTCTCTTGGGTGTTGATATAACTAAGTGCTTGATTGTCAGTAAAGACCACAAACTCCTTGGGTAGAAGGTAATGCCTCCACTTCCTAAGTGACTGAACTAAAGCATAAAGTTCTAGGTCATAGGTAGAATACTTCTTCTTAGATTCATTAAGCTTTTCACTGAAGAAAGCTATGGGCCTACCTTATTGACTTAGCACTCCTCCTACTGTAACTCCACTAGCATCACACTCCATAGTAAACAACTTGTCAAAGCTAGGTAATAAGAGAATAGGTTGAGTTGCCACTTCTTATTTTAGTTTCTCAAAACCTTTCTCAACTTCTTGAGTCCACTAATCGCAGAGTCAGGAATGCTCGGCAAGATCTGGACAGATGCATACTCAGACAGTGAGTGAGGAAGTGACACAACCTCCACGTAGGGATCCCAGAGATCCTAGTTCTTCCGAGGGTGGTGGTGGTACTGGTCCCGTTAGACCTGCACATTCTGGCAGTAGTAGATCGTAGATGCTATTGAGATTTTCCTTTCTGAGACACAATGTATATTATGATTGTAGCTCATTTTTGATCATGCATTTTCAGACTTCATTATATACTTGACACTGATGATATATAAAAAAAAAAAGTTGATGTGATTTTATGATGGCTTATGATTTCTATGCGATGGATGCAATTATTATGTGATGATGTATCATGCAATGTTCCATATGAATGATTTTATTTAAAATGTGATGATGTAATGATAAATGTATTTATTTCATGTAATGATTCTATGATAAATGTATTTGTAGGATAAATGATATATGGATGTATGAATTTCTAAATGATGATCTATGTGAATGCTCAAATATGATAAAAATGTATGGATGGATTTATTAATGCTTTTTATGTTTAAATGTGACAATGATAAAAAATGATGATCTTATGATGAATGATAATGGATGATGTAATGATAACAATGACATGACTTGAGTTTATTTTATATGTGATAAAATATATGGATGGTAAATGATGTATGGGTTTAATAAGTGATTAAATACATATGATGTTGATAGATGACAATGTAATAAATGTTTATGGTAAAATGATCATGATGTATGTATGGTACAATGTAAGGCATAATTTAATGTGATGGAGAAATGCATGAATGATGAAATGATGAAACTAAATGATGAGATGATGATTGCTACATGTTTTTGGTTATTTTTGGATTTATGCGAAGTATACTCAGTCTATTTGTAGATAAGATAATATTTGATTGGAACCCTTTATGCACCAAATACTCTACAGATAAATGAATTTATGATGAATGCAATCTAATTTTAACATGCAACTATATGCAAAACCATTGTCATTTTAATAGTTCTTTTGTGCTTTGTGTCATCATTGAGATTTTATTGGATGTTGAAAGTGAATACAAGCGTTAATGGTATGTATTAGACCAATAATGACCTGAGTACGTCTTTCATGATTTTTGATATTGCAAGTGAACACAAGCATCTAGGTATAATTGAACTGAGATGACTTGAGCACTCATTGCGTAAATAGGCAGTGGTTAATCATTTCAATGTGTGAATTCTGAATGTCACCGATGATATATTTGTATAACACATCCCCTGACAATTCATACATTTAAATGATTAACATACAAACAACAGATAAATAAAAACATCATTCTTTTTCGTTGTTTATCTAGTTCAATACATAATCGAGTTACTCCAAAGAAATGATAATAAAAAAAATACAATTTATCCATTTTTTACCTAGAGTGTTTCAATCATTATTCAGATTTTAGATCATCCATCTTGATTTTTGTGATGTTTTTCTGAATTTCAAGATTTTGACCAAAGACCTAACCTATTAATCTATCCTAGGGGTCTCGGGGGCTGATCAAAGATTAGCCTTGCCTATGTTACACATGCAGAGACCATGTAGTTCGATTGACACAAACCTATGTTTTTGGATTTTATTTTCTAGACTGACTTTTTGACATGTTTTTGGATTTTCGATACGATACGGATTTTTGATTATGATTGATGTTGCACATTAATTTTTGTTTTCATTTTTCTGCTATACTGTTGTTCACCCTTTGATGAAATTGATGTTTTTGTTGCCCCTAGTGATATCCAGATGTTGCCCCCAAGCTTTGGAGTGAGACTTGACTATGTGAAATGATTTTGATATGGATGCAAAAATGGCAAGAATACTGACATGATATGAAATGGTATTGACTTCCAGACTAAAGATCCTGATATGTTTCAAAATAGATGGGAAAGCTGATCTTAGAATCACATATGACGTCCGTTTCCAGGTTTTCACCATATGTTTTTATTACACTCATTGTTTTGTGTATTTTTCTCATTTTTCTCTTTTTCTCTTTTTGTTTTGTACATATATATATATATTTTGTATTTTTTGTGTTGCCAGCCAAGATGCCTGCTTGCCAGGTTTTCATCAAGGAAACCATTTTCAGAGGTTTGACCCGTGCACTAGGAGTTTCAAGCATAGAAATTTCTGAGATGGATACTGTTGATAGGTTCATCAAACAAATCCCCTTCTGACATTGATAGCTGATATGCCTCTGATCTATATACTAATATGATGACAAAAGGACCAAGCCAGTTAGGCTCAAATTTCCCTTTCTTCTCTCGGTCTTGCTGATTCCTAGGTTTTTCCTTTAGTACCAAGTCACCAACCTGAAAGACCCTCGGTTTTTCCTGTGGTTGTAACTTCTTGACATCCTCTGTTGATAAGCTATTAGATGATTAACAACATGTTGATGACACTCATCTAAAAATTCCAGTTCTTGCAGTCTAGATACCCTATAGTCTTCATCTTAAATGATCCCTCTGAGTGATACACAAAGGGATGGAATCTCAACTTCAATGGGCAATATGGCTTCTGATCCATATACCAAGGCATATGGAGTAGCTCCTGTTAGTGTTCTGATAATTGTTCTGTAGGCCCATTGTGCAGGATTGAGTTGAACATGCCAATCACGTCCAACATCGTTAACCATTTTTTTGAGAATTTTGAGTATTGTTTTGTTCGAGGCCTCTGCTTGGCCGTTCCCTTGAGGATAGTACGGTGTTGAAAAATGATGTTGGATATGAAAATTCTCACATAGCTCTTGGAAATATTGATTTTTGAAAGGTCGTCCATTATCAGTGATAATGGATTAAGGGATTCCATACCGACAGATTATGTAATTCAAGATAAAAGAGGAGATTTTCTTCCCAGTGATGGTCATAAGAGGTACTTCTTCTATCCATTTTGTGAAATATTCTGTAGCTGTGACAATGAACTTGTGTCCATTGGATGAAGATGGATTTATTTTTCCTACTAGATCTAGACCCCATTGACAAAAATGACATGTGGATGTGAAGGGATATAGTTCTTGTGCTGGTGCATGAATCAGATTGCTGTGAATCTGACACTTTTGATTCTTGTTAACAAACTGATAGGATTCCTTCTCCATGCATGGTCAATAATATCCCAAACATAGGAGTTTATTGGCTAGAGTTATCCCACTCGAGTGAGTGCCACAAATACCCTCATGAACCTCTCATAGGGCCATTTCAGATTCGTCGTGTTCTAGACATTAGAGTAAGGTACCATCAAGACCTCAGTGATAAAGTATGTTAGCGATTAAAGTATGTCGTGTGGATTGGCAGATGAAGTTTCCTTTTTGGTTCTTGGAAAGATCAGGAGGAAGGATATAGTCTTTCAGGTAAGCATAGGTCTTTTCATAGATGGAGGTTTCAATGGTTTCTAGATGGCATATGGTAGCGGATTCTGAATTATGGGAAGGACATGATACTTGTTCTACCATAAAATCATAACAAACACACTTCTCTGGAAATTGTAATAATGAAGCAATTGTGGCCATAGCATCCACAACTTTGTTCTTTGCCCTTGGAATTTGATCAAACTTGATACTGAAAAAGGACTATTTCAAATAATCTATTTGTTGCTTGTAGGGCATCAACTTTTCATCTTTTGTTTGATACTCGTCATTCACTTGATAAATGACTAGTTGAGAGTCCCCATATACCTGTAAGTCCGCGATCTTCCATTGAATTGCTATTTTGACCCCAATGATTAATGCTTCATCTTCTGCCACATTATTTGTACACTAAAACATAAGTCTATATGATTTTGAAATGATGTGTCCTTGGGGAGAGATGAACAAAATCCCTGCTCTTGATCCACGTTGTGTATATGATCCATCAAAATATAATACCCATTATTGGGGCATTACTGTCAGAATGTCTGCATCTGGAAACTCCATTGTCATTGGTCGATCATCTGGTAAAGGAGCCTCAACCAATTGTTTAGCGATTTCCTGACCCTTGATGGCTTTTCTTTCCACATATTGAATGTCAAATTCACTTAATATCATGATCCACTTTGCCAGTCTACCTGTTAAGGAAATTTTATTGAGTAGATATTTTAATGGGTCAATCTTTGCTATTAACCTGATTGTATGGGTCAACATATAATGTCTCAGCTATTGAGTAGCAAACCCTACTACCAAGCAAGACTTCTCTATGAAAGTGTAGTTTATTTCATACCCATTTAAATTTCTACTGATATAGTAGATGGCATGTTCTTTTCCTTCATAATCCTATTGTGCTAATAGTGCCCCCAAAGAGATATCTATTGTAGCAATGTACAATATCAAAGGTCTTCCTTCTGTTGGTGGCATGTGAATGGGTGGTGACATTAGATACTATTTTATTTGATTGAATGTTGTTTTACATCCCTCATCCCACTTGAAAACTATATTTTTATGCAAAAGGTGATTAAATGGATGACTCCTATCCACCAGCTGGGAGATAAATCTTCTGATTGATTGGAGCCTTCCTTGTAGTGATCTGAGTTGACTGATATTCTTAGGAGGTGGCATCTCCATTATCGCTTTGAATTTTGCTGGATCCACTTCAATGCCTTTTTCTGAGACAATGTATCCCAATATTTTTGCTGATGTGACCCCAAAGACACACTTCTTGGGGTTTAACCTGACATTGAATTTCTCTAGCCGTGTGAAGATTTTTTCTAGGATATGTAGATGTCCATCCCTTGTAAAAGATTTTTCCAAGATGTCATCCACGTAATCGTCCATGAAGGTGTGCATCATATCATGGAAGATTGTTGTCATTGCTCTTTGATAGGTGGATCCTACGTTTTTAAGCCCAAACGACATGACATTCTAGTAGAAGGTTCCCCATGGACATGTAAAAGCCATCTTTTCCTGATTTTCTGGAGCTATTCTTATTTGATTGTACATAGAGAAACCGTCCATGATTGAAAACATGGCATGCCCTAGCGTCAAGTCCACAATGATGCCGATATTTGGTAGCGGAAAATCATCCTTCGGGCATGCTTTATTTAGGTCCCTGAAATCCATACATATCGTAATGCTATTGTCCAGCTTTGGAACATGTACAAGGTTTGATATCCACTCGACATAGTCTATAGACTGCATGAATCCAACATCTGACAATTTCTTTAGCTCTATTTTTACCATTAATGCGATATGGGGATGCATTTTTCTCAATTTCTGCTTGACAGGCTTGATTCCTGAAAGCAAAGACAAATGATGCATGAGTAGATTTGGATCTAAGCTAGGCATATTGGAATGACCAAGAAAAGTTGATGCTTCTTTCTTTAAAGAAATCGATGAAGTTTGGTCTCTCTTGATCTGTTATGGATTTTGCTAGATGTAGGATTTTTGCGTTTTCCTTAGTGCCGATGTTCACAGACTGTGTTGGTTCTACCAGAACTGATGATCGCTCATGATAATGTTCCGAAAGGGTGTCAAATCTTCCATCTTTCAGTGCCTCAGAAATGTTTTCATTGTTATATGCGTTCTTTATTTTTTCTTTTTCCAGATCTAATGCTGTCATAGAATGGTTTTCACCATTAGATCTATTTTCCTTATTTTCAATTTTGCAACTGGAAGATTTGACACCCTCTTGCCGAGTTGTGTTTTTATGAGTATTATAGATGGAAATTGTACCAGGTTCGGTGTGACATAGGAAATTTATGATGGCATCATCATCTGCAAATCTTGGTGTAGTTAGAGGTTCAACAGGTTCCCAGTCAATTAATTTAGGACAGATTAATGGCATGAGGTTGTCAGATTCATTTCGGTTGATGGATGTAAGGGTTTGGACAGCCATTTCATCATAGTTTTTTATTGGAATATCGAGGTCAATGATGGTACCTTCTTCAATATTTTATAGTTCACTCGAGGTCTATTCGTCCCCACTCAAGTCATCGATATTTTGTGATCCTGCTATGAATGGTCTTGACCTAGAACCTTGGCCCTCCTCATGTGTAGGTGTATATTATTGGATGACATCAATTTGAATATTAGTGAAAGATACGTCGGAACATCAATCCCACTCGTATTCATTTGAATCTGTCTCAGAGTTGTTTCTAAGTTGAAGGATTCTTTCCATAGTCTTCTTTGTCAAATCCTATTTTTCTTCACTAGAGTATCCAAGTCCCATTTTCTCTTTTGAGTGGAGAGTGAGGGGCTGAATAGGTTCTATGATTCCATGCTTTCTTAATTCCACAGGTCCTTGTCCTTCATAACCCATTTTTTCTAAAATAGCTTTTTCTTTTCAGTATTTATTAGTGTTAATATTGACATTTTTGAGACTGATATTGGATGTTGAGGGTTCCTCATCTTTGTATAGCCAATCCAGGATCACTTTATTGTCTGAATCATCCTCTATGGTACCATTTTTGACAAACCTTTTTGCAAGAACTATGACTGGTAATGATGTTTGAGTTTTTATCGTAGATGGTTGACCATAGGTCTTAGGAGATGGCATTAACTGTGATAAGTTAAGCGATTGCTCCATAGAATATGTTCCCATGCCCTTTTCTATCAGTCAGAATTTCTCTTGAAATTTTTGTGATGAAGAAGTTTTTGGATCCAGATTATCTGTTGATTGAGTTTCAACAGGACTTGTTTCTTTTCCCTTATTCTTCTTTTGTACCCACTTGGTGGTGAGACTTGGATGTTTTTCTTCGCTGGATGATTTTGAACTAGATTCTTCCTTGTTGTGAGGCACCAAAGTATCTTGGCAGATTCTGATTGTGTCACAATGTTGGCGATGACTATAATCAGTAGATATAGTCACCTCTTGTCCATGTATTGGGAATTTCAAACATTGATGATATGTTGACGGTACAACTTGAATTTCATGGATCCATGGTCACCCTAAGAGTATGTTGTATGTTAACTCTTTTTCCAAAACCTGACATGCTATGTGTTTCATCATAGGCCCCACTTGTATGGGTAACACAATTAATCCTTTGGACGATATTTCCTCCTCATCATATGCTTTGATAGTCATTTTTCTCCGAGCATCGATAGCGTCATCGGAGGGAGTACCCTAGTGCACAGATTAACTTGAGAGTGCAAATGTTCAGACCAGCACCCCCATCTATTAAGACTCTCTTGACGCGATGATTGTGGATTAGGAATTCTATATGGAGTGTGGTATTATGGGGTTGATATATCGAGACATCATCCTGTTCGGAGAATGATAGACAATATAGGGTAGTCAAATGTCCCACCATAGCTTGGAACTAGCAAACATTTAGATTTTTTGGTACCATAGTGGCTACTAGTGCTTGTTCTAGAAATTCCTTATCTGATGGTGATAATTTAAGGAGTTCTAGTATCAATATTTGTGCAGGAATGTTTTGCAATTGATCGATAATGTTATAATGAGATGGAGGTGGAACCGTATGTGTAGATCCAACTCCCTTTAAAATCACCTTGGATTGCCCCCTAGTCATTACATTTGCTGCTTGACGTTCCTGACGGTCTCTGATTTTTAAGACATTGATTTTATTTTTAGATTTTTGTATGCTCGGGAGAAAATCCAAAGGTATAGTGTTGTTGATGTTGAGTTCATCAATGTCATGACCAATTGTATGATCACTTGCTACTTCAAATAAACAAAGGATTGTTTTGTCATAGACATGGTTAATGTTCTTACCTTTGTTGTTTGAAGATGATGATGCTCCTTTGTCATAGTTTGGGAAAGGGTCCTTGAAGGTTGAATGATCGTTATTGTTTTGGGGTGTTTCCACATATGCTTTATTATTGTCGATCAAGTCTTGTATTGCGTGCTTCAACTCCATACAATCATTGGTTTTGTGACCTTTTTTATTATGGAAGTTGCAATAATCTGTGTCATTCCACCATGGTGGTTTGACCTTTGGATCCCAGAATCGGGATTCTCGTGCAGTGATGAGGCCACTGGTGACCAATTCTTTCATTGTTGATTCTATCATTTGGCCTAAAGGTGTGAACCTACATCGATTCAAGGGTTTCTGATATGATAGTGTTTTTACAATCTCGTTGCTTTGCATGGTATTTGACTTGATAGTTTGATCATTGTTTTGATTCTTCGATGTAGATGCTATCAAGTTAAAAACTGGTTTGACATTTTGGGAATCATTCGTTGTTTCATTGGTAGTTGTGTTTTGATTCTTTTTTCAAAATTTTGGCTTGTCGTCTCACGAGTATTGATTGGAGGAGTTACTTGTGTGATTTGTGTTATCATTGAAATGCTTGATAACTCCTCTTTTGATTAGTGCTTCCTCAATTTTAAGACTATTTTCTATTAATTTTTTGAATGTGGGAGGAAATTTTAATTATAGTCTATAACCCATTTCCTCCGTCAAGTTGTCAATGAACAACTCCATCTTTTCTTCCTGAGGAATGGATCTAGGATATCTGGTGAACAATCATCGCCATCTTTGTAAAAAAGACAAGAACGTTTCCCCTTTGTTTTGTTTAAGGTTGTAAAGATCCTTTATTGTAACATCATGTTGGATGTTAAATGAGTATTGGGAGATGAACTTGTTGACACGTTCCTCAAAAGTCCTAATCCCTGGTTGTAGCTTTGAGAACCATTCCATACATGTACCTCCCAAAATTCTTGGGAATAACCTCATTAAGTAAGTTTCCTCTTGGGAAAACTCAAGGCTCATTGTTTTGAACTCTTGGATATGTTCTTCCATTGTACTTGCCATACTTTGGGAATTCACAGTGTCTTGAAAAAGGTATTAGGCCAACTGTTGCATCGAAAGGATAAGGACAAATGTCATGTATCACATACCTTTTGGTACTCCCTTTCATCATATCCTGTATCTGTTGTTGTAAAATTTACATTTGAGATGTCAAAGCAACAACTAGATCTATTGTTTGTGTAGGTTGAATTATTTTAGTCTCACTTGTTGCAGGTGCTTCCTTCAGATGGTTCACATCAAAGTCCTTGGGAAGTTTGGCACCTGATTCAGCCAACATCAAAAGATAATTCTCCATATATTGTTCTAAGATCTTTTCCATAAATTTATGGAACTTGGGATCTTGTTGAGCTATCTGAATATCCTCTGGAGTTATTTCATTCTTATCATTTTGGTTTAGATTGTTCCAAGGATTTTCTTCTACTATTGTTTGGGATGTTTCAAGTTCTTGCTCTAAGAGTTTTTATTTTTGGGACCTAGTGAAGATTGGCATATAATTTTTTACTCTTTCTTCCGAAATGTTGATCTTGTATGCTAGAAAAATGTCAATTGAAATTTTAACAAAGTCAAATAAGATGACTGATCTTATTGATGAGACTATGTTAATTTTTTTTTATTACTATACTTGGTTTCATGATAAAGGATGATAGTATCTTGATGATGAAAATTCCGTGTAGTAATTGATTGTGCATTTTGATTTGACACTTTTGATTTGCAAGATCTTGTTTCAGTTGATAAGATTGAAAATTTTCATAGACATTTCTGATTTCGATCTCTAGATAGTGATTTTGATAAAAAAGGACTTGTGTTTTGGTAAAAACTATGAATAAATGATAGACAAACCGACTAGTAAGATTTTTGAACTCTTTGTTTTGGAAACACTAAAACAGAGTATAGAGGCGCTATTTCATTGAAGTGCTAGAATAGAGTCTCGAAGCGCTGAAACATGCGATAGAAGCGCTATCTTGACAAAAGCGCTAAAACAATGCTCGAAAGAGATGTAGAAAGTGGTGAAAGCACTATCTTGACAGAAGCGCTAAAATAGTGCCCAAAAGTGCTGAAAAAGATGATGAAAGCACTATTTTGATAGAAGCGCTAAAATAAAGACTGTAAGCGCTAAAACAGTGCCCGAAAGTGCTATTTCATAGAAGCACTAAAACAGTGATCCAAAGCGCTGAAATAGGTTTTCCAGAGCACTAAAAACAAGAATTTTAAGACTTTCTATTGTAAGACTTGATCTGGCCTTGTGGCATACTATATCATGGATTGTGGAAGATAAGGGCGATGTATGCGCTGACTACGGTTGTGAGACTGAGTGAGAGCTCTTCTTTGGAAGAAGGCTCGAGAATAGAGTGGTTCTACTGCATAATCTAAAGTGTGACCCCTAGCAAAATCTTGATATCTGTGGATGAATGTTCTATGTTGTAATAAGAGTTTTCGATTTTGATATAGAAAATGCCTTCTTTTTAATTTATTTTGATAACTCAAAGGTTCCTTGGGTTTTGTGATTTTGATTTTTCTCTTGACTAACGTGGTGGACTTCAACTTTTGAAGCATGGAGTTTATGATCTAACTTGACTTTGTGGTTGTCAGGATGATCTTTAATATGATTTTAATGATTTTTGTGAAAACACAACAAGCAATTGTGAATAATTGATTTAAATTGAATAGATCGTGTATGTTCAAGAACCACGAATGGTCCTTATTGATTTTTACGAGTTACTTTGACAATTGTAAACAAATAAAAAAAACTCACACTTAAAGACAAATAGGTCATGATTATAATCACAACCCACATCTTGAACTTGTGTAGACGGACATAGCCGCGTCACCCCCTAGAGGGCGCCCGTGTTTTTGTCATTTCCAGGTGCGTACTCAAAGTTGGATTTCTCATCCTCTGAGAAAACGGTCCTTGGCAATTATATGGTGAGTGTCTTAAGGGCAGATTCTTCCCTCCCCTTGCATTGCGGGTATGACAATGTTTGGATGCTGACTCGGCGATATACTACTCTATGGCTCATAGATAGGGCTTCCGTGTGGTGCGATAATTGATAAAATCCCTCAGGAGACCTCCCAATCTTTAGAACAAAGATTTTGGGGATGGTTATCTTGCTCACTACCGTCAAGTTGGAATTTCATCAACAACTTGCATTTTTATTATAGTGGGTTGGAATCCTTGGCTTTAGGCGTTCCCACTTAGGTCGTTCCCGTAGGGTGAGTACTTTTTCCCACTACGTCAGGCCTTCTAAAGGATTTAACAAAGTGTAAATAGCATGAAGTAAAAAGTGAATCTGGCACTTTGGTACCCAGTTAAGGGGGGAGCATAAGCCTAATCACCACAAGTACAACATATAAGTTGTTATGTTTTAAGCCCAAAAAGAAATTTTCTAATCTATGTGAAGGTGTTGCTTCATAAAAATCACGTTTTTTTTTTTTAACTTATACTGTAAAAATATGATGACTATCCTAGGATTGATAAATTTTCTTTTAAGAAAACAAAAAGTGGCTACCCTAGGATTGATACATTTTAGAAACCAAGAAGTGACTATCCTAGGATTGATAAATTTTAGAAAACTAGAAGTGACTATCCTAGGATTGATAAATTTTAGTCCAATTGTGAAAAAATTAAAATCTGGCCGCGGCCACATCGGATCCAGAATGATTTTACAAAAGCATTGGAACAGTCCACCGAAGCGCTATAACTCGAAAGTGCCGAAACATGACACCGAAGCGCTGAAGTTTGCCACAAAAGCGCTAAATCGCCGATGCGCTGAAACATGTCATGGAAGTGCTAAATCTCAAAGTGCTATATTAATATGGAAGTGCCGAAACAGAGCACAGAAGCACTTTAGTTTTCCACAAAAGCGCTGTAGTTTTTGACGAAATCGTTGAAATAGAACACGTTGAAACCTACGTGACACTTTTTAGAAAAATTGATAAAATTAGGGTTAATGCCCCATGGTGGGTGCCAAATTATAAGTGTGAATAAGGTGTAAAGCACAAAAGACACTTCTTAATAGGACATTATATCAAAGATAAATGAAATTGAATCAATTCAAAGCAATAATCTACTGAAAGCGTCATATTGTTCTCTATCTCCAAAGATTTATTAAATCAATGTGGCTCTCAGATCGTGAGTGCACTATGATTGTTAAAATGACTATATGAAGAACGAGATGGAAGCTAATGCAATGATATGGAGCTTAATGTGATAATACTAGATGATAAAGAAACTAAACTTGCATGAATTGACATGGAAACAGATAAATGCAGCTATAGGAAGCAACCATGATATGAAACTTGGATGCTTGAATGCTGAATGCTTGATGCTTTGAATGCTTGATGCTTGGATTCCTGCAGAGTAAGAGTGCATAAGTTAGATTATCTAGATCCTTTTCTTGGTTCAATGAGGCTGTATTTATAATTTCCTGGCTATAGAAATGCATAGGGATGGCATTGAGAGGCTTGGATTCAATCTAAAGGATTGAATGGTGAAAGATGGAGGAGATTGAGAGAATTTTGGTGATTGTCTCTACCCGTGAAAACACCAGGCAAAAGAAGAGGAAGGATTGATGGAGGAGGATTGAGAGAAGAATTTGGAATTTGTCTTCAAAACTTCCCGTGAAGTTTCAAAGCATTAATTTTGACATAATTTTGACATAAATTAGACATAGGATATCTAATTCATTTTTGAGGAGATATAGATGGAATATTCTTTATGCATTTATTCAAATATTTTTGATTTATTTAAATTAGCAAAAGAGAGATAAATAATTTAATAAAATGAACTATATAAGTTGTTTATTAAATTAAATATAAGAATATGAAAACTAATAAATAAAGTGTTTGATCTATATTTAAATAATTTAAGATTGATGTGATAAAATAAAATAGGAAAATGATAATTAAATCAAACAAAGTATTTAATTTTGTTTATTTAATTAAGATGAGATTTAAATGTGAATTATATAAATGAATATTTATATTTATTCAATAGTAGAGGAAATTAGGATAATTAATCAAATAATTTGTATTTAATTAATTAGAATTCTCCAGACCATTTTCAGGTGTATACAGAGTAAACATTTTCAATGAACCAAATAAGCATCAAGAAGATAAAACAATCTCCTAATACCAAACTATATCACCACCAAACAACCACATACATGATCATGTCGTGCCAATGCATCAAATGTACCTACATACCCATGACACCATAATCATAGCCATCACTGTACCTGCACTCAACTATCACCCATACGAGACTCCAAGTCTTCACTTGTATCAAACCATGTCCTCAAAACCAAAGACAACCTATGTACATGTCACCATCAAATTCCAACTCTAAAAAACCCCTATAAACATGTACGAAGAAGCACCAAACTGGTAATTAGCTGTACCATCATAAAGATCATTAAAAACATGTACTCCCTCAAGGTTTTGCCTCTTGACTCGTCTGGATACTCACACAATCACACCCTGAATCTCAAGCCCCTACAAGTGATAAAACAAGTACTAAACTCATCCAACACCACAAACTGAAAATGCAACTGATCTACTATGTAGTACACTGTATGCTCTCCAACGCCTATTTGAAATTGAAAATCTGATTCTATATGTAAAAGTTATGCTCAAAATCGTGCAATCGAGAGCATCTCACTTCCAGGCCTCCAAAACTAATGAAAATAACAAAATAATGGAAATAAACCTATACCACTACATAGTTCTCGAAACTAGCTTTCCAATGAGTATAAGAAGTCAAAAATCTGAACTTTTGGATGAAAATTATGTAAGTTTGAAAAAGACATGTAAACAACTTTTAATGGACCCCACCCCAAAAATAAATAAATAAAATTAAAAGATTTTAAAAGTGGATTTTTTTAATTTAATATTTTATATCTACAACAGTTATGAGGTGGACAGTTTTATTTTTAAATTTTTCTTTAAAAGGAAATCAAAAGCTTTTAAAAGTTTTAAAGAAAATATTTTATAAAGGAAAACATCGGCCAAAGTTTGCAAGTTTAAGAAAAGAAGCTAACTAAGGATGGAATATCATGGGTTGGCGTGACATAAGACTCTGCAACATGATGATGTAGGCGTGGGGGTACGGGGTCTGCATACCTTGTACCACCCCATTAATTTTTAATTTTTAATTTTTTAATATTTCTTTAAAAGTTTTTTGCAATGCAATTATTTTTAATAAAATTTATTTTTATTTTGCAGGGTTTGGGAAAAATAATTTTTGTGAAAGATTTATATTTTTTAAATAATTTTTTCTGCACATGGTGAAATTGGGCGGTCAAATGGCTGTACGACTAATTTTTTTTGTTTTTTTTAAATTTTTTCAAAATAAGTTAAATTTTATGTTATTTTCATGTCTTGGGCCTCCTAAATTCAATGGTGAGGTTTGTTTTGTTTCAAGAGGTCATCCATGAAATTTCCCCTACAAAACCCTCATATGAAAAATTCCAACCAAGAAACCCTCTTTGACCCAAAATTTGAAAACTCCAGATTTGCAATAAACCCAACAAATCTTGACAACCCCAAAAACCAAATTTGCAAACAAAACCTACAACATGTGTTTGAAATCTTGTAATTCCTCAAATATGTCATGCATGTTCATGACTTCAACTTTACCAAAAACTCTCAAACTAAGGTTATAACAAAAACCCAACAACCACGAAAGCTTTGATACCATTTGTTAGGAAATAATGCATCCAACCCTCAATCTTGATCTATTTCCTACATAACCCCATGAGAGATAAACATGCATACAAGTAACCATAATTCATAGATCAAATAAACAAGTCACAAGCTAAGACAAGATACACCCTGAGAGAACCCTCAAGAGGGAAAAACCCAACCTCCAAAAGCATCCATACTCCATCATATTATTCAACAATAAAACAATACAAGAGTTACAATAAATACTTCTGAAGTATCAAGCCTTTCAACACATCTTCATATGTTCAAGCATGAATCCACATATCCCATGCCATTCTTCATATATGAACTCCTCAGAAAGACTCAATAATGACAACCCACTCACCTAGCCAACCTTAACCACTAAACATGTGCTTTCTTTTATAGACTCAAGCTCACACAAATATAACTAAGTTGTAAGATAAAACCATGTGCCACAAAACCATGTGAACACTAAACCACTAATCTCTTATTTAAAATTGGGTACAAAATTTTCACTTTATTTAATATTTCCCCAATATTAAATTATTATCACATGTCTTCCACACATTAAATAATAATACAATGTTACAATACAACATTACAAGTGACCCCAAATAATTACCTAGTGTGATTAACCACACCACCTAGGTGCATCACAACTAAATAATTATTTAATTACAACATTATAATATAAAATTATGCAACGGTGTACAATACCATATCCCAACAATATTCATAACCTAGAAATATTTTAAACTTCTTTTCTTCATTCACTTCACACTTCTCTTATTTGTTCTCTTTGTTGCACTTATGTGACATGAAAAACCATATCATTTTTTTTGCCAAATTACAAATTTTGCAACATTTAAAACCTTATTGCAAAGTTCACAAAGTGACAAAATTTACAAAATTTATAACTCAACAACCCTTTGAAACTTGAAACTTGAAACTTGATGTTTTTCTTCTTCCTAGTTTACTTTCACGAAGTCCGAGAAATTGTTCTTTGCGACATTTATACCTTAGTGAACAACATTCTCTTTCTCTATAGTCTTGTAAGGTTTGTGAGCTCATGAACTTTGAAACCCTTAGAACTTGAAGGAAAGGGAAACAATGCAAGTATACTTTGGAGATTTCAAAATTTGACAACTTAGGTGAATAATTGAAGTCTAAGGGGGGAAAATATAACACAGAGATATAAAATGACATAGAACCCATGAAAGTTCTCTCAAATAGGATATAAATAATGGGACATAACAAGGCAAGTAGAATAAAAAAATGGGACTCAAGAAAAATTTGTCACTACAAGTTTGAGTTCCAAAAATAGATGTTTACAAGATCTATCATATTGTGATAAATACAAGACATCTCATGCTTGTTTTTATAATTTAATATTTGGGAGCTTGCTGAGACTATTGAGGACATTATTTTCATATTTAATGACAACCCTCCAAAAGTTTCATCACCTTCTTTTGATACAATGAGGATAAACATTAGATTTTTTGTTCTTTCATCTTCACCGCTAAATTATTTCATGATGACACATCCTACGATGGTACTTGTCTACTAATTGGATTGAATAATATTAACAAATATGAAAATACAAGTACTTTCCAAATATATTCATCTTTTTTCCATTCCAATTTTGGAGTGGGAATTCAATATATATATATAAATAAATAAATAACATGAGGGTTATTTCTTTTGAAAGGGATATGTATTGATTGATATGAATGGAAATTCTCCAACATTGTTTATTAGAATATTTTATTTAACCTTTATTTTCTACAATATGGGGGAAGTTGTTTCTTAGGTGGAATGTCTATTTGGGGAAATAACTTTATAAAAATCATGCTTTATTTCCCATTTAACAAGATTTCTTTGTGAGAATTATGATATTTTAAGGAGATTGAGTTGTTTCATTGCCTCTTGTACTTTTTATAAAAAAATTATAACATTTTATAGAAGTATATGAAGCTAATTTTTGTAGACTCAATTTGATGAACATGATATTACTTTATTCATTCATTTTTTATTCTATAAATATTTATTTATGCTCACTAAGTGGTTTGATTTAATTTTGTTTCATTTTGTAAGTGGGATTTCATTCAACACATGTATTGAATGTTACATGGTATAGAATTTTTTTCTCATCCACATTTAACTCTTGAACATATCCTAGATCATATATTGTTTTTTCTTACCTTAGTTTTTTATTCTAAAATTTGTTTACATATTGATGTTAATTTGATTCCATTTCCTTATAAAATAATATAGAATGATAAACACTCTAGATTCAAAAACAATGATGCAAGAGATGACATAAGTCCTCAATGATGACACTCGATAACTAGGTAAAAGTACGAATAGGACCCCATACTATGGTGAAAAACTTTCACATACAATTTTTTTCCATATGGAGTCTCAAAAATACAAGGAAAGATCAAGTTCAAAGTTGGGGAAAATTTGACTAGGTTTCAAAGAGAAAAATGACAAAACGGGACAAATGAAAGAAGTATGTCATAAAAATTATTTGAAAGGATCCAAGGGCTTAGAAAACCCTTACCTATTAGTGGTTAAGAGGATTTAATATTTGGTTTTTGTATGGGGATGAGGCCGCCCCTACATAGAACTAGGCTACCCCAACACCCTTAGTGTAAATTTTGGGTTTTTGATCCTGTCAAAACCAGGCTGCCCTTGCATACCAGGTTGTCGATTTGTTCACTCCAGGCCACTTTGTTTGCCCCAAGCCACCCTAGTATCCACCAAGCTACCCCAATATCCACCATGCCACCCAACTATGAAATTTTGCATTCAAACTCATTTTAAGTACCAAATGAAATATTCCTATGTTTGATCTAACATATAAACATAATCATAAGTTTAAGTGTAGTGTAGGAAAATTCATACCCTTGCATTTTCACACTTTTTTGGGCTCGCCTTACTTTATTTATCCTTCTTTATGTCTTAATTATCCCTATTTTACATCCACAAGCCTAATAAACTACATCTTTTTTTGGCTAATCCCGACAATCATCAAAGGGAAAATGATCATTTAATGATTCTGTTCGCGTGTCCTTGATTTTTGGATCGAGACTAAAATTCCACCTAGGGCATCTTAGTCCCCAAAAGGTCTTGGGACCTTGATTTTGAATACACCTGAAAAGGTCCTTTTTTGAAGTTTCTGCCCCAAGATTTGAGCCTCAGGACTAAGATGCCACCTAGGGCTTCTTAGTCCTCCTTGGCTTATTTTTGAGATTTAATTTCAAATTCTGGTGGGATTTAGCCTCCTTTAATTAATGTTTTCCTATGTCAGCTTGGTGTGATGTAATTTTGGGATATTAAGCATAGATAAGTATAAATACAAGGTTCATTCTCTCATTTTTCTCCTAACAAGATATCCAAGCAATCTAAGCATTCAAGTATTCATTCAAGAGCATTCAAGAGTAGTTCTTCAAGCATTTTGGAGCCATCATCAAGATTCAAGCATCATATCAAAGGATATTCTTGCATCATGTGTTTTTTTGTGCTATCATTTGTGATGTAGGGTTTTGATTCAAGCAAGCAATTCAAGCAAGATCTATCAAAGCATTCCATTGGTTCAAGATCTACATCCATTGTAGCCATTCCACACAATTTTGTAGAATTTAAAACAAGGGTTTGGTGAGTTGTAACATTGCATGTTGTTCATTCATCATTTCCCTCCATTATTTTATTTTATTTCAAGTTTCAATTGCCAACAAGGGATTTGACCAAGGAAAACCCCCATTTACTAACAATCAACAAGTTTTTCCTCTCTTGTATTCTTGTGATTGCAGATTTAGATTGAAGGATTGAAGATCATTTGGAGTGAAAAGTTGCAAAGTTGCATTACAAATTTTTCATCTTCATGGAAATCACTTACAGGTCAAATCCAAAAGTTTTAGAACTTGAGATCTGAGAGGAAGCAAGTGCAGACCTTGGAGCTTAGGACCACATTCAGAGTTTTCAAAAATCTAGAACAAGACTAATACACCACCTAGGGCATCTTATTCCTCCTAGGGGTATTTTCAGAGATTCTTTGAGATTCTATTTTGAGATCCGAAGATTCCACATCTGCCCCAAAAAATAGCAGCAAGACTAAGACAACAATAAGACATCTTTGTCCTCCCTGACATATTTTAACAACATTTTTGCATTTCCAAAATCCTCATCACATCTCTAGACTTCCTAGGTACACACATCCTATCTTGTTGCATAATTTCACCATTTGCATTCCTCATTTAGCTTGCATAACTAGGTTTTGTAGGTTGAATTCTTATTTTTCTTATTCAAGCGTTTTCTTGGTGGTGAACCCCTAAAAGCTAAAAGAACCTCTTACTAGGTCCTCCTAATTGAGAATTGAATCACCTTGTGAGGTTGACGGTCAATCCAATTAGGGTTCTTAGGACATTATTGAATGACCAAGAGAAATAGGTGACCATCCATCACCATCATTTTTCTTTGGTTCATTTTGGTGAACCCGATGTTGTTGAGCATTAATTTTTTGATTTGGAGTCCATAAAAGTCTTAGATCTGGATTTCATTCATTGTATCTTGCATTAGTGAAAGTGCATCTAGGGTTTCTTGTATTTTGCATAAGTGAAATTGCATCTAGGGTTTCTCATATTTACATTAGTGTAAGTGCATATAGGTAGCATTTTTAATTTCTTGCATCATTTCAAAACTGAAAAGTGCTTGTTAATCATTCCAATTGCATTTAGAAACATTGTTGCTACATTGAAAATTGAAAAAAAGTGCCTCCAAATTTGCATTCAATTGCTTGTTATTAGTTACTTTTCCTTGCATCTATTTGCACAGTTTTTTGTTTCCAAACATCATATCCCTAAATAAGAAACCTGTAAATATTGTAGACAACTCAAAATTTGATTTTTTTTTTGGAAAAACCTCTTCTAGGACTAAAACGCCTTCCTGGAGTCTTAGTCCCTCTCAGTGTTTCTAGCTCAAAATATCGTCTCTACTGTTTGTTATCTGTTTCAGTTCCTGAAAATTCAAAATTTAACCAGTAGGACCAAGACACCCTTACTAGTGTCTTAGTCCTTGTTGAATTTGACTGTCCAATTTTTAGGACTTCAAAGTTCTTTTCTATGATTTTCTTGGCTACTTTCAATTTTCTGTTACAGTTTGCAAAATTGCTGCTATCCTAGTTTCTTTCATTTTTAAGTGCATTTTCTCAATATTGCATCATGGATATGTGATTTGGAAAGTTTTGGATGTCCTTGAAATCTTTGGTAGATGTGTCAAGTTGTGCATTTGATAATGATCCTAATGATATTGAACACACTCATGCTCGATGAACTCCTAATGCATGTTCTACTCATGATGTTGACATGATTAGAGAAGATGATGACAACATGAATATGTTCCTCAATGATTTCCTTAACAACCTTGAAGATAATGCATCCTTTCATCCATCCATGAAACAACCAAATCCCCCTACAATACCACCTCTTGAGACGTTTGGTTACTTACATCCTGAAATTGAAACAAAAGGTTAACCTAAGTTCCCTACAATAGGTGAACCTAGTTCCTCTAAACAAACAAATACTAAACCATACTATGATAACAAAGTAATAAAAAATCCCATCAACCTAGAATAAACATATGGAAAAGGCTTCACAATATTGAGAAGACAAGGATGTGAAACAACAAGTGAACATGAAATTCATCAAATCCTTGAGAAAATATCAACCAATGAAAACAAAACAAGGTTAGGATATCAAGATCCCCCTCACAATATAAAACCTCCTAAAGAATACCTAAGACTTCGTATTGATGATAATGTGATATTTGATTCTCCCCTTGATATGAATGCCCTTCTCCCTAAAGAACAACTAATGAAAAGGATGACATGATCATCTTAGGTCATCCTCCTCAAACTTCAACTACATAAGTTGGTGAATCTAGTAGATGCAAAAGACCTTACAAATTACAGAAGTTACAACCTCCTCATCCACCACTTGAAATTGAATGAAAAATACAATTGATTCTAAACAAAGAACTAATAAAATTACCACCCATGAATAGAATAGTTCTTTACCATAAAGATGCAAAAGTCCCACATTGCACATACCATCGAACTCTCAGACATAGTACTAATGAGTGTCGTGCATTCAAGTTAACAATACAAAACTTTCACTTTGATGGAAATGATTGCCATCAAGTGATTGCATAGCCTTCCATCTCTTGTCATGTAATAGTTTTATAATATTCTCTTCTCACTATTACATAATCCTTCTCATCACCTACCTTGGCTCATTCTTGCCTTGCACTCAGTAGGGGAAAGAAGTAGATGTCCTTGACCTAGTAAGACATTTGTTGTTGTCCCTTAGGTTTTCTATCTACCTTCCACTTATACAGACTAAGATTAGGAGGTGGATGAATTTCTATAGGTTGAATTTCCTATGCCCTACTAGTCTTTTTTATTTGTTTTGTGTGATTGCATGTGCATATTATGATCCCCCATGATGTCCTGTTTGATGTTTCTCTCTCTGTGTGCATTCCTGTATTTGTACCTTCATTCTTCTATATGTCGTAAGCTCTTCACCTTTTCATTTATCTTATCTTTCATTTTCCTTTCTATCTTGTGTTTTACTTTTGGGGATGACACAAGGTGTCGAGACACCCTATGTCTCTTCCATGTTGACCCAAAAGGTTTTTCTTTGTTTTCACTCTCTTTGTGTCATTCTTCTAGTTCTATGTGTATTTGGGGAGTAATGACAGTTCTGCGCTCTCTAATATCTTTGCAACAAAGATAGATACTGACCTCGAATCCATAGATCCCTTATGTGTTTCTAGGGGGAAACCCTCTTTTTCCTTTACATTTTGAATGCTTTAAAGTAACTTCTCACAACATGGTGTTTAGCAATTTCTTTAAAGTGGGGGCATACATTGGCATTATTTTGGCACGATTTCATCTGCATTCTTCTTTTTCATGTTCCTTGATGTGGTTTTCTTAATTCATGCGATGTGTTTTCCTCTTTGTGGTGACATTGGGAGTAATGTCCTTCAAAAGAGTGATCTATCTTAGCATATTAAATTCCTCTTAGTGGTGATGCAATACAATGCATTCCCTAAGTTGTAAATCTTTTATCCTTTGATTGGTGCCCGTTTGGAGACATTAGGAAGAATGTCCCCTAAGATTAAGACCTCAGATGAACTAAGCCAGATCCCTGTGAACATCCCTCTTTATTGTTGTGTGGCATCTAGTTCCTTATTAAAGTCATGGAGGTATGGATTTGATATGGCCCCTTACGGCTCACCTAGTGAACAACTAGCTTCACTAGCCCTTGTGAGCGTGCATTTTATTTTTGTGCCTTATTAAAGTCATGGAGATATGGATTTGATATGGCCCCTTGGGGCTAACCTAGTGAACAAATAGTTTCACTCGCCTTTGTGAGCATGCATTTTATTTTTGTCCTTATCATAGTCATGGGGGTATGACATCGATATGGAATTACTGGGGCTCACTTAGTGGATAACTAGCTTCACTAGCCCTTATGAGCATGTATTTTGTTTGTATAGTGGACATCACATCCCACTTGTAATTTTTTTTGGACAAAAAACCTAGACCTGATCCAATGCGTTGGATGGCCAGTTGAAGCTTGATCCATTGCATTTTTCCTTTTTATTTTTTTGTTTTTCCTTTCTTTGATGGTGCATGTTTGCGATCTGGTTATGGCTTCATATATCATCCCCATGCATGTTCCTTTGTGCCTATGTTGGTCTATCATAGGATATTGATCTTGGGGGCTTGGACACCCTCTTAATTATTGTCATCCTATCTTACTATCATTCATACATTTGAACCCCTCTTGATTGCTTGGTTGGTTACTTTAGTGCGAGTTTTAAGGAAGTTCATCCTCTCACTAAAGTAGAGGCTAAATGTAGTGTAGGAAAATGAATATCCTTGCATTTTAAAACTTGTTTGGGCCTACCTTTCCCTATTTATCCTTATCTATGTCTTGATTGGAACTATTTTGCATCCACAAGCCTAATAAAATACATCTTTTTCTAGCTAATCCCGACAATCATCAAAGGGAAAATGATCATTTAATGATTCTTTTCGTGTGTCCTTGATTTTTGGGTTGGGACTAAAATGCCACCTAGGGCATCTTAGTCCCCCAAAGGTCTTGGGACCCTGATTTTGAATACACCCGAAAAGGTCCCTTTTTGGATTATGCACCCCAAGATTTGAGCCTTGGGACTAAGATGCCACCTAGGGATTCTTAGTCATCCTTGGCTTATTTTTGAGATTTAATTTCAAATTCTGACAGGATTTAGCCTCCTTTAAATAATTTTTTTCTATGTCGACTTGGTGTGATTTAATTTTGGGATATTAAGCATAGATAAGTATAAATACAAGGTTACTTCTCTTATTTTTCTCCTAACAAGATATCCAATCATTCAAGTATTCATTCAAGAGCATTCAAGAACAGTTCTTCAAGAATTTTGGAGCCATCATCAAGATTCAAGCATCATATCAAAGGAGATTCTTGCATCATGTGTGTTTTTGTGCTAACATTTGTGATGTAGGGTTTTGATTGAAGAAAAAAATTCAAGCAAGATCTACATCTATTGCAACCATTCCACACAAGTTTGCAGAATTTAGAACAAGGGAACTTGGTGAGTTTCAATATTGCATAATGTTTATTCATCATTTCCCTCCATTATTCTATTTCATTTCAAAGTTTAATTATGAACAAGGGGTTTGACCAAGGCAAACCCCCATTTACTAACAATCACCAAGTTTTTCCACTCTTTTATGCTTGTAATTGCAGATTTAGATTGAAGGCTTGCAGATCATTTGAAGTAAAAAGCTATAAAGTTGCGAAGTTGCATTACAAAGTTGTCATCTTCATGAAAACTCACCTACAGGTCAAATCTAGAAGTTTTAGAACCCAAGATCTGAGAGGAAGCAAGTGTAGACCTTGGAGATTAGGACCACATTCAAAGTTTTCAAAAATCTAGAATAGGACTAATATGCCACCTAGGGAATCTTAGTTGTCCCAAGGGTATTTTTTAGAGATTCTTCGAGATTATATTATGAGATCCGAAGATCCCGCATCTGCCCTGAAAAATAGCAGCGGAACTAAGACAATAGTAAGGGTGTCTTTGTCCTCCCTAGCATAGTTTAACAACATTTTTACATTTACAAAATCCTCATCATATCTCTAGACTTCCCAGGTACACACTTCCTATCTTGATGTTACATAATTTCATTATTTGCATCCCTCATTTAGCTTGCATAACTAGGCTTTGTAGGTTGAATGCTTATTTGTCTTTTCCAAGTGTTTGATTGGTGGTAGCCCCTAAAAGATGAAAGAACCTCCTTCCTAGGTCCTGCTAATTGAGAATTGACTCACCTTGTGAGGTTGATGGTCAATCCAATTAGGGTTCTTAGGACATTATTGAATGACTGAGAGAAATATATGAAAATCCATCACCATAATTTTTCTTTGGTTTATTAAGAAATAGTATTTGTGCCTAATATAAACACCTAGACACATAAACAATCCAAATGATATTTTTTGTTTACAATTTACGTATATCTCTGAAGAGAAGTTTTAAAACATTAATTTTAAAATGTAATGAATATTATATATTAATCTACATGTGAAAAAATTGAAATAACAAAGCTCCATGTATTTACTTGATCCGCAAACCTCTAATCCCCAATGGTGGTTCCATGCCACCCGTCCATGTGATACCCATAGGTCCACCCCACTATGCTAGGAGATAGTCACAACGGCACATCACTCACACACACAATGCATAAGGGGGAAACAAGATACACACAAGAAAAAAATAATACAAGGTATATAATAATGCAATAATATCAATATCAATAATATGCATAAATACTCAATATGTCTTTGGGTGCTACTAAAATCCTACTCTAGGGTTAAATGATAGAGAGCAAGAGAGGGAGTGTCATCGTGGAAACTCATGTGGGGCTCAACACAAAATGAAGTACCCTATCGTACATATGAGAATAATTGACCTTACAAGTCTTACACTCCCTGAGTGGCTTATCTTCCTCAATTATCCTTAGCCTAAATGAGAACTTAGGGCATGAGAGGGATGCTATTATATTATTAGTTTTATTACCCCTATTCATTAAATTTCCACTTATCATTAAGTAAATCCCCACATCATGATTTCCTACATGCGACTTTGGACTAGGTTCACATTGGGAGCCACTCCCATCACTCTCTCTAATAATTTAAACCCTAAGCTCATCACACCCTCCAATGAGTGTGACATGAAAACCAATGCAAAAAATAAACTTTTTTTTGATTTCAACGATACTTTCCTACAATGCAAAAATAAGAATTTTACCCCATTCAACTATAGAAATTCATCAAAAATTTAAAATTCCAAAATTTACAATCTAAGAATACCTTTTGGTTACAAACATGCCCAACACCCTTTCTAAGCTATAATTTTATAATTTTCTTCATTCTAAGAAAAAATGGGCATGGTAACCCCATATATGTGAAAATTCTCAAAATTTTAAAAAATAGACTACTTCTACAACTTAAAATGCTAAAATAAAAAAATATACTACTTCTACAACTTAAAATGCTAAAAAAAAAGAGATGGGAGGTTTAAACACCCCCTCAATCTATTTCCTACCATTAAATTTCAAAGGAAATGCCTAAATTAATGAAAAAATAAAAATACCTCAAGTTCTATCTAAATTTGAAATAACGAATTCTTCAAAAATGCCAAAGGTGAGGTCACAAAAATTGGCATGCACGATCCCATCCCAACTCCTATCCCATCAAATTTGACCTCGTCGAATTTTGATGAAAAATGCAGTCCCAACAAGAAAATATCTAAAATGCTCAAACAAGGTTTTTTTCTGTAGTTTTTTCTCTCACAAAATAAGATAATAAAAATAAAAGCCCTTTTTCCCTTTTTACCCATTTTCTAAAACCAATTAAAATATTAATAAAAATACATTTTCCTCATTTCTCAATTCAATTTCCTCAACTATTTCCACAATTCAATTTATTCACCCAATTCATTTCAAAACATCTTTTAATACATGATTTAACCTTTAAATCCATTTAAACACAAAAAATAAACTAATTTTGTGGGAAATTGAAATTTAAATATTTGAACACACAGAATTCACTAGGTTTTCACAATAGGGTTATGAAACTCAAAATCTTATCGAATTTGACCAACATGGTAAAATAATAGGAAAATCATACTCAAATTGAGTACGATGGTTAAGGCTAACAAATTGGCCAATGTGACATCTCCCATATAACCACCATTGGGGAATAACTCAAACCTATGAAACCAAGTGGAAAAATTCCTTGTACCTATATTCACTCAAAAGATGTCAAGTGTACCTATGCACATATATAATAGCCGAAGTACATAATTTTTTTTGAATGAGGTATAAAGCATAATAATCAATTAAAAATCCCACTCTACTTGTGCATAATCATAACTACTCATCTAATTATCCACGTGCATAATCATAACTACTTATCTAATTATCCATGTGCATAATCAAAACATAAAACACATAGTCCATCATAGCATAATCATAATATAACTATATAGAAAGGTGTATTCAACTAATTCCAAACAAAAATAATCACAATTCTATGAAAGTATTGAATTTATGATCCAAACCAAAATATATGTACTAAAGATCACAAATGTGTGAGGCACTACATCCTACCCTACTAGAATTAGGCATACTCTTAGAAGTGTAGAAAAAGATGAGGATAAAGGACTCTTAGTTGTGTCACATCCTCCCAAGTCATTTAAGACTCATCATTCGAGTCCCATTGGACCCTTACCCTCTCTAGATCTCGACCTCTGAGGGACAATCTCCACCACTAGAGAATATGAACGAGCTCCAAAATTTTTTCCCACCCTCATGTACCTATAAAGCACCCCAATCCAAAACGTGGGTCACATCCTAAATATACTACCTAAGAACTAAAACATGGAATAAATGGATACCTAATAGGTTAGGTGAAAAAGAAAGAAAATAGACAATATGACCAATCCTCTCAAGGATCTCAAAAAGTCCAAACAATCATGGTGCGAGCTTAGAGACTTTTACATAGTGGATAAGACTCTTCCATGATCACCTACTGAGAAGTGTCTTTCCAATCCATGAGCATCGATATACTTCTTATGATGGTCTTGGGTTGTCACCAAGTGCTCCCTAATTTGAATAACCCATTGCTCCATATCTTGGGACCCAAGATAACTCGATCCTCCAAACAATCCCAACTCAAGGGACTTTGACAAGGTGGACCATACAAGTCTTGAAAAGGTGCCATGCCAAGAGAATTGTGGTATCTATTATTATAGGAAAACTCTACAAGGTACAAATAGTCCTCCCACCTTGACTATTGGTCCATCACATGCATGCGAAGCATGTCCTTAAGGACCTAGTTCACTCTCTCCATTTTACCAACTATCTTGGGATGATAGGTGGAACTAAAATTAAGTTGGGACCCTAAAGAATGTTGTAACGAAGTGCATAACTCAGATGTGAACACTAGATATCGATCTAAAATGATCATGTAAAGAATCTCATGCAAACACACAATATCCTCCATGAACACACGTGCTACTAATGCGAATAAATATGGGGATCTCATAGGTGAAAAATGTGAAACCTTAGAAAACTTGTACATGGTCACTATGATGGCATCAAGACAACAAGAAGGTAATCGAACAATAAAATCAAGAGAAATCGTATCCTATTTCCACTCGGGAATGATATGTGATTGCAAGAGACCTGCAAGATGTTGATGATCGACCTTAACCCACTAACGCTGAAGGCACCTAGCCATAAAATTGGTAACATCATACCTTATCCCCACCCAATATTACAACTTTGTCTAGTGCATCTTCTTGATGCTAAGATGTGTTGAATATGGAGCATGATGTTCCTCAGACAAGATCACGAAGCGAAGATCACCACAAATTGGAACATAGATACGACCAAGATATCACAATAGTCCATCAAACTCTAAGGAATATATGACAATCCTACCCCCAAGGGCTCTCTCAAACTCTAACTTTGCTCTCACCTCTTGATACCACTTATCATATAAATTTTCCCAAGAATAGGACCCTATAAATTGGTACCAAGGGTCAACAATGAGATCTCATGCCTCCTACTCAAGGCATTTGAAACAAAATTCTCCTTCCCTTTGATGCAATGAACACCAAATTCATACCACACAAAAACTCCATCCATCGGTGTTTATGGGAATTTAGGTTTGACTGAGTAAAGATGTATTGAAGACTACAATGGTTAGTATGAAGCTCCAATTGATGACCCAAAAGGAAATGCCTCCAACAAACAGGTACATGAGCTACTACTACTAACTAAAAATCATGAGTAGGGAAGTTTAGATCATGATCCTTGAGCTTCTATGACTCATAAGAAATCACTCAACCCTCTTTCATGAGAATAACCCCCACACCATCCATCGTTGCATTGATACAAAAAAAATCCGATGTTGGATTTGATATAGCCAAGATAGGTGCACTGGTTTATAGCTCCTTAAGAGATTGAAATGCTGGCTCACACTTCTTTGATAACACATACTTATTCCCTTTCCTTTGAAGAGAAGTGGTAGGATGAGTTACTCTAGAGAAATATCTCAAAAAATGACTGTAATAACCCATCAAACCCATGAAGCTACAAACCTTAGTGACACTCGAGGGTACTAGACAATATACAATAGCCTGAATCTTTGAGGGATCCACTAAATTTCCTCATCTAAGATAGTGTGGCCCAAGTATATCACCTCATTTCAGAAGAACTCACACTTCACAAAGTTTCCATAAATTGATGGTTGCATAAGTAATACAAAAATCTAACACATGTGGACCTCATGTTCCTACATAGTCCTCGAATAAATAAGAATATCATCAAGGAAAACAAGGATAAACTAATCTAGATAGGTGAAAAACACCCCATTCATCAAACTCATGAAAGAAAAAGGTAAATTCTTCAACCCAAATGTAATCAATGTGAACTCATAGTGTCTAAAATAAGTGCAAAATGCTATTTGATGATGTCTACCTAATGGATATGAAGCTAATGGTATCTTGAATTAAGGTCAATCTTGGAGAACACCTTGTCTCCCCTCATTTGATCAAAAAAATTATTGATCCTCAACAAAGGATATCAGTTCCTCATCATCACCTTATTCAATTTTTGGTAATCAATGCACAAATAAAGAGACCCCTCCTTGTTCTTCATGAAGCTGACTAGTTCTCCCCAAGGGGAAACACTAGGAGGAATATACCCCTTCTCCAGCCAATCCTCAAACTGCAAACAAAGCTCATTGAGCTCCTAAGTGGTCATGCAATAAGGTGCCCAAGATATAGGTTTTTCCCCAAGTATGTGATCTATCCAAAAGTATATATCCTTCTTAGGTAGCATACTCAGAATCTCACTCAAAAGCACATCTAAATAGTCTTTGAGAAACTTATGATCTCTAAGAGTCACCTCTTGAAACTCACCCTCAACAAGATCACCCACTAAGATGGAAAACATCTAGCATCCCTATTACATACTCCATTTGAACTGCTTAGCCAAAATCATCAAAAGAGAAATAGGGTTTTGGACCCTAAGAAGATCCACTTACTCACCAAGATCATCCACACACTTGACCAACTTAGGTAGATAACCAATACATGCTTGATGAGCCTCTAACCAATCCATACCCAAGATGATCCCATAAGACCATAAAGATAGGATCCGTAGGTCTACTATGGTGGTGAAGGTCCCTAACTCTAGCACACAACCACACACAAGGGAGTCAATTTCCACCTTATCACTGGTGGCTAACTCAACTTGCCAACTAACACTCTGCCTCGTTGCCACAAGCCTACATTGCTCTATAATAAATGGGGAAATAAAAGAATTTGAAGCACCGAAATCAAATAAAATAGATACATGAAATCTATCTAACACACATTATGACTTGACAACAATGCCTTGATGCTCAACCTAATGGTTATCCACCACTGCAAACACTCTTGGGATCTCCCAACATCCCCTACTATAGGCTCAAAAGTTACTTTCCTTTGATTACTCCCTGCTACTAACCTCTGAGGACAAAACTTTGTATAATCACTCTCCTATGCACAAGAGAAACATGGTCCTCTGCATATTGATGGTGCCTTGAGACTGGTGATAACACCCTTTTCTAACACTAGGTGGACTACTTTACAATGATTGGATTTGACTAGGATACCTCTGTTTCCCACTGTGGTGCCTAGAGTAACAACCACTTTAACTTTGTCCCCTCTAAGGAACTTGTGAAGGTCTCTAGTGTTGATGTTGTTGCTACTAAATGGGCCTAGAGGGTACTGATAAAGCCATAGAGGACCTTGTGGGTTGAGAATAAGAGCCTCACACATCTAATCCAAATGGATCTGAACCTTCAATTTGAACTCCAATCTATCCTCCAAACCCTCTATAAAGGTTCTCTTCTATCAATCTCGCCTTCTCCATTGTGACCTCCAAAGACTTGGGATCCAACACCTAAACTCCACCATTGATACGAGAATTCAAACCACACATAAAGCACTACAATAACATGCTCTCATCCTCAGTTATGCTTCCATACTACTTATGTTCAAATAAATGGTTCTCACACTGATCAATCATCATACCCAACTAACAAATCTCATGGAACTCATCAACACGTCTCTGCCTATAATGATATGAGAGATAAGGTGAACAAAAAATCTCCATGAAAGTCTCCCAAGAGACAGTGGAAATATCCAAATGGTTTTTTTTCTCCTCTTGGTGCCACCAAGTAGAATAAAAATCTCTCAAGTGCATGATGGCACACTGAGCCTTGGTATTGCTACCATAGGATGCATCACAAAATAATGATCTATGAACAACAACTAGTTCTCTATCTCAGTACCCCCAAGAGATCCCTCAAAAGTAGGTAGATGGGCATAAAGAAGATCCCTCATATGAATTGCTACTATACCATCCATATATACTACCTTTCTACCCCCTCCACAAGGTGAATCCTACTCAACCTCTCTCTAATTTGGAATGGTGAGGGCTCCTAGAATTACCTCTCATAGAATTGAGGCTACTTCTCTTGAGAAGGATGGGAATGGACTGAATGGGAAAAATTCTAATGAGGACCCAATCTCATTATGATATCCTGAAGGAGATCAATAACCTAAGGATGACTAAGAGGGCCAACTGGTTGGTCTATCATAGGATTCTCTACTTCCCCCTCTATCTCACTCAGACGTGGAATAAAAGGTTTAGGTATCATACTTTGGATGAAAATGGTTACATGGGTTAGGATATATAAGTTTATCTCTAAAACAATACTAAGGTAGAATACAATAAGATTGAAGATTATAATTATTTGAACATCATAAATTCATAATTCACATTAACAAATACACATCAAACATGAGCAAACACATCACTAATAAGTGAGTGCATAAGCCAGATCTCCTAGCATATGAACATGGGTTTGGATAATAAATACAATGACCTACCAAGGAACCCACGTGACAAAGCTCAAAATACATTCAATAATTTTTTTTAAGTACAAGTTATAATCACATAAATACATTGCTTCAATTGTACACATTAGGCTAGCATGAATGTTTCGTCACAACATGACATGGAACAAGAAACATTATAGAATCCCACACATCCTTAACCTATTAGGAACCTTTAGAACACTTGTAGGACTAGCCACAAATGGTTTCAATCTTTCATAGCTTTCACAAGACCAGGAGAACCATCTCCCAAACCCAAGGTTTGACAATTGGGTGAATTCAGAAAGTTGCACAAAAAATGATGCCAGAGACACCATAAGTAATCAATGATGAAACTTGAGAACTAGGTCAAAGTACTAATAGGACCCCCATACTATGGTGAAAAACTTTCGTATACAAATTTTTTCCATACAAAGTCTCAAAAATACAAGAAATATCAAGTTTAAAGTTGGGGAAATTTCATTGAGTTTTGAAGAGAAAAACGAGAAAAACAACCTGAATGAAAAGGGTACAAGTCATAAAAAGTATTTGAAAGGATCCAAGGGATTATAAAACTATCACCTATTATTGATTAAGAGGATTTAAGCTATAGTTTTTTTATGGGGATGAGGTCACCCCTACACAAAACCAGGCTGCCCCAACACCCTTAGTGCAAATTTTGGGTATTTAAGCCTTCGAAACCAGGTCGCCCCTACATACTAGACAACCCTTGATTGCCCCAGACTTCCCTAGTATCCACCAAGCCACCCCAGGATGCTCTAGGCTGCCTCAATGAACTTAGGAATTTTTTTGAAGTCTTGGGTTCATTCTATGGTTTGATAGGGCCGCCTAGGTACAAAACCAGGGCACCCAATAATGAAATTTTGTATTTAAGTTCATTTTAAGTACCAAATGAAATATACCTAAGTTTTATCTAGCATTTGAAAATCATCATATGGTTAAGAAAAAATATTCGTGCCTAGTATCAACATCAAGACACAAATGATCCAAATGATCTCTTCCATTTACAATTTACATACATCTTTGAAGAAAAAGTTAAAAATATTGATTTTACAACATAATGAATATTATACATTAATTTACATGTGAAAAAATTGAAATAAAAAAGCTCTATGTCTTTCCTCGATATATGAACCTTCGATCCCTAATGATGGTTCCACACCACCCAACCATGTGATACCCATAATTTCACTCTATCGTGCTAGGAGGTAGTCACAATGGCCCAACACTCACACACACAATACATAATGGGGAAAAGATACACACACATAAGACACATAGAATAAAGGTATACAATAATTCAATAATACCAATATCAATAATTCATGAATAATCAATATCTCTTTGGCTGCTACTCAAATATACTCTAGGGTTAAATGATAGAGAGTAAGAGAGGGAGTGTCATCATGGAAAATCACATGGGGCTCAACATAGAACCAAGTAACTTCTCATATAAAAGAGAATACTTGACCTTAAAATTCTTACACTCCCTGAGTGGCTTGTCTTACTTGATCATCCTTAGCCTAAAAAATTACTCAAGGCATGAGAGGGATACCGCTATCTCATTAGTTTTATTACCTCATGTTCATTAAAATTGAACCTATCATTAAGTAATGTAGTATAGGAAAATGCACACCCTTGCATTTTTAACACTTAATTGGGCTTGCCTTTCTTTATTTATCTTTATTTATGTATTAATTGGTTCTATTTTTCATCCATAAGCCTAATAAACTATATATTTTTGTGGCTAATCTTAAAAAAAATCAATGAATAAATTATAATTTAATGATTCTGTCCGTGTGTCCCTAATTTTTGGGCCACGACTAAGATGCCACCTAGGCTGTCTTTGTCCCTCAAAGGTCTTGAGACCCTGATTTCAAAGGCACCTTAAATGGTCCTATTTTTGGAGTCTGTGCCCCAATTTTTTAGCCTTGAGACTAAGATGCCACCCAGGGCGTCTTAGCCCCCCTTAAGATTTTTTCAAGATTTAATTTCAAATTCTGGTGGGATTTATCCTCTTTAATTAATGATTTCATATGTCAGCTTGGTGTGGTGTAATTTTAGGATATTAAGTATGAATAAGTATAAATACAAGGTTCTTTCAATCATTTTATCCTAACAAGCAATCTAAGCATTCAAGCATTCAAGTATACAAGCATTCAAGAGCAGTTCATCAAGAATCCGGGGCCATCATTAAGATTCAAGCATCATATCAAGGATAATGTTACATCATATTTATTGTTGTACTGACAATTGTGATGTATGGTTTATGATTAAAGCAAGTGTTTCATGAAATATATACATCATTCAAGAAGGATTCAAGAACCACATCCATTGCGACCATTTGAAGAATATTTGCAGCACCTTGTTACAAGGGTTTAGTGAGTTGCAACATAGTGTTTTGTTCATTCATCATTTCCCTTCACTATTGTATTTCATTTCAAGGTTTAATTAGCAACAAGGGGTTTGACCAAGGAAAACCCCCATTCACTAACAATCAACAAGTTTTTCCTCTCTTGCATGTTTGTGTTTTCAGATTTAGGTTGAAGAATTGAAGATCATTTGAAGTGCAAGGTTGAAATTTTTTTAAAGTTGCATATTAAAGTTGTCATCTTCACGAAAAATTACCTACAAGCCAAATTCAAAAGTTTCAGAACCTAATATCAGAGAAGAAGGAAGTGTAGACATCAAGCCTCAGGACCAAATTTAGAGATTTGAAAAATTCAGATTGGGACTAAGATGATAGCAAGGGAATCTTAGTCCTCCAAGTGGAATTTTGCAGATATTCTTTCAGATCCAGTTTTGAAATCCGAAGATTTCACATATGCCCAAAAAAATAGCAATCGGACTAATAAGATAGTAAGGGCGTCTTAGTCCTCCATGTCATATTTTGATAGCTTCTTTGCATTTCTATAATCCTCATTACATTTCTAAAACTCCTAGGTACACATACCCTAAATTACTGTTGCATAATTTCATCATTTACATCCTTCATTTAACTTATATAACTAGGTTTTGTGAGTTGAATATTAGGTTGTCCTTTCCAAGATTTTTCTTGGTGGTGAACCCCTGAAAGTCTAAAAGAACCCCTCCTAGGTCTTCCCTATTGAGAATTGACTCATCCTTTGGGTTGATAGTCAATCCAATTTGGGATCCTAGAACATTCTCAAATGACCATAGGAAAATAGTGGTGTTCTATGTCCTAGGTTATAAAGCATCACCATTTTCATACAGTTCATTTTGGTGAACTCAACCTTTTAGAACATTCATTTTCTAATTTGGAGTCCATTAAAGTCCCAGATCTAGGTTGCATTCATTCTTGTATTGCATCTTGCATTAATGAAAGTGCATCTAGGGTTTCTGACACTCGCATTAGTGAAAGTGCATATAGGCTACATTTTTATTTTTTGCATCATATTATCTCATTGAAAAACTGAAAATTGAATTGTTAATCATCCTAATTGCATTTAGAACATTGTTATTGCATTCAAAATTGAAAAAAATTAAAGTCAACTTTACATCCAATTGCTTGTCAATAGTTACTTTTTTCTTGCATTCCTTTGCCTTATTTTATGTTTCTAAACATCAAGTCCCTGAATAGGAAACCTATGAACACTATAAACAATCCATAATCTTCTTTTTTTTTTGAACAAAACCTCTACTAGGAATAAACTTCCCTTCCTAGCGTCTTAGTCCTTCTTAGGGTTTTTGCCTCAGAATCTTGTCTCTGTTGTTTGCTGTTTGTTCCAGTCCCTGAAACCTCAAAATTTCACCAGTAGGAACACGATTCCCTTATTGGTGTCTTAGTCCCTATTGACTTTGAATTTATAGTTTTCAATTTTTGCAAGTTCTTTTCTATGCTTATGTTGGCTTCTTTTAGTTTTTGTTACAATTTGTAGAATTGTTATTCCAATTTATTTCATTTCAAGTGTAATTGTAAGCATAGGATATTGTGATCATTGGAATTTATTTGTATTATGCCTTGCATGAGCTATAATACTTGGTGTCCCACTAATAATACTGTGGTTAGATGAAGTGTGAGACTCATGGCATCCCGCAATAAAACACTCATTGTGGATCTTGGGTTATCAAGCTCTCTTAATTCTAATGTTGGTACTAGTACACTAGGTATAAACCATACCTTTGATACCTCTTTTTCTATGCAGGTACTTTACCTACAAGTTCTATTCCAAGTGTTCAAACAATGGTTGATCATATACCTCAAGAAAACATTATGAAAATGCACAAAGACTTTTCCCATTTACAAGATAGTGTGAGTACTGAAAACATTTCCAACACTGTTATACCTTCCGTAGATAGTATTCACCACATGATGGAAAGTGATGAAGGACTAGAAGTTGTTTATAACATAGCTCGCATCTTTGGAAAAAATATTCCTTCCACCACCAATGGTGCTCAAACTTCAAACAATGTGCAAATCCAAGAAGAGATTCCAATTCCCCCCCTTCAACTATAACATACACTTATACATATGTGGCATCTAACCTACTATATCCTCCCACAAGTTATCCATTTACTTGTTCTTCCAAAACATACACACCACCACCATATTCACCTCCATCTCAAAATACACACAATGACCCTATCATTAACCACCTTTTACAAATCTTTTCATCCCTTCAATGTCAAGTCTCCACCATAAATTAAAATCAAAATGGTCCACCTTCATACTATGTCAAAATCAACCCACTATCCTTGGAGATATTAAGAACTCCGATGCCACAAGGTATAAAGATCCATAGATTTGAGAAATATGGATGAAAGGAAGATCCTGCTAATCATGTTAATGCCTTTACTACTTTTTGTAGTGATTTCATCCTTGAGGACAAACTTTTGGCTAAGATCTTTCCCCGATCCTTGAAAGATAGTGCCTTGGACTGGTTTTCTACATTACCGAATAACTCAATTCATTCATTTAATGAAATTTTTGAAACCCTTATTATCCATTTCCAAGTGCATATGGTTGCTAAAATGACATTAGCTGATTTGATGCTCGATGTAAGAAAAATGAGAGTGAAAAAGTCAAACTTTATTTCACATTACCAATCGCTTTATTCCCAAATTACCGTGAAGATTCTTGATTTTCACCTTCAAAAGATGTTCACATAGAATTTAAAAACTAAGATATGAGACAAGCTTACCACGATGAAATTCACTTCCTTCATGCACTTATGCATTTCCCTTCGAGATTATCAAAATTTCATAGGTAGTTGTGAACCAAAATCCACCTCTACCCATCCTAAAAAGTCCGAATCTTCAAACCAAAACACCTACCAACCTTTCAAAAGACAAAATAAAAGTTTCCTTTAACTAAATTCCACCTCTCAACCTACCCAAAAAGTTGATACCCAAGTAGCTTCTATAAAGAAGAGTAATCCTTATATCTTTGGGGATCCGCAAAGATAATTTACTCCCTTACCCGACACACTTTAAAAAATATTAACTCAAATATTAAACAAAAACATGATTACCTTACCTCCCATTCAACCTCTTGACCCTAGCAAGCCGTTACCTTTGAGCTTTAGACATAATGCGTATTATGCTTATCACCAACAAAAAGGACATGATATAGAACATTGCAAGTGTCTTAAACATGTGGTGCAAGAACTCATTGATTCTAATCATATCCAAATTGGAGGTGTGAATGAAAAAGTTAATAAATCTATAGCTCCTCCCAACCAAAACTTACATAACTTTACCAATACCATGCCCAACCATAATATTTCATTTGTTAAGGCTAATGAAACTAAGCCTGATGTGACGAGTGTTGACATAGATGATGATAACAATAACAAACATAATCCTATGGATGATGATGAATAAAATCCTATGCATACCAATGAACAAAGTCCTATTAGTAAAATGATATGAGTGATTAACATTGATCCTCGTAAACAACAAACCAAAATGCCTATTGATATTAATTTCTCTTTGGAAGAAACAATAAAAAATGCACTTGATGGTCCTCTTTACATAATTGGTAGAATCAATGACAAGCCCACTCCTCGGATTTTAATTGATCTTGTTTGTGGAGAGAATGTGATCACAGAAGAAATCTTATATGTGCATGAACTCACTCAAGATATATATGATAAATCGAAAACATAGATTAAAATGCATGATGGTTTTTCTCATGCTACGATAGGCTCGATCACACTCCCTTTACAAGTAGGACCGAAGAAATAAAATGTATCATTATATATCATCTCTAATTCAGATCAATTTCATGTGAAGTTAGGATACAAATGGCTTCGCTCAATGAATGCGATCCCATCAGTTGTTCATAAGTGCTTAAATTTTCCAGTCGGCAATGAAATATTCACTATGAACCATAGTGGCTTTAGACCTCCGTCTTCCCATGGAAAATTTTCCTTAGATTATTTTTGGCCTGATCCCATGGAGCCTATAATACCCTGTGAGGACTTCCTTTTCCTATCCTACCAAAGGTTCAAAGAAAAATGCATAGCCAAGCTATCCCTTGAAATTTTTCCTACACCTATGATTGAACCTCCACCCCTTGAAAAAATAATGTTGAGCTTAAAGACCTTCTGACTAATCAAGAACCATCCATCAGAAATCATTTTCCTATCTCCTACAAAAGACCAAGAGAGAACCACACAATTCCAAATCCACCTCCTAAGAAAATTTACAAAGGAAAAAAGAAAGTGGTTGAACAACCTTCCATGGTTCTTTCCATTCTTCCCTCACAATAAGAAAATGAACCTATGGTTGGCAAACCCGCTTCCACCCAGACGCAACTTGAAAACCATAATAAAAGGAACCAAAATTATAGAGAGCGTAGGTGTAGACGTCGTGTTATTACTCGAAAGATGAATGGAGAAAACAACATAGAAAATAAAAAAATACGAACTTGAGAGAAGAAATAAATGATGAGCCTCCTCCATTACCAGAAAAAACATAGCCTATGTCTCCAAAAAAAAATGTTGGACTAACCGCCAACATCTCTCTTTGGGTTCACGAGATGGTTTAACCACCTTTTGTGGATCTTAACTGACACTTGTATCAGGCATTGACAGGTTGATATTTTGGTGCAATGACAAGGCCATCAGAGCAAGTCACGAGTTCGAACCCCTCAAGTGATGTTGATGGGGGGATTGTTGGACTAATTGCCAGCATCTCCCTTCGGGTTCACGACATGGTTTAACCACCTCCCGTGGATCTTAATTAACACTTGTATCGGAAATTGATAGGTTGATCTTTTGGTGCAACAACAAGGCCAACAAAAAAAGGGCCAACACCTTCCATGGGTATTATCATTCATCCTCATGTTGTGGTTAACTTGGAAGATGATGAAGAAAGAGCTAAAATTGATGATAAAGTGTATAACAAGTTGAATTTGTTATTTGCCTCATCCATGAGCTTAAATGATAACAACTATGATGATCCTCCTAAAATGAGTGATGCACCATGTGTTGAACTTGGTGGTTCTCCTACTACAACACTTGATGTTGTCCCTCTCACTAATGATTTGTATTCCACATATACTAAACAAGATTGGGATGTGGATGACCTGCTGGATGGTTGACTCGTATGTGCTTTACTAGTCTTTTTCTTTCCTTTTTGATTTTATTGTTTGGTTGATTGCATGTGTGTAATGTGATCCCCCGTGACATTCTATTTGATGTTCTCTCTCTTTGTGCATTCCTCTATTTTCTTCTATATATCACAAGATTTTCCTTTTCATTGATCTTTACCTTTCATTTTTGTCTTGTGTTTTCCTTTTGGGGATGATGCAAGGCGTTGAGACACCCTATGTCTCTTCCATGTTGAACCGAAGTATTTTTCATTATCTTTTCTTTTTCTTTCATTTTTTTCTTGTGTTTTCCTTTTGGGGATGATGCAAGGCGTAGAGAAACCCTATGTTTCTTCCATGTTGAACCAAAAGGTTTTTCTTTGTTTTCTCTCTCTTTGTGTCATTCTTCCATTCTATGTGTATTTGGGGAATGATGATAGTTCCAAACTCTCTAGTATCATTGTAGAAAATACAAATAATGACCCTAAATCCATAGATACCTTATGTGTTTCTAGGGGGAAACCCTCTTTTCCATTTTATTTTTCATGTTTCTCTACTTTAAATTAATTACTCACGACACAATGTTTAGCAATTTCTGTAAAGTGGGGGCATATATTGCAATTATTTTGGTATTATTTTGGCATGATTTAATTTGCATTATTTTCATGTTCCTTGATGTGATTTTATTACTTCATGTGATGTGTTTTTCTCTTTGTGGTGACATTGTGAGTAATGTCCTTCAAGAGAGTGATCTATCTTAGCATATTATATTCCTCTCAGTGGTAATGTGACAAACTGCATTCCCTAAGTTGTGAATCTTTTATCCTTTGATTGGTCCTCTCTTGGAGACATTAGGAACAATGTCCCCTAAGATTAAGACCTCACACGAACTAAGAAAAATCCCTTCAAACATCCCTCTTTCTTATTGCGTTGCATATTTTGTACCCTATTAAAGTCATGGAGGTATGGCTTTGATATGGTTTCTTGGGGCTCACCTAGTGAACAACTAGCTTCACTAGCCCTTGTGAGCGTGAATTTTATTTTTGTCCTTATCATAGTAATGGGGGTATGATTTTGATATGGACCTCTTGGGGCTCACCTAGTGAACAACTAGCTTCACTAGCCCTTGTGAGCGCACATTTTATTTTTGTCCTTATCATAGTCAATGGGGTATGGATTTGATATGGAACTCTTGGGGCTCACCTAGTGGATAACTAGCTTCACTAGCCCTTGTGAGCATACGTTTTTTTAGCATAGTGGAAAATGCGTTCCACTTGTAAACCTTTTTTGGATAAACAACCTAGACCTGGTCCATAGTATTGGACTAACCACCAGCATCTCCCTTCAAGTTCATGACATGGTTTGACCACCTCCCGTGGATCTTAACTGATGCTTGTATCGGGCATTGATAGGTCGATCTTTTGGTACAATGGCAAGGCCAACAATTGGTATCAGAATTAGTTCCTCTAAAGAAGAAGAAGTCTAATAGCTTGGGGAGATCTTGGAAAATATGTCAATGGATTCAAGAAATCTTGAACAACATCTTATGGTGGCCCTAGATGACCTTGATCAGTCAAAAGCTGAAGTCAAGAAACTACAAGCGAATCTCAAGGATGCAAAAAAAATCATTGAGTCCCTGAAAGACAAAATCGATAAGTCAAGAGAGAAGAGAAAGGAACTCTATAATCAAATTCAACAGAATGATAACAAGAGCATTGAAGATGATCAATCAAGTGAAACCTTGAAAGATAAGACAGAGGAATGTGGAAAGCTTACTCAAGAGAATAAAGTTCTCAAGCTTGAAATGGAATCCATGATGATGAAGATGATAAAATAAATTGAAGATAGAAGGAAGAATGAAGAAAGTCTGGCACAATCCCTGAAAGAAAAATCAGAGCTATGTAGTCGATTGAATGATGAATTGAAAGTATCTAGAAATGGTGAAGAATCACTTGAAAAATAATTGGATGATGTAAGAAATTAACTTGATAACATAAATGAATACAAGGAAAAGTTCAAATCCAGCTCAGCCATGCTAAATGAACTAATTGATAATCAGAGGACTCATGGTGACAAAAGAGGTCTTGGATTTGAGAAAGGAGAAAGCTAAAAAACTAGACAAAAGGACTCTGGATAAAAGAAATTCAGGAAAGGAAACCAAATGAACAAACTTGGAAGGTATTTGGTAAGAAAACCTAATGCTTAGAAATTTAGTGGATACTATTTCAAATGCAATAAGTTTGGACACATGGCTTCTTAGTGTAGAAGTAGGATGAATCAAAGTGGTCCAAATTTTTTAGGTCAATGTTTCAATTGTAATAAGATAGGTCATAATTCAAATGAATGCAAAAGTATGATGAATTAATTTCATAGAAGTGTCAGATGTTACACATGCAATAAATTTGGTCACACTGCTAACCAGTGCAGATCAAAAGGAAATTAATGGAACAAGTTGTCTGGAAAAAGAAATGTTGTATGATACTACTGCAACAAATTTGGTCATACAACATCATATTGTTGGAACATAAAAGGTCTAGTAAACCAAAAGAAAAATGTGCAAAAAGACATCAAAGGAAAAGGGAAAATCACTGGAGATACACTGAGGCAACAAATGCAAAAGAAATGGGTAAAGAAAGAACCTTCTACTGAAGAGAGTGTGCCAACACCAAAAATTTCTTCTGGTAATTCTTTTAGGAATTAGTTTAAGGCCTATGGCCTAGGGGGAGATGTCAAAGAAAATCAGATGAAACCCTAACCAGAAAGTAACACAGGATGTGAATGTGTTCAGTAGATGCATAATCGATCAACAAATGCTATTGAACTCATTAGAAGAATCAATATGTCGAAATGGAGGTCCGCAAATTCTCCTTTTTCCACTGTGTACAAATACAGTATAACAAAATGTATCAGGTTAACAACATTTATTGCGACTAAAGTGTTAGGTGCGCAAAAGGAATAAAAGTCATTTCACACTTCATTTCTCACCTTGCATTTTAAAGAGAAGTTTGGAGAGCTCATAAGCGATCTTTGGCGATTTGAGGAAAGATCCAAGCATCAGAAGTGATTCAACATTTCAATTGCATTCCGGCAAAAAAGGTATTTTACAAAAACTCTGCAAGTTTGTGATTTTGGGAAAATGTGTACTCCTTTGGTAGTAGAAGTCAAGGATTGTCCCCAATCGAAATTTATATGGAATCCCTATAAATCTGTTGAGACTGACCCTTTAGGATCCTTTTCATTGGTCCCGCATGGAGTTTTGCACACAAAAGATATTAGGGTTTATATTCATACGAATATTGAAGAACTGGGTAGCTCCCAAATTTTGAATCTGTATAATTATGACATTGTTGATGAAGAATTCCATGTAAAGCCAGAGCATAAAATTTTGGAAACAAATAAATTTGTACATATGGCTAAATTCCTCATGTTTATGGAAGCATAATGGGTACTATATGCCCTAAGTCGAGTGCACGATGAATTCATGTGGCTTACCATTCCATTAAAAATCATTGAGGAATCCATCAGTGCCGTAACCGGTTTGAATTCTTCTGGTGGGTTGTCCATTCTCAAATCTGTGAAAATCAAACTGTCACAGATGCAAGAGGATCAACTTATGATAGAAGGGAAATGATTATAGATAACATCATTGATATAGATGTAAAATTTGCATCCATGGTCATTTGTTACAAAATCTACCATTCTAGCCGAGAGAACTTTGTATCCAACACAACAATTTATATAGCCTACTAGATGGTTAAAGAAAATGCTAACTACAATATGTATGAGTTGCTGAGGATTTAGCTAATGGGAAACCTGGAAAAATAAAGAAGGATAAGAAAAAATCATTCAAATATGGTACCCTACTTTTATGCATATTATGTTATTTCATGAATGAGATTCCCAGAGTTGGTAAAGTTTAATGGAGAAAAGACACTTTGGTAATCAAAAAAATCAGAGATCTGCTATATAGCACTAGGGACATGAAATCAAGGAATGCTGCTATGTGGGGATATTTCAAGGATTTCCAGGCTATGATGCAAACAAGAGAGAGGATTCCTACCTATATTGTGGAAAAATACAAAGATTCTATTTGTTTTATGGTGAGCATTGATCAGTACATGATGGAGACTATTGATCCCAGAATAATCTAGATTACGCCTATGAGTTATGAAGCTGATGGAGTAGTCCTAGACATATATTCTCAACACATTCTGAGCAAACCAATTGATCCGACATAAGAGAGGTTCAAAACATATGTTGAAAAGGACAAATAGGTGTATAGTGAGTTGAGAAAGTCAGTTGGTACTAAGTGAGTGAGAAAAGAAGTTGAGATTCTCATAGAAAGCATGGGAATATCTCCAAATTTTCTCAAAGAAGCTAGACAGAAAAGAGTTGAAGATGAAGCAACAAGACAAGCTACTAAGGAGGCATCAAAAGAAAATTCAGCTGGTCTGGTAGTACCATCCAATTGAGATAGAACTACAAGAAGCTTTTTATCTTAGTCAGTTCCTATAGAAAAGAACACTCCCATAAAAACTAAGCCCAAAAGATCCAAAAAGGAAGGATAGGAAAAAAGAAAAAGAATATATATGGCTATCTCAGATGATGAGGAGACAAAATTTGATAAAGAAATCAAAGAGATCCGAGTTCAAGGTACTAAATCAGCCACACTCACACAAATCAATCCTTCCGGTGAAGGTGATCAAGCCAAGAAGAAAGCAAAGACAAATAAATCAAGTATGTCTGTGCAAGCTATTGAGAAAGCTATGGTTCAGGATGGAAATTTAAAACCGCTTTTGAAATGGTATGAATCTTTCAATGTTTTTGATAAAAGAATTCTGGAAGAGGCAACTATAAAACACATGAATTCTTTCAATAAAGTTTTGATTGAAATAATGGATAGTTTTCAAAAAAAATTATATGACATTCTAGAAGCTAGGAGGTTAAGTGCTAGAAATGAAGAAGAGCAAATGAGAGAAAGAACTCTAGCTGAAATATGTCCAGCCATGTCTCTAGATTAAATGAAGGCGCTCCTGAACAAAGCACAAAAGAAGTTCAAGAGTAAAAAAAGGGTCAACAAACTTATGATTGGTGAAATAGAAGTAGTCACAAAGGAAACTGAGAAAATTCTAAGAGAAATACTCTTAAATGAAAGAGTTGATATTGTGACTAAGGAAACCCATGTTGATAATATTTTACTTGATTCGGTAAATGAAGTAGAAGAAGGTAATGTTGATAAAAATGTTGATGATAATGCTGATGATAATGTTGGTAATGATGCTAACACTAAAATTCCCATTGAAGTGGAGGCACCTGAAAATATTTCCGTTGAAAAGGTAGAAATATCTGAAGTCAATCCCACACCTTCAGCCGAGGAAACACTTGTTGAGAAGAAGGAAGCCGTTCCAATTACTACAAGAGACACTACTGAAATTGTAAAGCAATTTTTGGTTGCACAAAAGGAAGAAATAGATGCAAAATTGATCGAAGGTACCATTCACCTGTCTACCTTAAGCCTAGTTCAGAAGATGAGAGTAGCTACATTCACTCAAGTTGAGGCAAGAGAGGAGCTACTGAAATATCACATTGAGGACAATAAATTGTTAAATATGGCATCTGGGGTATTGGAGAAATTAATTCCATCTTATGTAAAATATCTGGCTAGCTCATCCTCCTGTGAGATAAAAACGCTAATCAGTTTTGTTGACACTCATTTTGAGTCATTTAAAAAATCAGCCATGACAAAAGTACAAAAATAATTCGATGTTAAAAGATTTAGTGGCATGAAAGAGCTGATTGTTCAAGATAAAAAAATCTTGACTAAATGCATTAAGAATCTGAAGTATTCTTTGTCTGAAGGCAGAAATATTTACAAATCATTCCTATCTTTCTCAAAATTTATGGAGGGCAATGTAAATAAGGTTAAGGAGCTATAACTCAAATTAGATGCTATCTCAGAAGCATTTGATTTGGTAACCAGTAGTGTTGGGAAATTATAAGGAGAAGTGATGTCTCTACTTAGTAATATACAAGGGTTGAAATATGAAAATAACAAAATTGTTTCCAGAAGTTGTGAACTCCAGAGCATCATCTGTCCAAAACTTGACATATTGTCAAGTTCTTTCAAAGAAGGAGAGGAATATTTAGGAGTTGCAAATCCATCCGACCTAGAGCCCACAGAGACTCAATGCTATCTGATCTATGGTCACATCACAATTTTGGAAAGTCTTACAAGGATTTGGGACACAAATCTGATTTAGCTAAAGAAAGACTTTGCTGATATTTTTCAACTCATGTAAGCTACAATTTTTTTTTGCTCAAACAGTTTTTGTGAATCGATACATTTTTGGCATTTGACAACTAACTTTTCCATTTATTTCAAAGAGGGAGAATGAATAGATTGAAAAATGTTCAATCATCTCAGGGGGAGAAACATTTTTGAATTTTTGAGTGGTACAGTCTATCTTGGTACTGATCTGACACTTAGTCATTTTTCACTAAGTGTTGCCATCAATGCCAAAGGGGGAGATTGTTGGCAAGAGACACTACGAGGATCACTTGGTGTTGTCATTGATGGCAACCATAATTATCTATCAGGTCCGCACTCCACCATTTGGTCCTACCAGCAAGAAGACTCAGAGTTATCAAGCGAGAACATAGTATCCGACAACACAATGTTCTTTGATCTGTAAGATCATTTCTGGTTATTATTTTTCTTTGTGCATTGTAGGGAACATTTTTTGGCATATTATCCTCACCTCTTCTGAAGCGCAGTGGATCATACCAAATTGTGTGAAATTTAGAAGGTTTAGTTGTCGTGTTCTCAATTTTTCTTGTATTGAGGCCGACCTCTTGAATGTATTAACTCACAGATGTATGGGAATGAAATAATTAAGTATAAATATGTTTGTTTGTCATTTTTTGGGTCCTAGCCAAGTTATGGCCAAAATTTGTGGGTACGCATTGCATATTTCTCATAATGTGAGTCGGCAGTTGTAATTTTCTTATGTTTTGTTGAAGCCGACAAAGTGTAAATAAAGCCTATGTTGTGGATATATATACTTGGTATTCCGTATCATTTTGTAATTATGTAAGAGTTGTGTTGAAGTTTGAACAATGAGTTAGAGTAGAGAAAAGGTGCGATAATGTGCAGTTTCACTTGCACATAGATGATCTGTGTTGTGTGCATGAGAAGAGCAAAGAAGAATTGAAGATTCAGTCTATAGAAGAACAAATCCATTGTTGTGCTTAATTTGGAACTATAATCAAGAATTTTAGATGCTATCATCTCAGTTCAAATTTTTAGATGGTTTTAATTTGAACTCTTGGGTAGCAAGCCCTTTCTTTCTTGACCAGTGAGCTTTAGGTAGTGCGCCTGAATGCAAGTGCATTCCCTTGTAATCTTCACTTTTGAGTAAACTCAGAATAATACTTGTGGATTGGCCATCCACCGTGGTTTTTCCCCTAACAGGGTTTCCATGTAAAAATATTGGTGTTATGGTGTTGTGTTTACTTTCTTGTGTATGCATTGTGAATGAATGTTATTGATGCTTTAAAGTTAAAGATTACTAAAGCTAATTTTGCAAAAAACTGATTCACCACCATCTCATTATGGCTTGTTTCCAACAATTGGTATCAGAGCAGGTCATGGGTTCAAACCCCTCGGATGACACTAAGGGGGGATTGTTGGACTAACCACCAACATCTCCCTTCAAGTTCATGACATGGTTTAACCGCCTCCCGTGGATCTTAACTGATGCTTGTATCGGGCATTGATAGGTCAATATTTTGGTGCAATGAAAAGGCTAACACATAGCGTATTGGATGGCTAGTCAAAGCTTGATCCACTACATTTTTCCTTTTTCCTTTTTCTATCTTTGATGGTGTATGTTTGCGATCTAGTTATGGCTTCATATATCATTCACAAGCGTGTTCCTTTGTGCCTATGTTGGTCTATCATAGGATCTTGATCCTAGGGGCTTGACCACCCTATTGGTTATTTCCATCCTATCTTACTAGAATTCATACATTTGAACCCCTCTTGATTGCGTGGTTGGCTACTTTAGTGTGAGTTTGAAGCAAGTTCATCCTCTCACTAAAATGTGGGCTAAATGTAGTGTAGGAAAATGCATACCCTTGCATTTTCACACTTGGTTGGGCCCTCATTTCTTTATTTATGTCTTAATTGGTCCTATTTTTTATCCACAAGCCTAAGAAACTATATCTTTTTGTGGATAATCCTAAAAAACATCAATGGATAAATGATAATTTAATGATTCTAGCTCTATGTCCCTAATTTTTGGGTCGAGACTAAGATGCCACCTAAAGCGTCTTTGTCCCCCAAAGGTCTTGGGACCTTGATTTCAAAGGCACCTTAAATGGGCCCATTTTTGGAGTCTGTTCCCCAAGGTTTTATCCTTGGGACTAAGATGCCACTTAGGGTGTCTTAGTCCCCCTTAAGCTTTTTTTAGGATTTAATTTCAAATTTTGGTGGGATTTAGCCTCCTTTAATGGTATCCAAACATAATAACCCAACCAAAATAACCTTGGACACAATAACCTTGTCATAATAACCAAAGGAAAAATAACCCAGGGTCATAATAACCCATGGATAGAATAATCCATGATCAAAATAACACATGGATTGAGTAACTTAGGGTAATTTATTAATTTTGTTTTCCTTTATCTATATTCTTATAGGGATATTTTTTCCAAGGGTTATTCTGACCACAGGTTATTTTGGCTTGGGTTATTTTTTCCGCAAGTTATTGTGACCGGGTTATTTTTGTAGATGGTGAAATCTGAAATTTGATTAGAAAACCTATCAACATACACACTTTATTTTAGTATGGTTAGTTTTCTAAACAAAACAAACAAAAAAATCTCCATAGAATAATCCAACATACTTGCATAATGACATAACAGACCAACTTAGTTGAAAGCAAGAAGACATATTAGATACCTATTCTATGATGGATTGGTGCTCCTTGAATATGTGAAAGAGCCCTTTCCCAATCCTTACCAAGCTAATGAGATGATAGACAATGAGATGCTCATGAACTCAAGTTTCCTATAATGAGAATGCTCTAAAATGTAGATGATCAAAATGAGAGAAGAGGTATTGAATTTATAGGAAAGATTGAGAGAGGAGATTGAGCAATGTGGGAGGAAAACCCAACAAATGAGAGAAAGCCACTTGTCACAATGGGATTGGCCCATGATTGTGCAAGTTTTGGCCAATGTGCCCATTTCAAATTTGAAAATGGCAATAAATGAATATGGTTGAGGGTTTTTTGAGGGGAATTGTGTTTGGCCAAAAAAGTCAATCAGGAGAGTTAATGAAGGCATATTCCTTGGGAATATGCCTTTGTGAAGGAAAATGGGTGTTTTAATAAATCAATTTAAGTGATTTATTGAGAAAGTGGATGAATCTAGAGGATTCAGGTAATTAGGATTAAACTAATAAGGATTTGATTAATCTAACATGAGTTTAGGTGATATGACATTTGATTTGAATTTTTGTATTTGTTTTAAATCAAATGAGAGGAAATGCATATGAGTGATTTAATTAGATACATGTGATTTAATTAAATCAAGAACTATAGGAGATTATTAAATAATTGAATTTATTTAATTAAAGAGATAAGCTTAGTGAATTAATTAAATTGGTTTATTTAATTAATAGATGAAATAATGCTGAATGAAGTATGATTAGATGCATGCGAATATTTTGCATGTCTAAATTTTTCCCCTCTTTGAATCAATGTACTCGTTGCATTGGTTCAAAGAATCATGCCACTGACATCAAAATTAAAAAAAATTCTGATTTTTTCAGATGCCCCAGCAAAAACAAGTACGTTAGTACATTGCCTCATCGAGAGATCGAGCAAAAATATTGAGGTCGATCTCGCGATAAAGAGGTTCAAAATGAATGTATGGATGGTTAGACTATATGATCTATAGGATAATGATGATGTAAATGAGATGTTTGGAAGATTCTTAGAATAAAAAATTTATATTATCCTAAACAACTTGAATGATGATGCAATACATGTGAGATAAATGCGATGGATGATGTTGTGCTATGATGATATGACGTGATTATGTAGGATGAAGGATCAATGCCTTGTTAACATGAAAGAGGATAGAAGAATGATGGATGCATTGTTAGAATGAAAGAGAAATAGAAGAATGAGAGGGGTCAACCCCTAAATCCAAGAAGATGGAGAAGTCCAACAAGTCCACTAGTCGTCGAGACTTTATTAGATATGATGATGAATGATGATGTATGGCTTATCCAAGGATGGGAGAGATAAAGATCATACCCTTATTTATTTTTGATAACACCTGTAGGTGCAATACATCAAGGTATTAAGAACTAGGATGGCGTGGCACCTACTATGATGGACTTTGACTCATCAAATAGATAGGAGTACTCTTGTTCACACTTGACAAACATAACCTTATTCAGAATGTAGTTTAGATATTCTAGACATCTCGGGCCAAAAGATAAAAAGGAAAGCCTTCTTATGTGGTCAACAAGACATCTACACATCCTCCCTACAAAAAAAAAAAAGTATGCATGATGAAGTTATTTTACAAGAATATCCAACAAACACAAAAGATAAAAAGATAATGATCATTGCCCCATTCCTTTCTCTCTAAACTTGTTTTGTTTAGGCATCATCAAGAGGTCCTTGGAATGAGCGCAAAATAAGATAATTCAATAAAAGACTAAGATAAGTCAAACAAAAGTGATAATGCACTTGTAAACTTTAGGAAGTTTGTTATCCTAAAGTAAACTCATACAAGAGGGTAGTTTGACTAGGTGTGTTAAGTCAAACGAGGCGATTTATGGATTTGATAATTTGGCTAAGTATGTTAAGCCAAACAAGATGATAACGAATTTGTAAACCCAAGGAAGTTGTGTTATCCTAGAGTAAATCCATGCACAAGATGATAGTTTGACTAAGTGTGTTAAGTCAAACAAGGTGATAATTGATTGGATTCGATTGATCAAGATTGATGAAGCTTGATTTGGAACAAAATAGCTTTGATGATTTTGATGTGATGCTAAAGTACGCATTATATGCGATTGATATGGATTGCCTGGATTGATGTTCGATGAAATATAAATCTTGATAAGGAACATCGTTTCGCTGTCAAAATATACCACGAGCTAGGGATTTAGTTTTTTTGGCTCACAAATGCTTTGACTAATATGTTTGCCAATGTACAGATCGCCACATAAGTTGGAGGATATAGATCAAGATTTATTCTCAAAGCAAGATGCCAATATTTTTGCCCAGTGTCTAGCAATGTTTGAATGACCATGGGTGGTTTCTTGGATTGGTATAGGTGGATAGATACTGTAAGCTTGCAAAAGGATACGAATCGATTATCTTGTGATAAGATAAGGTGTTTGAACAAAGGATGCTCATTTGGATAATTCTTCAAGTCTTAGATAACATTGGGTAAGATGGGATCAATGAAAATGACCCATGTCAAGAATGGTACCATAAACAAGTGTGAAGCATGCACCAAAATTTCATCAAGATTAAGATACCTTGGAGTATGGATGCAAATGGATGAAAATGGATGGAAAGCTGGCTTTATTATGGATGCGATAAGATGCTTTCTCCTAAACTAGTGCACGTAGATGCTCGATTCTACACATGAAACATATTTCCCAGGTTTTCATCATGGTACCTGTCCAAAGCACCACCAAAATGATTTTCACTAGAGGACAATTTTTTCTTTACTGTTTTCAAATCCTTTTTTCTGATTTTTTTGGATTTTTATATTTTTGATTTTTTTGTATTTTCTGAGAGATTTTAAGTTGATGTTGAATCACTTGGTACTGCTGATGTAGATTCTTCTATCATAATGTGCCATTGATATCCTGTTTGAAGAAGCTTCTTTGCCAAGATATGTGCACTTGAAAGAAAATTTAGAGATTCTTTATCTGCTTTGCTGACACCGGAGTTAACTTTGTCTTTGTGTGCACATCACGATAGAGTACCTTCTAAATCCTTATGATGAAGGGTCATTGCCAACACATGGTCAATGTGAGAATTGGATATCATGCATGGAGGCGTGGATGAAGCACGCTTAGGTATAAAAGATGGATTGGTTGGTAGTTTGGAACCTTTGAATCTCCAAACTTGAGAACATGAGTAATGATGGGTGAATATGGAAGTGTGCATGGAATTAGGACCAACTGCTTGATACACTTTTTATTTCGCTTGAGAAGCTTGCTTTTTCCTTTATGGATATCTTTGATGGATACTTGCCCCTTTTTTATTTTTCCCCATAGTTTATTTGACCAATGGAGTTTGATAGGGATAATCATTCTTTGTATTCTTTGGTATCCACATGTATTCAATTTTTCCTTCGTGCTTCTTAGCTTCTTTTTCTTTGATGACATTCTTCATGCTTTGATTCAAATATTTATTTTGATATTGGTCCCAATTCGTGGATGGGGTGATGGGTGGATGAAGATTCATGACATGGCGGGTTGTAGCATTGGCATTGGTTTCATCATAAGGATTCTTCGTGCTCCCTATGTTGACATTTGCTTGTGACAAAGCTGCCCCCAATTTTTTTGGAAGTATCACTGATTTGTTTATATCCCTTGATTTTTGAATAACCAAGGCCTTGATGTTTAGGATTTCCAATAATATGCACTCGTTCCAAGATACCTTGTTCATGCAGACCTAATACTTTTCCTTGATAATTCATCTGCTAAATTTTTTTATCTACAATATGATATGATTTACCTTGGAAACAAGGTGCTAATCCCTCTGTGCTCTGTCGTGGATCTTCAAAAGTGACAACTTCTTTATTGATAAGATAGCTTCCTCTAAGAATGGTAAATGATCCAAGTTTATAAGTGATAGGATCCTCCACATGTGGGATGAATGCCTGATTGATATCTTTAGCTTGATCTTGTGAGATATCATATTTAGTTGCTTCTTCAAGTGATGTTAAAGATTCACTGTAAAATTATTTTTGCTGATTCATTCTTGATATTCTTTCATATGATGGTTTTGATTCAAAAATTCTGTAGAAGCCTTCTTCATGTTCTTTTTCTGATAGGTGTCCATAGGATGTTTCTGATTTACAACTTCTGTAGAAACCTTCTTTATGATTTGTTTCTGTTATGTCTCTAGATTTTCCTACATCTTGGTCTTGTGCACAAATGTTAAGAGTAGGAGACTCTTGTTCCTTGGTAATGATGTCAAGAGTATGAGACTCTTGTTTTGAATGAAGATCATCTACGTGTCCATCCAAAGAAAGTATCTCATGGGTAAATGGAGGAATATGTGCTAGATGGATATGATCATCATTTGCGACATCTTGTATATATATTAGAGTGCCCATTAGATCATTGTAGTATCTTGGAGATACAAATTCTTGATCTTGTCTAATTCTGGAATTACTTTCGACATGCTTTGGATCAAGTTCTTGACATGGGTGAATCTCAAAAGATGGATTGCTTATAGTAGGTTCTTGGACATTTTTATTAGGAATGGGAAGCGGATCAATATCTTGTTGATCTTTGAGGATTCCTTCCCTATCCGCAATCATGAGGTTGAGGGATGTCAGTATGTCTTGGGAAAGACCATTGCTAGACCTTGATGGAAGATGTTTATCATGCTTTGAAACACGTTCTTGAGATATGTCCTCTAATTCGTTAGGAAATGTAGAGACATTTTCAATATGATCATTGGTCGATGGATCGTGGATTATGTCGATAGGATAAAATAATGTTAACACATCTTGAACTAGATCACTAAAAAGTGGCTCTTGATGAATGTTGATTTGATCACTAGATGGGGTAGACATATCTTCACAGTGCTCATTGATGGATTGATTTTGATCACTGTTTTCAACAGTTATGGTGGAGAGATTGTCAATGTTTTCAACCATAGGATCAAATTATGTTGACATTTCTTGAATGAGATCATTGTTGAGTATTGTTGGTGAGTTTTGATCATGATTGAAAGGTGGCTCTTAGTGTGTGTTGATTTGATCATTGACTAAGGTGGAAACATCTTCGATGTGCTCATCGATGGATAGATCTTGATTATTGTTTTCAACAATTATGGTGGGAATTTGCTACAAGCTTTGCTGTGCGAGTAATGTTTTAATTTTTTGTTGAGCCAACAACGCTTGTTGTTGGTCATGTCATTGTTGTGCCAACAATGCTTGTTGTTGGGCTTGCTGTTGAGCTACTTGTTGATGAATTGATTGCAATAGTGCCAAAAATTCTTCTTGCACTTGCCGAGTTTGGTGTTGGGCTTGAGCTTGAGCTTGTGCTTGTTGGGCTACTTGAGCCGCTTGTGCAACTTGTGTAGCTTGTTGGGCTTGGAGTGCCTTTTGGCAGGCAGCTTGTTGAGCGACTTGCAACATGATCAAGAATGAATTTTCCATGTTGACTTTTGGCAGTGGTGGTGGTGGTGGTGGATTGGGAATGGTGTTGATTGTTGGGGTTAGCGGAACATTCTCATTGATTGCCAAGGTTTGAGTGGTGAATGGTGTGATTGAGATTCTTGGTCATTGAGACACTTGAGGAATGGTAGATGTGTTAACCATTGGGGTTGCTTGGATGGTTGCCATCTGCTGTTGCGATATTGTTGGAAAAATGAGATGATTTGGTATGATGTTTTGACTTGGCATTATAGGTTGATTTTGAACATTTTTGTGGTTGAGAATCATATTGCCTTGATTTAGGTAACTTTGATTTTGCATGGTGTTACCTTTACTTGGATCAATACCTAGTCATCAACATATTGCTTGGATTTTGAACAACATCAAACATGCCTATCCCAAAGTTTACCAAGTGTGGATTTGAAATGGTCATGTTTGGTAAATTTGTACTTAGCATGTATGGATTTGGTGGGATAATGTTTTTTAGAAGAGGACTCATGCATTGATTGATTGGTTGATAGATTTGTAGATTTGTAGATTTGGAATTGGATTTAAATCTGCCATTGGGAAAGGTGTTTCTAAAATTTTGATTGGGCATACTCACATTTGTATTGTTGAAGTTTGGAGGAGATAATGATGTCGTGCATAAATGTGATTTTCGATAATCAATTAGTATTGCGAGATTTGGATAGTCTGGTTGACTTAGATTACTCATGATGGATGAATCGAGTTTAAACTCCATGTTTTTCTTGTGTTTTGACGTTGTTGACCTCTAAGGGGTTTAGGACCAATGATGAGATGAAGAATGAAAGGGGTGAATGATATGGGTGTTTAAACTTTTAGGAACTTTGGATCAATGCTAGAATTTAGGACTTGATTTGATTGGATTTTGATTAAGGATAGTTTGACTAGGTGTGTTAAGTCAAACAAGATGATTTTGAATAATGCACTTGTAAAATCTAGGAAGTTGTGCTATCCTAAAGAAAAATCGTACACAAGATGATAGTTTGATTAAGTGTGTTAAGTCAAACAAGGAGATTTTGAACCTTTAAACCTTAGGAAGTTGTGTTATCCTAGAGGTAAATTCGCTCAAGAGGATTGATAATTTGACTAAGTGTGTTAAGTGAAATAAGGTGATGTTGATTTTCCAAAAGTCTAGCATAAATGGTTTCCAAAGTTCCCAAGAGTTGTTGGTGAGGTGATGTTTGATTGATGTTTGAGATGGGAGAAGTGTTTGACTTGATCCTAGATGAACCTAAGAGGGATTTGTTTACAAGACCGAGATTTTGAAGAACATGCTTTTCCCTAATAGTAATTCAACCAAAAGACCAATGTTTGCATGAAAACCAAATGAATGAAAAAGGACCAAGCAAATGTGTGGTTGAATTGTCTATTAGCTTACTTACATTCAGTTCTTTTTTGACACAAGCACTTTCTTGGTTATGTTTTTCAAACTGAATGTCCAACATCCTAATTTTCTTTCATCCCACAAAGTGCCTTATGTGGAAATCAAGGAAATCAAGGCAAAGGTTACCTAGCCTTGACTTTGGGAGAAAAAAATTGAGATGTCTGAATGTTGAGAAGCCTTCTAGAGATAAGAACCCCTAGGGACAAGAAGTAACATTTGAACACCTCCAAGGTATTTGTTTTTCCAAAGGGTTTGAAATTCTGATGATTCGTTGAATGTTTGTTTTCCATTGTTTTAGATCCAAGAAAAGTGTTTTGATTCAAAGCACATGCACAATCCTAGTCTGGAAAAGAAAATATTTGTCAGGTTCCCACTTGGACGAATCTAGCTACACATATTTTGTGTGGATGACTAGATGCTTGACCATAGTGGCTACCCTCCATGACACACACTTCTCAGGTTAGCCAAGCATCAACACCCATGAATATCCCATGGCATACTTTTCATCTCTACAATGGAACCAAATGTATACATGGGGTGGCTTCAGAGGACATGACCTCTTGCACCAACAAATATAAGGTATTTTTTGGCTTCTAAACACAAGTTTGTAGTAAGGGCATCCAGTTTAGGGGGTGCAATGATAAAATCCTTGTGAGAAATCTCCCAACCCTTAGAACAAGGGCTTTATGCATCATAAAAATACTAGGGGAGAGTTATCATGCGTCGCTTCCCATTGTCTATGGCTTTCATTGTGAACAAAAATTTATATCGTGGTTTGGAAGAGCTTGGCTTTAGCCCATTATTGCTTGAGTCTTTCCCTTGGGGTGAGTAATTTTTCCCACCAAGGAAGGCCCTCTAAAGGTATACAATAGCGAGTAAGTGCATTTGTAGTTCGATCATCTTTGTTTGCGTGAACAAAGAGAGAACACTCGCAATGCCTTTTTCCCACATTAAAGAAGTTTGTTCAATTTTAAGTTGCCAAATCGAAATGTGAAGGCAATCTTTTTTGACAACTTAATATCACCAAAATTATTTTGATTCTCAAGATCGCTATGAAGTGCAAGAGAAGCACATATGCATTTTAATGATATAAATTTATGAAAAAGATTGCAAAATAGGAAAAAAACTTGTTCATTTTAATCCATAAAGCAATGATGAGTTCGTTTTTAAAAGAACCAAATGAGATGTGAAGTTTGCCTTGTTCAATTTTAAATCCAAATCCAAATCTAATAAATGTCTAAGGTTCTTTTTAACCAACTTTGAAAAGATCAAATTAGTGATCAATTTTAAGCCCAAATCGAAAAGTGAGTTGGTTTAAAAAAGAAAATGAGAGTAGAAAATGGAAGCTCTAGATTGTTAAAACAAGCATTAAAAAATGCTTTTTCCTCCAAGTCTTGAAAAAAAATCTCCAATTCCACTTTGTTCGTCTTCATTTTTGCTTGACTCCAAAGTCAATCTCCAACACTAACCTTGATGTCAACCTTATTCCTTTGTTTAATTCGGATGCTCAAATTCTAATGCCAGCCTTGATGTCAACCTCCAATGCTATTCCCAAGGTCGTTGCTATTTTTGAATCAAAATCTGCAATAAAAATTTGGCATTCAAGATCACATGGCAAAGATTTACCTAAGGTTGCCATATAGATTGTTATAAATCCAATCAAGATCTAATTGAATGATATCACTTTGATTAACCCTATGCAGTAAGAAAAGGTGACACAATGATAGGTAGACTTAATGTGGAAAAGGAATTCATCATGAAATTTGAATAGAGCTGTAGGTTGGTTATTTAATTTGGATTTTGAGTTCTTTGATGAAGATTGCCTCTGCAACAAGAAGACATACACATCTTTGGAAAAGACTGCATGTTGTTACTAATGAAATTTGACTTCTTAGTTACACGTGCCATTCCAAAAAATTGTTAATGTTTACTAATTGTTGTTTATCTTTTCAACATTCTGTTCTCTGTCATATTAGAATTATATATTGAGAAGCAAAGTTCAATCCTAATATCTTCCAATTTTTTGTCAACCCCTAATAATTTTATTGGCTTCAACAGTTTTAACAAAGGAGTTTACACATGAACACATTTTTTCAAAGATAATACCTCTCAAGCACAGGCCTTTACCTGGCACACATTTTGTTAATGGAGTTGTTAATGTACTTAGTGGGCACATGCCTTAACCATTCGACAAAAGTGACAGTTCAAAGTAGCTAAATCATTGGTAGATTTAGTATATGCATTCTTAATTGAAACAAATAGCTTTCAAACATTTTGGACACAACCACCCTTGTGAGATAGAAGTATACCAGTGAAGAATTCCTAATTCCTGCAGAGTGATCATGGTCCGACAAGAATTTTCCCTTGAAGAAACGATTTGGGAAGATCATATTTCAATTATACCATCAACAATTAACAAAAATTGTAAACACATCAAAAATAATTGATGGTGATGACATTGGAGAAAACATATGTATTTAAAATAAAGACTCCCATGAAATACACGCCTAACCATTTACTGTTTGAATAGACTGGGTGGCAGGAATTATGTGATGCAACTTGCATGATGCAAAGGAAAACATTATACAACGAATTTTAATATTGAAAAAATAAAAAATCAGGTGCTTGATGTAAAAATGCATAGATGTTGCCAATGGACCAATTAAATTGCACTGGTAATTATCATTTAAGGATCCTTTCCGACGCTCAAAGAAAAATGAAAGGGGAGGAAAAACTGTGAAATGGAGTCACTTAACACCTTAAAAACAAAATGTCTACTCATAAAGACCCTCCCATTAGACATGCATATATTGAGAAAAAGAAAAGGCGTGGGTTGTGATCAAGTAGGCAGCACATTAATACATTTCCAAGTGCATGTTGCATGATTTGATTTGCACAAAATGAACCTCAAAAAATGCACAAATATTCATAGAGTTTCCCTCAAACCAACTCAATTGGTAGGTGTAAGACTATACCCATTTTACATAAATGCCATTGGCAGGTGTAGACCTAGATTTCACGACCAACATCCCATTAGCAGGTGAAAAAAAGAAGCTTACTTGCAACATGCTATTGGCAGGTATAGGGCCAGTGAAAAAAACAAAAATAGCTAGACACAAAGTTCTCTCAACAATTACTTCAAGTGGAAAACACGGTCTCCCTCATCTACTTCTCACAACTGGTAGTAAAAGCATCGAGCAATCCCCTGTAATCATTGCAGTCCCCAAGACCACATCATGCATATTTTATGTCTATTCCACCATCCAACAACTCGTCAAGACTATTGAAAGCAACCATCAATAAAAAGGTCACTGTTGCTGTTGAAAATTACAAATAATAACTGACAGATTTGTAAATAATATATACATCCTTTTAATCAAAATTGGGACAATGAATCTACCACTCACCATACCTGCCAATAGTAAACAAGCAAATCAAAGCATCATTGTCTAATATGAAGAGAATATCATTATCGAACAAAGGAATGAATGAAATCTCGAGACCTCTATAAGCAATGAAGGAACTCTTAACATAATGTTTGCAGAATATTAAATGGCGTTCATGAGTGTAATCAACATCGGTTAGAAACCTGTCGACAGCCTCCCTGTCATTTCTGTAGTGCAGGCAGAGTGAGGAGGTTCCTCCATCATTTCACGCATTGAGTGGCATGGGGGTATGGGTTGAGTCCTCACAGCCGTATGAGTAGCAGAGCAAGTAAAAAAGTAACACCAAAGAAAAGTTAAGAGGTAAAGGACATAGGCATAGATATCATAAGTACCAGTCAAGAGAGGGGTCAACAACTTGGTTAATGGACGCTTCTTGGTTTTTCAACTCTTATTTTCTATTATCTGATACTACTCGATTATTACCAAACTCAAAAGATATAATATACATGAATAAAATCCTAGACATAAGCTTGAGGGATATATATGTAATCAATAGGTGTAAGACAAATTTTACAACCTTTTCTAGAGGCCTCTCTAGTTGATAGATTTGCAGAAGTATAGACAAGGCACATGAACTATTAGATAGAATGCTTCTCCACAATGTGATCACACAAAATGCAATGATTGCTAGGTATGTGCAAAAACCGAAAGATGAGAAACTCTTGTGTAAATGAAGTTGGTACGTATGAAAAATCCAGTGACTGAATAATTTTCTGGAGATTTTTGAACTAATGCAGTTTGCAAGTGTAAACTAGAACTGAGACTAGTGTCGAAATGGAATTATTGGAATTTATAGGTAACACAAATGGTATGTCATATGAAATAGTGTTTAAATTAATGTAATCAGCAGGTGTAAAAAAATAGCTCCCACAACCTTTGACCCATGCCTTATTACCTGCGTGTTTGACAAAATGCCCAAAAGAGATTGTTCTCCATATACCAAATTTGATACAGCCTTATCAAGAATCACCATAAATACAATATAGTTTCATATTTGATACTAATGGAGTATGGAATGGCATTCTTAAAAAAAGAAAATAAAATGACAGCAAGTATTTTCAAGCACCTAAATTTAAATGAAGCTAGGATGGACTACCAATGTAACAACAAAAGCTAAAATGATTATTTTCTGTAACCAAAGCCATGCTTGGCTCTTAGCAGCGCGAACAACCAATACTCTCCCTACAAATTAATTCCTCAATACCCGTTGAAAGAGAGTCACATTCTATCGATGTTAGAACACCAAAAAAAAAGAAAAAAAAATGATAAAAATTACTTTTTCTAACATTGTAAAAAATGGATTGCATTCAGCAACCAGCAAGTTAAAAAGATCACCAAAATAGTGATAAAAATATTTTAAAAATATGTGACACAATGGTAGTTAATCCCTCCTTCTAGCGCCATTTGTAGATGGTGAAATCTGCAATTTGGTTAGAAAACTTATCAACATACACACTTGCTTTTAGTATGGTTATTTTTCTAAACAAAGCAAACAACAACATCTCCATAGAATAATCCAACATGCTTGCATAATGAAATAAAATACTAACTTAGTTGAAAGAAAGAAGACATATTAGATACCTATTCTATGATGGATTGGTGCTCCTTGAATATGTGAAAAAGCCCTTTCCCAATCCTTGCCAAGCTAATGCAATGATAGACAATGAAATGCTCATGAACTCAAGTTGCCTATAATGAGGATTCTCTAAAATGTAGATGATCAAAATGAGAGAAGAGGTATTGAATTTATAGGAAATATTGAGAGAGGAGAAGCCAAGATTGAGCAATGTGGGATTATACCCAACAAATGAGAGTGAGCCACTTGTCAAAATGGGATTGGCCCATGCTTGTGCAAGTTTTGGCCAATTTGCCCATTTCAAATTTGAAAATGGCAATAAATGAATATGGTTGGGGGTTTTTTGGGGGGAATTGTGTTTGGCCAAAAAGTCAAACAAGAGAGTTAATGAGGGCATATTCCTTGGGAATATGCCTTTGTGAGGTAAAATGGGTGTTTTAATAAATCAATTTAAATGATTTATTGTGCAAGTGGATGAATCTAGAGGATTCAGGTAATTAGGATTAAACTAATTAGGATTTGATTAATCTAATAGGAGTTTAGGTGATATGGCATTTGATTTGAATTTTTGTATTTGTTTTAAATCAAATGAGAGAAAATGAATATGAGTGATTTAATTAGATACATTTGATTTAATTAAATGAGGAACTATAGGAGATAATTAAATAATTGAATTTATTTAATTAAAGAGATAAGCTTAGTGAATTAATTAAATTGGTTTATTTAATTAATAGATGGAATAATGCTGAATGAAGTATGATTAGATGCATGCATATATTTTTCATGTCTACAATTTTATCCAAGGTTTTTTTGGTTGGGTTATTATTTCCTACAACCTCCTTTAATTAATGATTTGATATGCCGGCTTGGTGTGGTGTAATTTCAGGATATTGATCATGAATAAGTATAAAAACAAGGTTCTTTCAATAATTTTATCCTAACAAGAAATCTAAACATTCTAGCATTCAAGAGAAGTTCATCAAGCATTTGGAGCCATCATCAAGATTCAAGCATCATATCAAGGATATTGTTGCATCATGTTTGTTGTTGTGTTAACAATTGTGATGTAGGGTTTATGATTGAAGCAAGTGTTTCATGTAAGATCTACATCATTCAAGGAGTCAAGAACCACGTCCATTGCAACCATTTCAAGCATATTTGTAGCACCTTGTCACAAGGGTTTGGTGAGTTGCAACATCGTGTTTTGTTCATTCATCATTTCCCTTCACTATTCTATTTCATTTCAAGGTTTAATTACCAAATAGGGGTTTGACCAAGGAAAACCCCCATTCACTAAAAATCAACAAGTTTTATTCTCTTGCATGTTTGTGTTTGTAGATTTAGGTTGAAGACTTGAAGGATCATTTTAAGTGCAAAGTTTCATAGCAAAGTTGTCATCTTCACAAAAACTCACCTACAGGCTAGATCTAGAAGTTTCAGAACCCAAGATTAGAGAAGAAGGAAGTGCAGACATTAAGCCTCAGGACCACATTCAAATATTTCAAAAACTTAGATCATTATAAGATGGTAGCAAGGGAATCTTAGTCCTCCAAGTGAAATTTTGTAGATTCTTTCAGATCTGGTTTTGGCATTCAAAGATTTTGTATCTGCCCCAAAAAATAACAACAAGAATAATAAGATAGTGAGGGAATATTAGTCCTCCACAACATATTTTGATAGCTTATTTTCATTTCTAGAATCCTCATTACATTTCCAAAACTCCTAGGTACACATACCCTTACTATTGCATAATTTCATCATTTACATCCTTCATTTAGCTTGCATTACTAGGTTTTGTGAGTTGAATGTTAAGTTGTCTTTTCCAAGATTTTTCTTGGTGGTGAACTCCTCAAAGCCTAAAAGAAACCCTCCTAGGTATTCCCTATTGATAATTGAATCACCCTTTGGGTTGATAGGCAATCCAATTTGGGATCCTAGGACATTCTCAAATGACCATAGGAAAATAGTGGTGTTCTATGACCTAGGTTATAAAGCATCACCATTTTAATACGGTTCAAGTAAATCCCCACACCTTGATTTCCTACATTCCACTTTGGGCTAGGTTCTCATTAGGATCCACTCCCATCACTCTCTCTAAAATTTAAACCCCAAGCTCATCACACCCTCTAATGAGTGTGACACAAAAACCAATGCAAAAATTGAACTTTTCCAATTTCAATGATAATTTCCCACAATGCATGTTTTCATATTTTTTTCACATTTTCCAATGTTCCATCTTTAAACCAACACTCTTTATAAGCTATAATTTTACCATTTTATTCATTCTAAGAAAAAATGGGTATGATAACCTCGTATATGTGAAAATTATTAAAAGTTAAAAAAGTAGACTACTACAACTTGAAATCCTACATAGAAAGAGATGGGAGGTTTAAACACCCCCTCAATCCATTTACTACCATTAAATTTTAAAGGAAATTACTAAATTAATTAAGAACAATAAAAATATCTCAAGTTCTTCTGAATTTGAAATGATAAATTATTGAAAAATGCCAAATGAGAGGTCACAAAAATGGCATGCACGATCCTGCCTGAATTCCTATCCCATAAAATGAGACCTCATTGAATTTTGATGAGAAATTATCTCCCAACAATAAAATATCTAAAATTCTTGAACCACCAAAAATTAAATAGGGAAAGTGGATTCCCCAATAGGCCTCTAGGGTTTTTCACCTAGAATCTGGTTGGTACAATGCCTCTTTTGCACTAAGTATTCTTGGTGTTCATTCAAATATTAGGGTTTTGAATAGGTGTGGTGTAAATGTGATGTGTGTGGAATGTGTCTAAAGGCTAGAAGTGGATAGATGAAAGCAAATATTAATGCAAAACCTAGAAAGTAAACTATGTTTGAAAACACATTGAGATATGCAAATGACCTAAGAAGATGAATAGAAATGTAAATGAAACAGAACAGAAAGCCAAAAATGAAAGAATGCACCTGGAAATATGTTGAATATTGGAATTAGGACTGGAAATGTTGCTGAGCCTGAAATTTTGGCCTACTGGGACACTTAGCCATTCTGGGTGACCTAGTCCTAGATCTGGAAAATTACACTAAAGCCCATTTTTGCCAAATAGGTGTCCAAATCTCAAAAAACCTCTGAAAAGAAGGTTCAGTGGGACTAGGTCTCCATTGTTGGTGAATTAGTCCCTTTCTAAATTTTTTAAAATCAGAAAGTGGAAATGGAAGCCCTCAGTCCGCACTTCGGTTCTTCATAGGTGTCCACTTCTGAAACTCTGATTCTCAGGCCTAAAAGTGAGTTTTTGTAGATTTTTTCCTTAGCCCACAAGGATATGTCTTCAAAAAGTCTTCAAAATTATCTTCAATAATCCACAAACCCTTAGAGTACCTAAATCTGCAAACACACAAAAGAAGAAGAAATGTTGATTGTTGGGGATTGGGGGTTTGCCTTGGTCAAACCCCTTTTGGATAATTAAATCAAATGATGCAATGAAACAAGAAAGCATGAAATGTGAAGTAATGGAATTAGTACCTTTCCATGATGAGAGATATTGAATTTATGCAATAATGGTTGTGGTTTCAGCCCTTGAATGCTTCAGAAAAGATGTCTTGTTGACCTAGGATGTCAAAACCCTAGCTTGCTTGAGAAGAGTGGTGAAGAGAAGAAGATAGGAGAAAATAAATTGAGGAGATGAAAAATGAGGGAAAAAACCATTATTTATACATGCTATGCCCTAATTCCCGAAAAATAACACATGATAGGCTGACCTTAGGGTTTTGGAGGCAATTTCCCATTAGAATATTGTGTTAATTTTGAATTTTATGCCAAGAGGGACTAGGTGGACCAAGGTGGGGGCCTAGTCCACTTGGAAAAAATCAAGTGCTGGTTGGGAATTAAGTGGTGTTTAATGATATTTAATGGGCTTGTATCCTAAAATACACTTAAGTCAGGCCGAAAAGTACATTAAGGGGCCAATTTAACATAAGAAAGAGTTGAATTAGTGACAGAAAGCCTAGGAAAGTGTGAAAATGTATTGAAACACCTTACAACACTTTGGCACAAGGCTTGGAAAGAGGTAAAAATGGGTTGTTTAGGTAAATTGTGATGAAAGGGTCCTAGAAAAGTGAGGAAATTTGTTACAACCGTTCACAATGCCTTTGCAAGACACCTTAGAATCTAGAAAAAATAGGACAAAAACCACAAGAAAGGGCCTAAATGAGTGAAAAGTGTCAAAGGTTACACTTTTTGGTGTTGCATTTAGCCCCCACTTTAGTGAGAGGATGAATTTGCTTCAAAAATCACACTAAAGTAGCCAAGTGAAGTCAAGGTGGATGGTGAAGAATGAGAACGACAAAGGAGATGGTCAAGCCTTCAAGATTTGATATTCTAGGTCAAATTGACATCAATGTCAAAGTCACATTCAAGGGTGAATGATATGCAAAAAAACAAGATACATGATCATGCAATGACAAGAACTAGAAGAGAAGAGAGGAAAGAAAGTAAAAAAGTTGGATCAAGCTTCGATTGTTTGTCTAGCTAGTTGTTGATCAGATCTAGACTGTTTGTCCAAAAAATAGTGTAGAAGTTCAAAGAAGTGGTTTAGTGAGAAAGTCATGCTATGTGTCAGCTTCCCACCGTATAATGAGAAATTCATGCTAGTGTGCTGGCTTCCAATTATCCTAACCATACCAAAGTTACCTCACTTGATAACTTTGATATGGCACCACAAATCTTTTGTAAATTCTTTTGAATTTGAATATTATGTAAAGATTTTATTAAAGGGGATTTTTATTTGTTTATGTAAGGTCTTCTTAGGGAGCATTGTGCCTAATATTTCCAAGAGAGGAAAAATCATGGTGCTAAATCATTATCCATGGGATACCTCATTCGCAATATGCCACTTTAGTTGATCGTACACTCTTGGAAGGCATCAAATGTAATGTCCCATTTTTCACGAGCATCAAAGTTGGGGGATTAGCCTATTTTCGTGACCCTTGTAGGCTAATAGTTCTGGATAGAGAGTTTCTCGGACGGGCACTTGGTCATCAATTTGCTATGTGGATCTCCAGAGTATGGTGACAGGGTGAATTTTTGCATTTGGCATGATACTGGTGCTTAAATTTATGATACTCACCTTTTATTTCACCATCCTTGGCCTAGAGGCCATGTGTTTTCAAAAGGAAGGGGTCACTTTATATTACGATGCGATGTCCTAATTCCTTCTTGAGGCGTGACATATGAAATACATTGTGTACCCTACTATCTACCGACAATTCCAACTCATAAGCCACCTTTCCTACCCGTCTGATGATCCTGAAGGGCCTGTAATATCATGGCTTGAGTTTCTCCGCACCACTCTTCTGGAGAGTTGACTGGCGGTAGGTCTGCAACATCAAATACACCATATCCCCAACCTCAAAATATTTCTTAAATATTCTCTGGTTTGCATACTGCTTTTGCTGATTCTATGCCTTCTAAATGTTCTCATGAAGAGCTCTCATAATATTCTGGTTCTCCTATAAAAGATCCCCAACACTGGGAAATCTACTGTCACTCAAAAAAAAACAAGAAAGTTGGGTGCCTCATACCCATATAATTCCATAAATGGGGACATCTGAATTGACATGTGGTGCGTGGTATTATATTAGTACTCACAAAGATGAATCCACTTCACCCAACCCTTTTTCTGTGCTGCTATATAGTTTCAGAGATATCCTCCCACCCATTTATTAACAATCTATGTCTATCCATCCATTTGCGGGTGGTAACTAGTGCTCAAAGTAATCTCAATCCCACATAGCCTGAATAGCTCCTTCTAGAAGTGGCTCAAGAACCAACTATCCCTGTCACTAATAATGTTTCGGGGTACCCCATGCAACCTGAATACCTCATGAAATTTTTTTTCTGCTACCTATGTAGCTGAATATGTAGTTGCTATCGAAAAGAAATGAGCGTACTTTGTGAGGTGATCAACAACTACATAGATACAGTCTCTACCCTAGGCTTTTAGCAAGCCCGTAATGAAGTCCATTGACAAGAATTCCCACTTCCTGTCAGGAATTCGAAGTGGCTGAAGCAAACTAGTAGGATAGGTGTGCTCCTGTTTATTCTACTAACAAACATGACACTCTCTGACATATCGAAGGACATCTGACTTGAGTCCTTTCCAAGTGAAACATTCTCGAACCTGCCTGTAAGTTTTGAAATACCCTAGATGTCCGACCATGGGTGCATCATGAAAGGCCCTCAATATTGTTTTCTTCATTTCTGATCCCGGGGTCAAGAAAATCCTTCCTTTGTAAATGATAAGATCATTTACAACTGAATATCTACTATCTTGCACCAAACCCTCAACGATGCCAGAAGCCCAAGAGTCTTTGGCATACTCTGCTGTTATCAGATGTCTCCAGTTCTCTGAAATCTATACTATGGAACTCAAATGTGGACGGCGAGACAAGGCATCAACAACCATATTCTAGGACCCTTTGACGTAGGCAATGTCAAAGTCATATGATTGCAATTTTCTCACCCACTTCTGCTAACGATCGTTGAGATCCCACTATCCTAGGAAATGCCTCAAGCTATTATGATTGGTATTAACACAAAATTTTTTGCCCACAAGGTACTGGCTGAATTTGGCCAACGCATGCATAATGGCCAACATATCCTTGTCATAGATGCTATAAATTCTCTCTGGTCCTCTTAACTTCCTGCTCTCGAATGCTATTGGATGCTTGTCCTGCATAAGGATGACGCCAATCCCTTCACCCGAATTGTCACACTGAAGCTCGAAAGGTCTAGTGAAATCTGGTAATGCAAGGACAGGACAAGTAGTCATCAGTTGCTTAAACTTCTCAAAACACTCTTGCGCCTCAAGAGTCCAAATGAATGCCCCTTTCCTTGTCAAGTCTATAAGTGGCATTGCATGACATGAATATCTACTGAAAAATCTATGGTAGAAGCCACACAAGCCCAAAAATCCTCTAAGTTGAGTAAGATTCTTGGGAGTAGGCCACTCTATAATAGCTCTGACCTTGTCAGGGTCCATACACACACCCTCTGCACTAATGATATGGCCCAAGTACAACAATTCTGACATACCCAGATCACATTTTGATTCCTTTGCATACAAGGACTCCCTACCAAGAATACCCAGTACCATATCCAGATGGGAAATACGCTCCTCCCAAGCCTTACTGTATACAAATATGCCATCAAAGAAAACAAGTACAAACCTCCTCAGCTGTGACTGGAAGACCCTGTTCATGGTGGATTGAAACGTAGTAGGGGCATTGGTTAGCCCAAATGGAATAACCAAAAACTCAAAGTGTCCGCAATGACAACGAAAGGCTATTTTCTCAATGTCCTTCTCCCTCACATGAATCTGATGATACCCCAATCTCAAATTTATTTTTGAAAACCAACGAGCACCATATAGCTCATCTATCAGATCATAAATCCAGGGAATAGGATACCTGTTTTTGATTGTCCTTTTATTCAAAAATTTGTAATCAATGCACATCCGCATATAAAGTGACCCCTTCATATTAAAGACACATGGTCCCTAGGCCGAGGATGGTAAAATAAAAGGTGAATATCAATAAATTAAGCAACAGTATCATGCCAAACACAACAATTCACCCTGCCACCATACTCTGGAGATCAACACTAAAGTTTGACGACGAAGTGCCCATCCAAGTGACCCTCTATCCAGAACCATTAGCCTACGAGGGTTGACATGATAGGCTAATCTACTGATGTACGAGTGCCTAATTAGAAGGGGAAATCACAGTCCACCCTCCCTGAAATTGCTTGTCCCCGAGCAATCTCAACTCTGGATGCTGTAAAATGTCCTCACTTTCCCATGTAGCATCCTCTACCGAAAAATCCTTCCATTTGAATAGTTCTGGATAGAGGGTTTCTTGGATGGGCACTTGGTTGTCAATTTTCTGTGTGGATCTCCAAAGTATGGTGACAGGGTGAATTATTGCGTTTGGAGTGATACTGGTGCTTAGATTTATGATATTCACCTTTTATTTCACCATCCTTGGCCTAGAGGCCATGTGTCTTCAAAAGGAATGGGTTACTTTATATTTTTTTAGTTACTATTCATTCATAAAGTGAAAAAAGAAATAACTTAAGTGAATAGTGCTCACTTTAATGAATAGTGATTTTAATGTAAAATTATAATTATTAAGAGAGAAATTTCGACCCTCTTCATGCATAGATGATTTTTCTTGTTGAAAACTTGGAAGTGTTGCTTTGGAGGAAGAAGGAGACTAGGGTTTCCTGATTTTGTTGTAGTGGGTGAGCTTGGTGGGGCTTGGTTCTTTGTTTGGAGCTGCTTGAGGGTGTGAAACACCACCTTAAGGTTGCTGATCAGTTATTGATGCTTCAGTTGGAGACCTGTGTTGCTGTTTGCAGGTTATTTCGAGCATATTACTAAGTGGTTTTGACTGCCATAGTCTTCAATAACGTTAGTACAAGAGCTGCTTGCTTTTCGTGGAGTTTTGGAGCTGTTTTGGAAAGCTACAGCCAACTGCACTTTTATGAGGGTTTGTGTCAGCGAAAGGAAAAAAAATGCTTTTCCTTGGCGGCTGCTATATTTCCTAAAGGGGGCGCCCTTATCCTAGAAGTCATCCCATGCTGGTTTTTTGTGGGAGAATTTTGTTATTCAAGAGTTGTGTGCACTTATTTGGGGGCAGGTACTCTAGCAAGTCACTATTCATAGTGCTTGTATGGTTGTAAGTAAAAATTATGGCATAAGGCGTATCTTTTAAAATCTGATGTAAGCCAACTATTTTATGTAATCTATTACGTAATGAAGAAATTATCTTTGGCTCTTAAATTGAGTAATTACTTGAGTTGTTTTCAATAGATTAGTTTATTAGAAGTTTCCAATTGTATGCATATGCTCTTTAGTACCATTTTGGCATTATTGGAAAACAAACTCTAAAACAAGAAGGAAGAAATTAAACTGAAACAAAATCAGACCTATAAACTCAGTGAGAAATAGATTAGCAGAGTGTTAGTACTCTACAATGGTATCATATCGATTTCCTGCCAACTTGTTGGGTAAGTTTCAACTGCAGTTTAGAAGTTTCAGTTGAACAACATGGCTATTTCCCGGAAGCAGTGGGATAAGAATATGGAGAAGCATAAACAAAGTGTGAAAGAGTTGGATGAAAATAAAAAAAGGATGAATGAATTGATTTCAGACCCTGCAAAATTAGATAGAGTAGTATGGTATATGGCTTCCATTTTTAAGAGGTCTACATTACAGAACGAAGTGAAGAAGAAACAAGAGGTCACTACAGTATCTAGAAGCCTCTACGATGAATTCTCAACAGTTAATGACCAGCATACAACTGATCCTATGGAGAGAAAAAATCAGACCTTAGAAGATCTACTTGTTGATGATTAAGTTGAAATTTCTAAGGCTGCTGTAGGGGAAAAGTACTTGATTCCTTTTGAAGATGAAGAAGAATTAGAACACGTGGGTGATGGGCCTAAAAAAAATGGTGAAAGTAACTTTCATATTTCTAATAATCCAATTTCTAAGTTAGAAGCTGATATGTCTGATGTTAATCCACTTTATGAGGTAGAGTTGCAGGATGATCATGTTGAAGGACATGCACATGAAGAAAGGGCCCCGTATGAAACCTATGAGGGTTTTGAGCTCCCTAAATTTTCTATATCAGCAATTGCCAATGAGACTATTGATCATTTTGAAGATGCCAATTCAGTTTATGTGCAAGGATTATCAATTCATGAATCGCATAGGTCTGAGTTGCAGGATCTAACGCGTGAGCTACCAATTGATTCTAGTATTGTTAGTGATGAGCCATTGATAGAGGTTGGAGTATTTTACCATGACTGTGTAGTGAGGAGTACCCATCACTTCTCCTTTAGTCCACACATGGAGGATTGGTTGACACATTGGTGTGCATTGGCTTAGAGTGTATGCCATCCATTTTGGGATGGAGAGTTACCATCTTTAGTATATGGAACTAGTGGCTACAAGTACCCAACTCAGTTTTTGGCGAGTGAGTGGTTGCAGGATCGATATTTAGTTTTCCAGCACGCTAATGTGTATCCAAAAAGTTTGACTGCTTCTTTGTCTCAGAGACTACTTGTGGGTACATGGTTACAGAGGGATTATAGTGTCAACAAGCATGATGGAAGAAGTGGATATCACATCCATGAGAGTTTAGGAGAGGTTATGGAGAGATGTTGTGTAATAGATGCTTCCAGATATTCTTACCTCCTCATGATGGATGGATGTGAGTTTTGTTTATTTTGGGATCCAAGTGGAGATAGAGTCAGCACTATCATTTGGATGGGTCCCAGTGCATTGCTTCACCACTTATGGTATGGTGGATTTAGGAATAGCATATACAACATCTTGAATAACACCCATCGGAAACTCACAACTTCACAATGAATATTGGCTCGTAGCTTGCAGCAGTACAAAGATAACATTTCAAGATGAACCTTACCATGAAGCAAAAATGAGAGGCCTGATGTTGTATCCAAAGGTATCTATGATGTGTTTGGGTTACAAGATGATAATTCAATAGAGAATTACCTAAAATCTATAGATGGACATGGGATTGAAGATGAGGTTATTGTTGATAAGGAAATCTTACAACATGAAAATAGTAGGGTGAATTTCTCGACTGATATTCACATCACTCAAGAAGTTATTATCAACACTAATAACAACTCTAATTTTCATGACCACAGGGATGAAACTTGGCATCAACATGAAAGGATAGTGATTTCACCAGGGAATGATGTTCCTATAGAGTTTTCACAGTTTGGTACTCGATATTTGGGTATTAATTATGCAATTTATAGAGATGATTCATGCCACAGTGAGTCTGATTTTTCATATCAGACCGTAGGAAACCAATCAAAAAATTTATTTAAGGGCAATGAATCCCAAGATCATGAGACAGGTGGATGTGCAAATGCCTTGGAAGGAGAAGTGCACAAAGATATTGACAAAATGACAGCTTCAACAATATCTTTTGAGCCATCCTATGAGGTACATAGCAGCAGTACCCTTGTTGATATTGTGTGTGAATTCGATAGCACATACGATGTTGATTATTAGTTAATGAACGATGATAATTCGACGTCTTATCATAGTGCAACTTCTAAATTAGAGAACTTGTACAGGAGTGATAAGTTCTAGGGTCCTCATCATGTGATAAGGCAACTTAAGGTCAATGACAGTATGATTTCTGTGACCATAGAGCATTTTGATGTTGCTTGTCAGATGCTGGCTACTTTGGGTGGGAGCACTCCTATGAAAGATGGGCACAATGATAGTAATTTTTCATTTGTGAAGTTTCATGCACTTCGAGAGGCAGTTGGAATTATGAAACATAATTACCTACAACTAATTGTGGACAAAGATTTCCTTCTCGAGTGGGGTTGCATCTGTCATAAGGAGTTGAAGGGAAAAGAAGAGGAGGTTGATGAGCTCACTTATGAGCTGGAGATGACTATGGATTTCTTGAAGAGTACTCAATTGGCCCTTCAAGAGTTACTATCATGGGACAAAGAGCTTACCATGGTATCGAGTTTGGCACAGTCTTCACCCTCTTCCAATGTAGTTCAGGTTTCCATGGCAGTAGTTGGTGAAGAACATATATCCATAGATTATGGTTGTGAGCAAATTGAGGATGTGGTTACTACATCCATCATGGTTTGAGGTGCGATTGATACAAATGGGATGAGTGCATCAGTTGAGAGTTTCAGAGAGCCATGTGTGGCACCGGGTTCTCCTGAGTTTAGTCCCATGATAGGTGATGTAGAACAAATCATCGATAGCTCTTGTGACATGGAAGTTGACTCAACAGAAAGTTATGTGTCAACTCATGACACTACTTCATCCACTTCACATGAGATATATAGAGCAACATCTAGTTGGGAGATTGGTTCCTATGTCAATTTTTTTCCCTCTCCTAGAAGCAAATCAGTCATTTCATTCCATACAATTGATTATGATTGGCACCTTGATGAGCCAATTCTGGAGTACAATTCAATGTATTGTTCTAGGGACTCAGAGTTGGATGATTCAGATCCACACAGAGTGTTTGCACAGTTTGTGAATAATCCCCTATTTGAGTTCGATGGTGGTTCGATTTATGATAATCCACTCTTCGAGTTGGAAGTCAATCATACTCCTGATACTAGTTCATGGTTGAGCAATAATCGTAATGTTTGGGATAGTCCTAGTGCATCAGGATTCCAAACAGGGCTCACAAAGGAGTTTAATAGTGTGTACCAGGTGAGGAATGCTTGCAGTTTGGACTTTGATCCACCTGTACATGACTCATATTCAATGCACAATCCTTGTGTGTAGGGTGATTTTCTTGGTGCAGTCAAGGGGAGTAACTCCTTACTGTGTCTAGAGTTACCATCTTCAGAAGGTGGGACTAGAGGCTACAAGTACCTGACTCAGTTGTTTGTAGGGGATTACTTGCAGGGACAACAATTAGTTATCCATCGTGCTAATATGTATCTGTCAGGGTTTGCTACTTTAATTCCATAGGGATTTCCTACGGATACATGGTTATAGGGTGATTACGGTGTTAGAAGACATGATGGTTGGATTGGTTATCACTTTCATGGGTGTTTTGGAGAGACAGTAAAGAGATGTTGTGTTGCGGATGTCTCTAGATATGTTTGTCTCTTCATGATAGATGGATCTGAGTTCAAGTTGTGTAGAGATCCATGTGGTGACAGGTCTGGCACTGCAGTTGGATGGGTTTCGATAGGTTGCTTCACCATTTGTCAACATGGTAAAGTTGTGATCAGATTTGCACAGAGGAAGTCAGGGGTTATCAGACATGGCAGACTTTCATTCTGGTGTTGGGATCTAGGGATATCTGGCACAATTGCATTTATATTGCTGCTTCCAGAGTTAGTTAGTGATGCATGGGACATTTTACAGTTCTTCTTTTCGGCCTTCCAAGGAGTGAGGTTTCTTTGCAGTAGAGATTGCTTGGGGACAAGCAATTTCAGGGAGGGCGGACTGTAATGTCCCCTTTTTCACGAGCATCAGAGTTGGGGGATTAGCCTATTTTCCTGACCCTTGTAGGCTAATAGTTATGGATAGAGGGTTTCTTGGACAGGCACTTGGTCATCAATTTTCTGTGTGGATCTCCAGAGTATGGTGACACGGTGAATTATTGCGTTTGGCATGATATTGGTGCTTAAATTTATGATACTCACCTTTTATTTCACCATCCTTGGCCTAAAGACCATGTGTCTTCAAAAGGAGGGGTCACTTTATATTTTTCAGTTATTATTCATTCATAAAGTGAAAAAAGAAATAAATTAAGTGAATAGTGCTCACTTTAATGAATAGTGATTTCAATTTAAAATTATAAGTATCAAAAAAGAAAATTTTGCCCTTTTCATGCATAGATGATTTTGCTTGTTGAAAACTTGGAAGTGTTGCTTTGGAGGAAGAAGGAGAATAGGGTTTCTTGATTTCTTGTAGTGGGTGAGCCTGGCGGGGCTTGGTTCTTCGTTTGGAGCTGCTTGAGGGTGTGAAACACCACCTTAAGGTTGCTGATTAGTTATTGATGCTTTAGTTGGAGACATGTGTTGCTGTTTGTAGGTTATTTCAAGCATATTATTGAGTGGTTTTGACTGCCATAGTCTTCAATCACGTTAGTATGAGAGCTGCTTGCTTTTCATGGAGTTTTGGAGCTGTTTTGGAAAGCTATAGCTAGCCGCACTTTTATGAGGGTTTATATCAGCCAAAGGAAAAAAATGCTTCTCCTTGGTGGCTGATATCTTTCCTAAAGGGGGCACCCTTATCCTAGAAGTCATCCCATGCTGGTTTTTGGTGGGAGAAGTTTGTTATTCAAGAGTTATGTGCATTTATTTGGGGATAGGTATTGTAGCAAGTCACTATTCATAGTGCTTGTATGGCTGTAAGTAAAAATTATGGCATAAGATGTATCTTTTAAAATCTGATGTAAGCCAACTATTTTATGGAATATATTATGTAATGAAGAAAGCATATTTGGCTCTTAAATTGAGTAATTACTTGAGTTATTTTTAGTAGATTAGTTTATTAGAAGTTTCCAATTGTATGCATATGCTCTTTAGTACCATTTTTGTATTATTGGCAAACAAACTCGAAAACAAGAAGGAAGAAATTAAACTAAAACAAAATCAGACCTATAAACTCAGTGAGAAACAAATCAACAGAGTGTCGGTACTCTACATCAAACCCAATGACACCACCAAGAAGAGAACACATCACAAGAAAAAGAAAAATCACACCATGAAATTTTGTAAAATATTTTGTCTATGTATGCCCCCACTTTAAAGTGGTTTCTACACCATCACTGTGAGAAATTTCTTTAAATTAGCCAAGGATAGGTGAAAGAAGACATGAGAGCTAATTTGGAAAGCCCTATGCCAAGTCTTATGTTTTCGAATTAAGCTACATCATGAAGAGGGGATATTATGTCAGATGAGAGTCAACTTAAGATGTGTCATCCACATCCCAAGCTTGTTCTTATAATTTTATGAAAGGTTAATGAATAGTCAAGATAGACAACAACAAGTGACATACAAGGACAAGGCTTTTGAACCACTTACCCCCACTTAGTGCAGAACAAAGGTGAACTTGGAATGGATGATGGTATGCTGCTCCTCGTGAGGGATGTAAAACATGCAATAGTGAGTATGCTATGATCCTAAAACTATTACATGGAAAGGAGCATCAACTAATGTTATTTATGTGGATAAGTAAACAAAGTTTCAACAAAGTTAGCCTTGATGGTATAGACTTTGTCATAGATGTTAGTAATGTCATTGTAACTTGGTTGATGTGAAATGTTGGTCTTAGGTAGGTGACAGATGAGTTCGGGTGTGTTTGGATTTTGTTTCTTGTGTGATGGTGGGTAAAGAAGAAGAGGATTCTTAGGATGGCCCATGAGGTATGTAGGAGGTTCATTGATCGAGGGTGATCGAATGGACACTTGCATATGCATAACCTTGGCGAGCTTGGTTTGATGTATGTATAAGAAAGGGAAATCTAGTATCATCGTGGTACCATCACCCAAGGAAGACATGTTACTATTATGTGGAAGGAGCTCAAAAATGTTGTTGTCTTCTTGTACAATGGTTTTGTGTTCTTGTTTATTGATAGGGGGGAGAGGAGGAGACAACTCTAGTTGAGTGTCTAAAGTCACTTTATCTTGTGCCATAGTATCCATCCTAGTAGGAGAGCTGGTAAGAGGTTCATCACAGTTTATGGTTAGAAGTAGTGAAGTAGCTTCATCAAAAATATGGGAGATAGCTAGAGAAGGACTTATTTGGTTAAAGAGGTCTTCCCAAATGGTAGGGGCATGAGGAAAAGGAGGAAGAAGATTCCCACGAGTCTTGTTAAGGGTAGATTCTAACACAAAACCATATTTGACACATCGAGGGTGGATAGTAGGAGAAGGATAATTTTCATGGTTAGAGAGTCTAGGTAAGGTGATTTTTAGGAAACTGTCTATGATTTCATTTTCGTGTGCTAAAATATCTTCCCAAAGGGGATGAGGAGAAGAAAAAACAAGACCTTCATGATTATCAATGATTGTACCTTATTTTTCCAAGATACCTTCGTCACTCAAGGGAGAGGTATCAAGAGAGGAATAATTATGAACATTAGGATGGTCTATGTTTGTATTGGCTTCTAACATGCCATCCTCACAAATAGGAGAGATATAAGGTAGCGTAAAATTTTAAGACAATATCAACTTTTTCATTTGCTAGACTCTCATAAATAGGGAATGCATTGAAGGAATGATTAACATGTTTATGTACTAAATTTTTCTTTGAAATTTTGGAAAGAATTGAAACTAACATGTTGAAATGCAATGTAAAAACTTAAAATGAAATACAATTTTCAGATGTCAAACAAGGTAGTTTGTTGATTACTCTATGCAATGATCTAAAAATGAAATATTATAATTGTAAAATTGAAAATGTGCAATGCATGAAATGAGCTAATTTAGGCTAGATTTAATGAAATGCTTGTTAAAAAAACACAACCAATTGATACAGATAGGTAATGGGAGAAAACAAAAGCCTAAAAATAGAGTTTTTAGCTCTGTAAAAGGCAGTTTCAGAGGCCTAAATGGACTAAGTTGCCCAGGGTGGAAACTTAGTCCACTTGGTGATTTTTTTGAGAATTTGCAAAATATTTTGATGGATTGGGGTGGTTTATGTGTTGGGTGATGCAGACCTAAGATGAAAGTGCAAAATTTTAAAATTTTTCAATGATCTAAGGGGCAAAAATGCAACCTATATGCACTTTCACTAATGAAAAATTGGAAACCCTAGAATGCAACTTAATTAATGCAAAGTGCAATGCAAGTTAATCTTAGGATAATGATGGAATCCAAATCAGAAAAGAAGGGGGTAGGAAAGTCAAGCTCACTAAAATGAACCACCAAAAATGAAATAGGGAAAGAGGATTCCCCAATAGGCCTCTAGGGTTTTTCACCTAGAATCTGGTTGGTACAATGCCTCTTTCGCACTAGGTAATCTTGGTTTTCATTGAAATATTAGGGTTTGGAATAGGTGTGGTGTAAATGTGATGTGTGTGGAATGTATCTAAAGGCTAGAAGTGGATAGATGAAAAAAAATATTAATGCAAAACCTAGAAAGTAAACTATGTTTGAAAACACATTGAGATATGTGAATGAACTAAGAAGATGAATATAAATGCAAATGAATCAGAAAAATAAAATAAAATAGAAAGCATGCATCTGGAAATATGTTGAATACTAGAATGAGGATTGGAAATGTTGTTGAGCCATAAATTTTGGCCTACTGGGACACTTACGTCATTCTGGGCGACCTAGTCCCAGATCTAGAAAAACTACACGAGAGCCCGTTTTTGCCAAATGGGTGTCCAAATCTCCAAAAACCTCTGAAAAGAAGGTTCAGTGGGACTAGTCGCCATTGTTGGTGACCCAGTCCACTTCCGAATTTATAAAAAATAGAAAGTGGAAATGGAAGCCCTCGGTCTACACTTTGGTTCTTCACAAGTGTCCACTTCTGAAACTCTGATTCTCGGGCATGAAAGTGACTTTTTGTAGATTTTTTCCTTAGCCCACAAGGAGATTTCTTCAACAAGTCTTCAACCTTATCTTCAATAATCTGCAAAACCTTAGAGTACCTAAATCTGCAAACACACAAAGAAGGAAGAAGAAATGTTGATTGTTAGGAATTGTGGGTTTTCCTTGGTCAAACCCCTTCTGGATAATTAAATCAAACGATGCAATGAAACAAGAAAGAATGAAATGTGAAGTAATGGACTTAGTACCTTTCCATGATGAGAGATCTTGAATTTCTACAACAATGGTTGTGGTTTCAACCCTTGAATTCTTCAGAAAAGATGTCTTGTTGACCTAGGATGTCAAAACCCTAGCTTGCTTGAGAAGAGTGGTGAAGAGAAAAATATAGGAGAAAATGAAACCAAGGAGATAAAAAATGAGGGGAAAAAACCTTATTTATACATGCTATGCCCTAGTTCCCCAAAAATAACACATGATAGGCCGACCTTAGGGTTTTGGAGGCAATTTCCTGTTAGAATTTTGTGTTAATTTTGAATTTTATGCCAAGAGGGAATAGGTGGCCCAAGGTGGCGACCTAGTCCACTTGGACAAATTCAAGTAGTAGTCGGGAATTAAGTGGTGTTTAATGATGATTAATGGGCTTGTCTCTTGAAACACACTTAAGTTGGGCCTAAAAGTACATTAAGGGGCCAATTTAACATAAGAAAGGGTTGAATTAGTGATGGAAAGCTTAGGAAAGTGTGAAAATGTATTGCAACACCTTACAACACTTTGGCACAAGGCTTGGAAAGAGATAAAAAGAGGGTTTTTAGGTAAATTTTGATGAAAGGGTCCTAGAAAAGTGAGGAAATGTGTTACAACACTTCACAAAACCTTTGCAAGACACCTTAGAATCTAGACAAAAGAAGCCAAAAATCACAAGAAAGGGCCCAAATGAGTGAAAAGTGTGAAAGGGTACACTTTTTTTGTGACACAATGCTCAAAGAAGGTTTTTATTGTTCTCTATTTGTTTTTCTCTCACAAAATAATATATAACAATACAACCCCTTTCCCCTTTTTACCCATTTTCAAAACCAATTAAAATATTGATAAAAATGCATTTTCCTCATTTCTTAATTTAGTTCCCTCAACTATTCCCACAATTCTATTCATTCACCCAATTCATTTCAAAACATATTTTAATATATGATTCAACCTTTAAATCCATTTGAACACAAAAATTGAACTAATTTTGCAAGAAATTGAAATTGAAATATTTGAACACGCAAAATTCACCAGGCTTTCACAATAGGGTTACATAATTCGTAATCATACCAAATCTGACTAACATGGTAAAATAATAGGAAAATCATACTCAAATTGAGTATGACGGTTTAGGTTAACAAATTGGCTAATGTGACTCTCCCATATAACCACCATCGAGGAATAACTCAGACCTATGAAGCCAAGTGGAAAAACTCCCTATACCTGTATCCACTCAAAAAATTTCAAGTGTACTTGTGCATATATATAATAGCTAAAGCACATACATTTTTTTGAATGGGGTATTGTAGTGTAGTAAACTACATACCCTTGTATTTTCACACTTTTTTGGGCCCGCCTTGCTTTATTTATGGCTTAATTAGGTCCTATTTTGCATCCACAAGCCTAATAAACTCTATATTTTTATGGAAAATCCTTAAAAACCTTAAAAGACAAATGATCATTTAATGTTTATATCTATGTTTCCTTGATTTGTGGAATAAGACTAAAATGCCACTTAGGGCATATTTTTCCTCCATGGGTCTTGGGACCCTAGTTTTGAAACCTATAAATTAGGTCCCTTTTTGGAGTCTGTGCCATGAGATTTGATCCTTGGGACTAAGACACCACCTAGGGAATCTTAGTCCTCCTAGGATTATTTTTGGGGTCCAATTTCAAAATTGGGTGGGAATTAGCCTCCTTTAATTAATTATTTCATATGCTAGCTTGTTGTGGTGTAATTTTGAGATATTAAGCATGAATAAGTATAAATGCTGTAAGGTTCCTTCACTCATTTTCATATAAGAAAGTTGTGAGAGAATCTATTCTAGCAAAATTGAGTCCACAAAAGCATTCAAGAGCAATTCATCAAGTATTTGGTTCCATTATCAAGATTCAAGCATCATGTCAAGGGTTTAGTGCATCCATTCATGTTGTTGAGCCAAGATTGTGGATGTAGCATTGAAGATATATTTACAACCATTGTTCACATCAAATCTAAGGATCTAATATCTACATTCATCATGGCCACTACATGTTAGATTGCATATTTTATTCACAAGACATCATCCAAGGTGATATCATTTACATATTTCATGTTTCATGCTCCATTTCATTCATTTCACCATTTGGTTCAATTACCTACAAGGGGTTTGACCAAGGAAAACCCCCATTCATTAACAATCAACAAGTTTTCCCATCTTGCATGTTTGTAGATCTAGGTTGAAGTCTTGAAGATCATTTGGAGTGCAAAGTTGTAAAAGTTGCAAAGTTGCATTACAAAGTTGTCATGTTCACAGAAACTCACCTACAAGTCAGATCTGGAAGTTTCAAGACCTCAGATCTGGGGAGAAGTAGGTGCAAACCCTAGAGCTTAGGACCACATTCAGATATTTTAGAAAATCAGAATGGGGATAATACACCACCTTGGGCATCTTAGTCCTCCCAAGCATATCTTTCAGAGATTCTTTTAGATCTAGTTTCAACATTCAAAGATTCTGTATTTGCCTTGAAAAATAGTAGCAGGACTAATACGCCATCTTGGGCATCTTAGTCCTCCAAGGCATATTTTGATAGCTTCTTTGTATTTCCAGAATCCTCACATCATCTCCAGACTTCCTAGGTACATATACCCTAACTTGGCATTGCTTAATTTCATCATTTGATCTCATTATTTAGCTTGTATTGCTTAATTTTGTAGGTTGAATGCTTATTTGTCTTTTACAAGCATTTGCTTGGTGGTGAACCCCTTAAAGTTGAAAAGAACCCATTCATAGGTCCTACTAATTGTTAATTGACTCACCTTGTGAGGTTGTTAGTCAATCCAATTAGGGTGAACCTAGGACATTATTGAATGATAATAGGAGAAAAGTGGTGTTCTATGACCTAGGTTATCAAGAACCCATTTTCCTATTATTCATTTTGGTGAACCCAAATTTTTCTTTTTAGAGCATTCATTTTCTGATTTGGAGTCCTTTAAAGTCCTAGATCTAGGTTGCATTCATTCTTGCATTACATTTTGCATTAGTGAAATTGCATCTAGGGTTTCTTTTCTTCACATTAGTGAAAGTGCATCTAAGTGGCATTTTTACTTTCTTGCATCATTTCATTTCATTGAAAAATTGAAAAGTACATTGTTCATCATCCTAATTACATTTAGGAACAATTTTATTACATTCAAAATTAAAATTTTTTTAATTCACTTTTGCATCCAGTTTCTTGTCATTAGTTACTTTTTCTAGTCTTCATTTACACAAATTTTTGTTTCTCAACATAAGGTACCTAGGTAGGCAACTTGGGAACACTGTTAACAACTCAAAATTTTCCATTTTTTTGAAAAATACCTCTACTAGGAAAAAAATGCCCTTCCTAGCATCTTAGTCCCTCTGTAGGTGTTTTCCCTGAATCTTGTTTGAGTTAATTGCACTCTATTCCAGTTTCTGGAACCTTCAAATTCCTTCAGTAGAACCAAGACACCCTTATTGGTGTCTTAGTTCCTTTTGACTTTGAAGTTCCATTTTTTAGGGTTTAAATCTCCTTTCTATGCTCCTATTTGATGCCATTGGTTATCTGTTTCAGTGGGTTGAATTTTAGTTTCATGCATTTTAATAAATATAGCTTAAAGTGGTTCATTCCATACATTTCTTAATTCCAAATTTGCATTTGCAACATTCCATTTCTCAGATCATTGGATAGTGTAATCAGTAAATTACCTTATTTCAAATCTAGAAATTTCATTTCACTTTAAGTCATCACATTTCACTTTCTTTACTTTTCCATGATAACATGTTTTATTTCAAGAGACGTGGATTTGATATTGTTAAAAATGGATTGCATAAGTACAAAATCCCATATTATGAGCTCAATTTAGATTACACCAATGAAGTCATGAAGAAACATGTTAATCACCAAACCATTGACACAGTCATTAATCTTGCATTGCCCATTGGTGAGGATGTTAGTGTAGACAATCATAACAATCAAACTTTTTCTTCTCTTGATACCTCTCCTCTGAGTGACAAAGGTATCTTGGTGAAAGAAGATACACGCATTGAAAGTCTTGGTTGTCCCTCTCCTCATCCCCCTTTTTAATTTATTAGAAAACAAGAAGATGAGATCATAGAAACACTTCTAAACATCACCTTACCTAGTCTCCATTCATCCCAAGTCCCTGCGAGAATTTTTTAGTGAAAGAGGATGATATCATAGATAGCCATGACAATCAAAATTTCCCTTCTCCTAATATCCCTCCTCAATGCCAAGAGAATAGGTTGGTGTTAGAAGAAGTACCTATTGAGAGTCATGAGAATCTTGTCCCTCCCTTCCGTAATGCTCCTACCATTTAGAAAGATCTATTTGAAAATCACAGTTGTCCCTCTCTTGATGCCTCCCCTAGTTGTGATGAAGCTTGTTTACAAAATATAACCATGGAATGTGATGAAAATATTACAAGCACTCCTACTAGGGTAGATGGTATAACATAAGAGAATGAGACCTTAGAGAAAAAGGATAAAGTCATGAACAATCATAACAACCAAATAGAGCCTTCTCCTAATAGCTCAACTATTTATAAACAAGAAAATTCAACAAATGATTTAACTCACTTACTTGTGATGAAGTCATTTTAGAAGAGCCAACCTTTGAAGGTTATGAACATTTGGTTTGTAGTTCTCCTAAAAAATCTCCTACTAAGGAAGATACCATGGTGCAAGAAAATGAAAAAATTGACAATATTAATTACTTAGATGAAGATGATGAAGTAACATCTGACTCCTCTTCGCTAAGAGATCATGAAAATAATGATAAATATTATGAGATTATACACATTAGATATCTCTTGGAGTACTCTTTCGAGCCTAAACTTATCCTTTATCCACCCTCGCAAAAACCACAAGTTAAAAACACACCTATCCTTATCCTCGAACTACCTAAGAATAATGTTTTGTAGAAAGTGAGTTATAATACCATTGCTCATACATACAACACTACCTGAACAATTCACAAATAAGACAAACACCTTCAACATCCCTCCCATTGCCTAATCCTATCTTGCCTAGTCCCCCTTATTTTCCTTTGAATAGTGGAAAGGAGTATGATCTCGTTGGACAACTTAAGAATACTCCCACAAAGATATCCCTCTGGGACTTGATTCATAATTCACCTAACTATCACAGTATGCTTCAAAATTCTTTACAACAAGTTACTATCCCTTGTAATGTGCAGCCAAATGACATAGTGGCCCTAATAAATGGAATGAATGCTGATATTATTTTCCACCAAAGTGAGCTCTCTGCTTTGGAAGTGAAAAATCAATACGATGATTTCATGAGCATAGCTCTATACAATACCAAAGGGATAAAGTGAACCCTTTTTGACAATGGCTCAACCTTAAATGTGTGTAGTACAAGCCTTTTGGATAAGCTTTGTGTTGATAAAGAAAAAATTCAACCCGACTCTTTATCTTTTAAGGGATTTGATAATGTGGGAAATAAATCACTTGGAGTTATCACTTCATCTATTATAGTTGGAAAGGCTACTTCAAAAACCCCTATCCATGTGATGCCCCATGATCTTTCCTATAATATTCTTTTGGAAAGACCGTGGATTCATAAGATGCATGCGGTGCCTTCTACACTTCATCGTAAAATGAAGTATGTCTACAATAACAAAGTGTAAACATTGGATACTGATAATGAGCCTTACAGTGTATTACAACTTGAGAAAAACAAGTAAAACACCTTGAAAACATTAACACCAACTACACAAGTGGAACCCGCACAACAAAAAGACAAAGAAAAACACATTGGAGAATAAAAGATCATAAAAAATATTCAGACAAGGGAAAAGAAAAAGCAGTAATGTAAATAAAAAAATTGGAAGACCCTTAGAAAGCATCCACATCAACCAATTTAGTAGAAAAGGAAAATTACACAACAAATTTTGACAAAATTAATCATGAACAACCACTGAATCAAAAATAAATGGAGAAAATTTATGGAAAAGGTTATGAAATGATGAAATAAATTGGTTATATTGGAAAAGGATGTGGTGCTAGAGAACAAGGTATCCATGTCGCTATAGAACCCCACACACAAGAAATATCTAGTGGTCTTAGTTACTGTCCCTTGAAAGACACAAACACGCCTTCAATTAATATCAACACTATCACAAAATATTCTCCTAAGCCGAATTTAATAGTAGTGCATCCTGAGCTAATAGATACTAGTGTTCTTGATTCTCATCCTTTGCAAGAAATGAAACAAACAACAAAATATTCTCTTAACATTATTTCCATCACACAAAACACAATTTATGATTTGAATTCATTATATTTTACACCCTCCTATAAAGGAGAGAATAAAATCTCACAATCTAAGCAGTCTTGTGTAAGTATGACACCTAATACTAATCACGAGAAATATTTGTCACAAAATAAAATAACAAATCCTACTATTGATCAAGAGAGTATCTTGAGAAGACTCCTCCAAGATCGTCTGATATCTCTCGTTTCAAGAACATGAAATAAATTCTAAGTTACAAGAGTTCATTTTGTATATATCATAGAGTTCATGGTCATGCGACTAATGACTGTAGGGTTCTAAAAAAAAAAATTAAACACCTTAAGGACTGTGGTGGTCTCTCTTGGGTTGAAGCGCCTAATTCCTCTTTTCATTTTGGCTCATCCTTGTCCTACACTAAGTGGGGGTAAAGGGTTAGATAGCCTTGTCCTCGTATGCCATTTATCATTGTCTCTTTTTGACTAATTGACCACCTTTCATGTAAATGGAAGAGCAAGCTTGGAATGTGGGTGATAGGGCTTAAGTTGGCTCACATGTGAATTTTTGGGGGGTAACCCTTTTTCTTTTCATGATGGAGCTTATCAGAAACATATGAATTGGCATAGGTCTTTCAAAACAAGACCCCATGTATTCTTCTACTTTAAATCAATTGCTCACAGAAATGGTGTTAGAAACCGCTTTAAAGTGGGGGCATACATCGACACTCATGTTTCATTGTGTGATTTGATTTCTTCTTGTGATGCGTTCCTTTTCTTGGTGGTGTCATTAGGTTTGATTTCCTCCTAGAGTGTGATATTTCTTTGACTTTTCCTCTCTTGGAAACATTAAGCACAATGTTCCCTAAGAAGAGAACTTGCATGAACTAAGAAAAATACCTTTGAACATCTCTTTTATGTGCATTTTCTTTCATCCTTATTATAGTCATGGGGGTATGACATTGGTATGGACTTCTTGGGGCTCACCTAGTGGACACTAGTGCCCACTAGCCCTTGTGAGAATGCACTTTTGTTTGTATAGTGGACAATGCGTTCCACTTGTAAACCTTTTTGGACAAAAAACCTAGACTCAATCCACCGCGTTGGATAGCTAGTTGAAGCTTGATTTGTGGCATTTTCCTTTTTTGTTTTTGTTTTTCTATCCTTGATGGTGTATGTTGACAATCTAGTTATTGTTTCATATATCATCTACATGTGTGTTACTTTGTGCCAATGTTGGTTTGTAATAGGATCTCAACCTTGGGAACTTAATCACCCCTCTTGATCATTTTCATCCTATCTTACTAACATTGGTACACTTGAACGCTTGTTGATTGCGTGGATGACTACTTTAGTGTGAGTTTGAAGCAAGTTCATCCTATCACTAAAGTGGGGGCTAAATGTAGTGTAGTAAAATGCATACCCTTGCATTTTCACACTTGTTTGGGCCCGCCTTGCTTTATTCATGCTTCTTTATGGCTTAATTAGGTGCTATTTTGCATCAACAAGCCTAATAAACTATATATTTTTATGGAAAATATCAAAAAACCTCAAAAGATAAAAGATCATTGTTTATGTGTCCTTGATTTTTGGATTGGGACTAAAACACCACCTAGGGCGTCTTTGTCCTCCATGGGTCTTGAGACCTTGATTTTGAAACCTCTCAATTAGGTCCCTTTCTGGAGTCTATGCCTCAATATTTGAGTCTTTGGACTAAGATTCCATCTAGGGAATCTTAGTCCTCCTAGGCTTATTTTTGAGGTTCAATTTTAAATTTGGGTGGGATTTAGCCTCTTTTAATTAATGATTTCATATGTCATCTTGTTGTGGTGTAATTTTGGGATATTAAGCATGAATAAGTATAAATACAAGGTTCCTTCACTCATTTCATCTAAGAAATTTGTGAGAGCATCTCAAGTAGCAAAATTGAGTCTGCAAGTGCATTGAAGAGAAATTCATCAAGTATTTGGAGCCATTATCAAGATTCAAGCATCATGTCAAGGGTTTAGTGCATCCATTCATGTTGTTGAGCCAAGATTGTGGATGTACCATTGAAGATCTATTTACAACCATTATTCACATCAAATCCAAGGATTCAAGATATACATTCTCCATGGACACTACATGGTAGCTTGTAGATTTATTCACAAGACATCATCCAAGGTGATATCATTTACATATTTCATGTTTCATTCTCCATTTCATTCATTTCATCATTGGTTTAATTACCTACAAGGGGTTTGACCAAGGAAAACCTCCATTTACTAAAAATAACCAAGTTTTCCCATATTGCATATTTGTGTTTGTAGATCTAGGTTGAAGTCTTGAAGATCATTTGGAGTGCAAAGTTGTAAAGCTGCATTACAAAGTTGTCATCTTCATGGAAACTCACCTGCAGGTTAGATCTAGAAGTTTTAGGACCCCAGATCTACGAAAAAGTAGGTGTAGACCCTGGAGCTTAGGACCACATTCAAATGTTTAAAAATTTAAAATAGGACTAATACAACACCTTGGGCATCTTAGTCCTCCCAAGCATATCTTTTAGAGATTATTTTAGATCCAATTTCGACATCCGAAGATTTTGTATTGTCCTTGAGAAATAGGAGCGAGACTAATATGCCATCTTGGGTGTCTTAGTCCTCCAAGGCAAATTTTGACATCTTCTTTGCATTTCCAAAATCTTCACATCATCTCTAGAATTCCCAACTAGACATGCCCTAACTTGGTGTTGCTTAATTTCATCATTTGATCTCATTATTAGCTTGTATTACTTGATTTTTTTAGGTTGAATACTTATTTGTATTTTCCAAGAATTTACTTGGTGGTGAACCCCTTAAAGCTAAAAAGAACCCCTTCCCAGGTCCTACTAATTGTGAATTAACTCACCTTGTGAGGTTTTTAGTCAATCCAATTAGGGTTCCTAGGACATTATTGAATGATAATAGGATAAAAGTGGTGTTCTATGACCTAGGTTATCAAGAACCCATTTTCCTATTGTTCATTTTGGTGAACCCAAGTTTTTCTTTTAAGAGAATTCATTTTCTGATTTGGATTCCTTTAAAGTCCTAGATCTAGGTTGCATTCATTTTAGGATTGCATTTTGCATTAGTGAAATTGCATCTAGGGTTTCTTGCCTTTGCATTAGTGAAAGTGCACCTAAGTGCCATTTTTAATTTCTTGCATCATTTCATTTCATTGAAAAATTGAAACATGCATTGTTCATCATCCTAATTACATTTAGGAACATTTTTATTAAATTCAAAATTAAAAAAAATGCATTCACTTTTGCATCCAATTTCTTATTATTAGTTACTTTTTCTAGCCTTCATTTGCAAAAAAAATTGTTTCTCAACATCAGGTCCCTAGGTAGGCAACATGGGAACACTGTTAACAACTTAGTAATTGTTGTTTTTATGAAAAACCCTCTACTGGGACAAAAACGCCCTTCTTGGTGTCTTAGTCCCTCTATAGGTTTTTTGCCCAGAATCCTATCTAAGTTGATTGCATTCTATTCCTGTTTTTGGAACCTTCAAATTCCTTCAATAGGATGAAGACGCCCTTACTGGCATCTTAGTCCCTGTTGAATTTGAAGTTCCAATTTTTAGGGTTTAAATCTCCTTTTCTATGCTCCTATTTGATGCCATTGGTTATCTGTTTCAGTGGGTTGACTTTCAATTTCATGCATTTTAATAAATCTATCTTAAAGTGGTTCATTTCATACATTGCTTAATTCCAAATTTCCAAATTTGCATTTGCAACATTCCATTTTTTCAGATCATTACATAGTGTAATGAGTAAATTACCTTGTTTCAAATCTGAAAATTTAATTTCACTTTAAGTCATCGTATTGCACTTTATTTACTTTTCCATGATAGCATTTTTTATTTCAAGAGATGTGGCTTTGATATGGTTAAAGTGGATTTCATAAGTACAACATCCCCTCTTATGTGTTCAATTTAGATTACACCAATATGGTCATTAAGAAACATGTTAATCACCAAACCATTGAAACAATCATTAATCTTGCATTGCCCATTGGTGAGGATGGTAGTGTAGACAATCATAACAATCATACTTGTTCTTCTCCTGATACCTCTCCTCTTAGTGATGAAGGTATCTTGGTGAAAGAAGATACAAGCATTAAAATTATTGATTGTCCCTCTCCTCATCCCCCTTTTGAAGATATTAGAAAACAATAAGATGAGATCATAGAAAAATTTCTAATCATCGCCTTACCTAGTCTCCATTTATCCCTTCCTTGTGAGAATTTTTTCATGAAAGAGGATGATATCATAGATAGCCATGACAATCAAAATTTCCCTTCTCCTAATTACCATCCTTGATTCAAAGAGAATAGGTTGGTGTTAGAAGAAGCACCTATTGAGAGTCATGAGAATCTTGTCCCTCCCTTCCCTAATGCTTCTACCATTTGGAAAGATCTATTTGAAAATAATAGTTGTCCCTATATTGATGCCTCCCCTACTTGTGATGAAGCTACTTTACAAAATCTAACCATGGAATGTTATGGACATCTTACAAGCTCTCATACTAAGGTAGATGGTATAACACAAGAGAATGAGACCTTAGAGAAAAAGGATAAAGTCATGAACAATCATAACAACCAAATAGAGCCTTCTCCTAATATCTCCACTATTGATTAACAAGAAAATTAAACTATTGATAACTCCCTTACTTGCGATGAAGTAATTTTAGAAGAACCGACCTTTGAAGGTCATGAACATTTGGTTTGTAGTTCTCCTAAAAAGTCTCCTACTAGGGAAGATACCATAGTGCACGAAAATGAAAAAAATGACAATAGTAATTACTTAGATGAAGATGATGAAGTAACATCAGAATCCTCTTCACTAAGAGATCATGAAAATAATGATAAATCTTCTGAGGTTATGCACATTAGATATCCCTTGGAGTACTTTCCCGAGCCTAAACTTATCCTTTATCCACCCTCACAAAAATCACAAGTTCAAAACAAACCTGTCCTTATCCTCGAACCATCTAAGAACAATGTTTCGCAACAACTAAGTTATAATACTGTTGCTCATACATACAACACTAGGAAAAATTCACAACCAAGACAAACACCTTCAACATCCCTCCCATTTCCTAATCTTATCTTGCCTAGTGCTCCTCGTTTGCCTTCGAATAGTGGAAAGGAGTATGATATTTTTGAACAACTTAAGAATTCTCCCGCAAAGACATCCTTTTGGGACCTGATTAAAATTCACCTAAGTATCACACTATGCTTAAAAATTATTTACGAAAAGTTCCTATCCCTTCTAATGTGCAACTGAACAACATAATAGCCCTAATACAAGGAATGAATGCTGATATTGTTTTCCACCAAAGTGAGCTCCTTGCTTTGGAAGTAGAAAAACAATATGATGCTTTCATGATCATAGCTCAATAAAATACCAAAGGGATAAATCGAACCCTTTTTGACAATGACTCAACCTTAAATGTGTGTAGTGCAAGCCTTTTGGATAAACTTCGTGTTGATAAATGAAAAATTCAACCCGACTCTTTATCTATTAAGGGATTTGATAATGTGGGAAATAAATATCTTGGAGTGATCACTTTACCTATTACAATTGGAAATTCTAATTTAAAAACCCCTATTCATGTGATTCCCCATGATCTTTCCTATAATATTCTTTTGGGAAGACTATGGATTCATGAGATGCATGCATTGCCTTCTACACTTCATCGTAAAATGAAGTTTGTCTACAACAAAAAAGTGTACACATCAGATGCTGATAATGAGCCTTATAGTGTCTTACAACTTAAGAAAAAGAAAGAAAACCCCTTGAAAAAATTAACACCAACTATGCAAGTGGAACCCACACAACAAAAAGACAAAAAAAATACATTGAAGAAGTCACGAAGCTATTAGAAGATGATTGGGGTTCCTTAGATTTCAAACATACATTCATGGGAGAATACAAGATCATAAACAAAGATTTATACAAGGGAAAATAAAAAGTAGTAATGTCAACACAAAATTTGGAAGATCGTTCAAAATCATCCACCTCAACCACTTTAGCAGAAAAAACAAATTACACAACAAACTTTGACGAACTTAATCATGAACAACCATTGAATCCAAAAGAAATGAAGAAAATCTATGGAAAAGATTATGAAATGATGAAACAAATTGGTTATAGTGGAAAAGGATGTGGTTCTAGAGAAAAAGGTATCTATGTCCCTATAGAACCCTACATGCAAGAAAATACTAGCGGTCTTGGTTACTGTCCGGGTTGATGCAAAAAGTTGGGTCCACAAAAAGCTCAAAAATTGGAAGTGTTTTTGCTGTTTTTAAGAAATTGTCACACTTGGACTGAAAATTTGAGGCACTTACATATCATAGAGTTCATGGTCATGCTACTAATGACTGTAGGGCTCTAAATAATAAAATTCAACACCTTAAGGACTTTGGTGCTCTCTCTTGGGATGAAGCACCTAGTTCCTCTTTTCATTGTGGCTCGTCCTTCTCCTGCACTAAGTGGGGGAAGGGGTTAGATAGCCTTGTCCCCTATATCAGTTATAATTGTCTCTTTTGGCTAATTGACCACCTTTCATGTATATGTAAGAGCAAGCTTGGAATGTGGGTGACAGGGCTTAAGTTGGCCCACACGTGACATTTTGCGAGGCAACCCTTTTTCTTTTCATGATGTAGCTTATCAGAAACATATGACTTGGAATAGGTATTTCCAAATAATCTCTCATTTCTTCTTCTAATTTAAATCAATTTCTCACAACAATGGTGTTAGCAACCACTTTAAAGTGGGGGCATACATTGACACTCATGTTTCATTGTGTGATTTTCTTTCTTTCTGCGATGCGTTCCTTTCTTGGTGGTGTCATTGGGTTTGATTTCCTCCGAGAGTGTGATATCTCTTTGAATTGTTCTCTCTTGGAAACATTAAGCATAATGTTCCCTAAGAAGAGACCTTGCACGAACTAAGAAAAATCCCTTTGAACATCTCTTTTGCTTGCATTTTCTTTTGTCCTTATCATAGTCATGGGGGTATAATGTTGGTATGGACTTCTTGGGGCTCACCTAGTGGAAACTAGTTCCCACTAGCCCTTGTGAGTGTGCGCTTTTGTTTGCATAGTGGAAAATGCGTTCCACTTCTAAATTGTTTTGGAAAAACAACCTAGACTTGGTCCACCGCGTTGGACGACTAGTCGAAGCTTGATCCATGGCATTTTCCTTTTTTTCTTTTCCTTTTCCTTTTCCATTTTTCTTTTTCTATCCTTGATGTTGTATGCTGGCAATCTGGTTATGGCTTCATATACCATCTGCATGTGTGTTCCTTTGTTCCTATGTTGGTTTGTCATAGGATCTCAACCTTGGGGGCTTAATCACCCCTCTTGATCATTGTCATCCTATCTTACTAACATCTACACTTGAACCCCTCTTGATTGTGTGGTTGGCTACTTTAGTCTGAGTTTGAAGAAAGTTCATCCTCTCACTAAAGTGGGGGCTAAATTTAGTTTATTGATATGCATACCTTTGCATTTTCACACTTTTTTGGGCCCAACTTGCTTTATTTATGCTTCTTTATGGCTTAATTAGGTCCTATTTTGCATCCAAAAGCCTAATAAACTATATATTTTTATGGAAAATCTTGAAAACCTCAAAAGATAAATGATTAGTTAATGTTTCTATCTACGTGTCCCTAATTTGTGGACTGGGACTAAAACACCACCTAGGGCATCTTTTTCCTCCATGGGTCTTGGGACCTTGATTTTGAAACCTCTCAATTAGGTCCCTTTTTGGAGTCTGTGCCCTAAGATTTGAGCCTTGGGACTAAGATTCCACGTAGGGTATCTTAGTCATTCTAGGCTTATTTTTGGGGTCCAATTCAAATTCGGGCAAGATTTAGCCTTCTTTAATTAATGATTTTATATGTTGGCTTGTTGTGGTGCAATTTCAGGATATTAAGCATGAATATGTATAAATATAAGGTTCCTTCACTCATTTTCATCTAAGCAAGTTGTGAGAGCATCTATTGTAGCAAAATTGAGTCCAAGTGCATTCAAGATCAATTCAAGAAGTATTTGGAACCATTGATATTTGAAAGCATCATGTCAAGGGTTTAGTGCATCCATTCATGTTGTTGAGCCAAGATTGTGGATGTAGAATTGAAGATCTATTTACAACCATTGTTCACATCAAATCCAAGGATCCAAGATCTACATTCTTCACAAGACATCATCCAAGGTGATATCATCTACATATTTCATGTTTCATGCTCCATTTCATTCATTTCATCATTTGATTTAATTACCTACAAGGGGTTTGACCAAGGCAAATCCCCATTCACTAACAATCAACAAGTTTTCCCATCTTGCATATTTGTGCTTGCAAATCTAGGTTGAAGGCAAACCCCCATTCACTAACAATCAGATTTGGAAGTTTCAGGACCTTAGATTTGGGGAGAAGTAGGTGCAAACCCTGGAGCTTAGGACCACATTCAGAGATTTCAGAAATTCAAAACAGGACTAATACACCACCTTGGGCATCTTATTCCTCCCAAGCATATCTTTCAGAGATTATTTTATATGCGGTTCCAACATCCGAAGATTCTGTATTCTCCCTAAAAAATAGCAGTGAGACTAATACACCATCTTGGGCGTCTTAGTTCTCCATGGAATATTTTGATAGCTTCTTTGGATTTCCAAAATCCTCATATCATCTCCAAACTTCCCAAGTACACATACCCTAACTTGGTGTTTCTTAATTTCATCATTTGATCTCATTATTTAGCTTATACTGCTTGATTTTGTAGGTTGAATGCTTATTTGTCTTTTCCAAGCATTTTCTTGTGGTGAACCCATTAAAAAAGCTGAAAAGAACCCCTTCCTAGGTCCTCCTAATTATGAATTGACTCACCTTGTGAGGTTGTTAGTCAATCCAATTAGGGTTCCTAGGAAATTATTGGATGAAAATAGGAGAAAAGTGGTGTTCTATGACCTAGGTTATATCAAGAACCCATTTTCCTATTGCTCAGGTATAAAGCATAATCATCAATTACAAATCCCACTCTACATGTGCATAATCATAACTTCTCATCTAATTATGAATGTGTGTAATCAAAACATAAAAGCATGTAGTCCAGCATAACATATCATAATATATCTATATCAAAAGGTGCATCCAACAGATGCAAATTTATAAAAATAATGGTAATGCTACAAAAAGTCATTAAAAAATTGAATATACATGTATAAGCATACGATCCACACCCAAATACGTACTAAAGATCACAAACGTGAGATGAACTATAACACCCCCTTGTCCAACCTATTTTGGATAAAATTTAAATATGTTATTATGGGTATTTGAACATTCACAAGTTTAAATTCATGTGTTAGCTTTTCATAATTAATTTTTTAGGAAAATGAATTAATACATATAAATACAAGTATTTTTCATCATTTGAAATCCTAAGCAATCTATAAGGCAACCTAATGAAATATTTGAGAAATTGATCATCCTAAAATGAAGTCAAGAGAAGAATACGTAGAATCTACAAATTATTATTAGTCAAGATTCATGGGTAAGTGCACCAATATGTGATACAAAAAGTGGGTCTTAAGATACAAGTTTTTTTGAAATCAACAAAGTCTGAAATTCAACAAGAAAATGAAGATAGTTACCCTCAAAATTTGAAGATACAAGAAGAACAAGAGTTGTAGTACTCCGAATCTACTTTCTAAAATACAATTTTTTTTGAAAATAGTGAAGATTAGGAGTTTCAAAAAGGTGGAGCACAAAAAGTGGTCCTATTTTTTCAAAAAAACAAAACATAGCATCTGGTGTGCTCGCCCTAAAATGTTAATTTTTTTTTAGAATTTCAAAAATAACTTTGGTGAGAGATTAACTAATATGTAGTTTATGATAGATTTTTTGGCTAATTTTTTTAATGAATATATAATTTTTTACTAATTTTTGATGTGGACACATCTTGAAAAACAAAAATTTGAGTGTGCTCCCCCCTATACTTTTTGAAAACTAATCAAAAATCAATTTTATTTTTTCAATACATGTAGAATGGAGTCTAGTTTCTAAAAATATAGTTTTTTTCAAAATTCGATGAATGAGTAAAAACATATATACCCAAAATACCACATGTTGGTTTTTGAAAAAAAATGGACACACTAATAAAATAAATTAAAGATGAAAACCTTAAAATAATCAAAATGTGAAAAAATTATATAGTTAGATAGCTAAGAGAGAGCTTAATGTCATCGTGGTATTTTTATAAATTTGTACTAAAACATGTGCAAACTTGATGGAGAGCACAACCAAATGTGTTTTACCTTTTCAAAAAATACATGTTTGGCATGAAATGGTCATCCAACCCTTTGGGTTAGATGTTGAAGGAAAATCCAACCCAAAGGGTTGGTATTTCCCAATGTAAATCATTTAGTGAGCGCTAAATATGCATTTTTGGAATGCTAGAGCCAAATTCTATTTATCTTTCTTTCTCTGCCCCAATTTGATTAAAGATTAGAGTTTAGGGTTTAAAATTGATGATGGATAGTTGAGGTTTTAATTTTCACCCCCTCTCTACCTCCTTCCCTCTCTATCAATACTTCCCTTTCTCTCTCCCTCTCTTCTCTCTCACCTCTTTCTCTTCTCTCTAGGTCTCTCCCACCCTCTCTACCTCTCTACCTTGCCTTACCTCCTTAGCCCCATCTCCATACCTACCTCAATACCTCTCTCTTCCTTTCTCTCCCTCTATTATTATTTCTCTCCCATCTCTCTCCATCGGTGCTACCACAATAGTGGTTTACACTTTCTAGGAGATCCTAATTTTTGCTGAAATCACATATTTTTAGAAAATATAATGATTTAAGCCTTGAAAAGTTCCATTTAAAGGATTCCAATTGAAGAGGGTTTGATCAAACCACCTTAGACCAAGCCCCCTTGGATAAAACCTCCCTAGTTTTAAACCATAACTATAACAGAGTCTCCTTTTCACTTATCAAAATGCTAATAAAAAACCACTTTTGATTTACCTTTTGGGAGATCATGAATTCATTAAATTTTTTTTTTTTGTAAGTATGTATTCCTTATTATAAGCTTCCAAAAAATTATAATTAAATTTAATTTTATTATTATATTTATTTTTTATTTCTTGTGAATGTAGGTTTTTTCACCGAAAATCAAGACCTCTATTCTACACATATAAAAATTTATAGAAGATTATAAAAAAATAAAAATAAAAAATATGTTCAAGTTGGGTATTGATGTCCTCGATCCATTAAAAAACTAAAATTGAATTTTGATACATACAAAACAAGTTATGTTTTTATACAGTCTACCTATGTCCGAATTGTAATTAGTTTGACTTCGAAACTTGATTAAGGAAAAAATATTTAATAAAACGCTATGAAACCAAATGAACTGGTTAGATATCATAGTTACAAATCTAAATTCCAAAAAATTAGAATTTTATCCTTTATACAAAAAATTTCATGTTGTATACGGTGACCATCACTCAAAACTGTTGTTTACTGATAAAAACTAGTCTTCGAAGGAGATGAAAACAAAAGGTGCAATTTGATTCCAATTTTTTTGAAAAAATATATTTAGAATCTATAGACAAAACTTCACAAATCACTAGTTGTCATAATCTTCAAATTCCTCAGGGTTTAGCCGCTATAGGATCGCAAAAGTGAAGATTTAGTAAAAAAAAATCAATTTAGTGTCCAGTTTGCCCAAAAATTGTAAACTAGTATTGTGGGATCACCCTCATTTTCTCAATCACTAACTCTCTATTCCACCCTATCTCTCTCCCTATATTTAGGTCTCTCCCTCCTCTATTTATCTCTCTACCTCTCCCTCCTTGTCTCATTAGCCACCTCTCCAACCTCTATCTCTCTCACCTCTATCTCTCCCCTATGTCTCTCACTCCTCTCTCCCCAATCTATAGGTCTCTCACCTCTATATCTCCACCGTATCCAATTATTTTCCTCTCTCTCCACGTCTGTCCATCCCCCCTTACTTCTCTTTTCCTCTTTGTGAACTTATCTCTCCCCCCCTCACCTCTCTACCTTTCCCCTCTTTAGGTCTCTCTTTTGTTTTTTCTTTTCTCTCTGCCTTTGACAACGTATGCTTGATCCTTTTATTTCTCTTTATATCATTTTCATGTGTCTTATTTTGCACCTATGTTGGTTTTTTATAGGATCTTGATTCTGGGGGCTTTCTCATCCCACTTGATTAGTGTCATCCTATCTAACTAGCATTGGTAGGCTTTGAATCCTCTTTATAAAAGTTTGTCTACTTTAATATTCAAGTTTGAAGAAAGTTCCCCCTCTCACTAATGTGGGGGTTAGATATAAGGACATAAAATGTATCCCTCTACATTTTCACATTCATTTGGGCCCTCCTTATTTAATTGAGCTTAATGTTGCCTTGATTTAGTGTTGTAATGTGTTTAACACATTCACATTAAGTGTCGGTCCCTTGTAAAATAAGTGGACATAATTATGCATTATTTAGGGTGTTAAAGTGTATCTTGACACTTTCACACCAATCTAGGGTTTCATTAATAAATTGGGCTTCTTTATGCCTTATTTGGCCTTATTTTACATCCACAAGCCTTAATTAATGCATCTTTTTGAGGATAATCCTGAAATTTACCAACATCCAATCATTATTCAAGTGTTTTTGTATAATTGTATGGTCTATATTCAGTGATCTTGGACTCATACGCCACCTTGGGCATGTGGGTCCCACCTGAGTTTTGGGGCCTCGATCTGGGTTTCACATGAATCTAAGCTTTTCTTGAAAAATATGTCCCATAGCCTAGCATAATGGGATTCATACACCACTTCTGGCATATGAGTCCCTTGTGGCTTAAAATTAAATTAAATTCAAATTCTTGGCAGGATTTTAGTTTCCAAGATCTAATGTCGGCTTGTCATGTTGTAATTTTAGGAAATTTAGCATAAACAAGTATAAATACAAGGTTATTTCACTCATTTTTCTCCTAATAGGCAATCAAGTGACCTAATATTTCAAGTATTCATGCATTATAGAAAGTTTGAGCACTCAATATTTTATAAGAGCATTCAGGAGTCTTCATGAGCTGATTATCATGTGTTTTGGAGCATTATTCAAGCATAAAGTATCATTTCAAAGTCATCATGCATCGTGTTTATTTTGGAGCTAACATTTGTGATGTAGGGTTTCATGATTCAAGTGAGAAACTAATTCAAGATCTAAAACATTCAAGCAAGATTCAATATCTACATCCATTGGAGCCACTTCATACATGTTTGCAACACTTTATTTCTAGGGTTTGGTAAGTTACAACATTAAATCTTGTTCATTCATCATTCCTTTATCACATTTAATTTCATTACAAGGTTTGATTACCAAAATGGGGTTTGACCACCTTTCCACTAATAAAACAACATTTTTCCCTCTCTTTAGTGTGTGATTTGCAGATCTAGGTTGAAGACACATTGAGGAGTAAGATTGGAAAGAATTTTTTAAGCTGTAAAGTTTACTAAGTTTCTACCTTGTTTACAAGACCATTGAAGGAAACCTATACAGTAGAATCTTTTGTAACATAAAATTTTACCTCCACTAGGGTTTTAGGACATAGGGCAACAATCTTCTATACTTTACATTCAAGGATGACCCTATAGACCTCACCCCAAGAATAGAGGCAAGAGATCTGACAATAGGGTACCCTAGGGTATGATTTCAGATTAAAAGAGGGGTTCACCACCAAGTTTAGATTTGGAAAGACAATGCAATGAAGGATGAAATGAAAAACCATAGTTTAATGCAATGCTTCAATGAATGACCTAGAAATGATTGTGAAACAAAATAGAAAGCTACAAAACTGAAAGTGTGCACCTAGAATATGAAGAGAGATGAAATGGGGCTTTGAAATTTTGAAATTACTACTTCTTAGGCTTGGTGGGATCATTCGCCATTCTGGGTGAATCAGTCCTAGATCTGGGTCTTTGCATAGGATCAAGTTTTGACCAAATGGGTATCCAAATTTGTAAAGCTCTCTGAAAAAACCTATAGTGGGACTCATTCACCACTCTTGGTGAATGATTCTAGTTTGGATTTTTTGGAAATTCAAAGTCTAGATTTTCTCTTCTCAGTCTGCTTAATTTGTTCCTCCAGGTTCCTAGATCCGAAACCCTGATTTCGGGGCTGTAGATGACCTTTTTGTGAATATTTTGACCTTGCAAATGAGGAGACAACTCCAACAAGCCTGTAACCTTATCTTCAATGATCTTTCAATCTCCAAGACACCTAGATCTGCAATCACACAAAGAGAGAAAAAGTGTTGATTGTTAGGGAATAGGGGTTTGCCTTGGTCAAACCCCTTTTATGTAATTAAACCAAATGATAAAAAAATGAAACAAGGACATGAAACATAGGATATGAATCATGGAAAATAATACCTTGAATGATGTCTTGTAAATCTGCAACTCAACATGAAATGGCCATGAATGATGTAGATCTTGATCTTTGACAATACGTGTAGAAAAATGCTTGATCTTGGATCTTCAATGCTACATAAAAACACTAGCTCACTAACATGCTTGATGATTGATATTCTTGACATGATGATGGATCTTGAATTGGTGCAACAATTGATGAAGGACCTTACCCTTGAATGCCTTAGAAATAATCTTGAATGCTTAACCCTTGCTTGCTTGGCTTGATAACATGTGGGATTATGTTGCTTGGATTGTTTAGGTGAAAAAATGATTTGAAAGCTTGTTTATATAGGAAAGCCACTCAAATAACCATTAATTTGATCCCCAAGGCCAAAATTGAAGAAATTTGAATTAAAAACCCACTTTTCCCACTCAAAGCCTTAAAAATAGGCCAAATGGGAGTCATTCGCCCAAGGTGATGAATGGGTTCCACAAAGGATTTTTTGCATGCTAAAGTGTTGGGGAGTGAAGAATTTGAGCTTATATATTGATATTGTTGACTTTTTATCATAATATTCCTTGGGATGCACAATATGAGATTATAGGGTGCTATTAATGAGGATATAAAGGTTATAAATATAAGGGGGCCAAAAATTCAATGTGAAAGTGTAATAAATACGCTTTATAACATTAAATTAAGGAAAAATTGGGTCTATTTAACTTCGAAGGGCCCTAATTACTAATAACACATTACAACAATAGATTAGGTCCACTTTAGTTTACAAGAATCCTAAATTTAATGTGAAGATGTAAATAAATATATTTTACAACATTAAATTAAGGCAGAGTTAAGTTAATTTAGCTTAAAAAGGACCCAAGACCTAATGTGGATGTGTAAAACACCTCACAACACTAGATCAAGGTGATATCAATTATAATTTATCATTAATTATTCCCATATCAAGTGTGAAAATGTCAAGGACACATTTTTCGACACTACATCTTCCAGTTCAGATCTAGAAATCAGGTTGGGAAGATATAATAAAGATTGAAGAGTAGATTCAAACTTTGATTCTCTGAAAAATCCAAGCAGGAATGATACACCACTTTTGGTGTATGAGTCCCAGTATAGTGAAATTTGCAATTTTTAGGAGTTCTAGACTTGTCTTTGCCATATTTCAGTTCTTGCCCAAAAACCCTAATTTGGGACTAAATCAACCATCCTGGTGTATAGGTCCCAGTTTGCATCAAAATCAACATTGCATTTCAATTCTTCATTCAAGCTTCTATAGGTTTCCAGGTGCACACCTTTGATTTCTCAGTTTTCTATTCTATTTTGCATTCATTTCTAGGTCATTTTTTGTGGTTTTGAATATCATTAAGTTTCATAATTAGGTTTTGCATGTTACTAGTCTTTCCAAGCCCTAGCTTGGTGGTGAACCCTTCTTTAGTCATTAGTCATACCCTAGGACACCCTTTAGTAGATCTCTTGCCTTCATTCCATCCTTGGATTGAGATCTCTAAGGTTTCCTTGAATGTAATAATAGAAAAATAGGAACCCCTCATTGTGCTTCATATCCTAAAAGGTGAGGCACCCTATTTCCATAATTATAAAGTGATTCATTTGTTCCCATAATTTGTAGTGATAGAGTGAATTAGAACTTGAATCATGCATTTCTCTTCTCATGATTCCTAGTGATCAAGTATGCTAGATCTTGAATAATATATTTTTTCTCTTCAAATGCATTAATTTATTGATTTTGAATCAAAATTATCTCTTTGTCATATTCTTCTCTTTCTAATATTTTTTCTCTAGTAATTTCATGATGTGCAATATTTTTCCCCATATATGTTAATAGATTATTCTTTTAATGTGTTTGTGTGGCAAGTTTTATTTGTTTAATATCCTTATTTTGTAAATATTTATATGGAGAAATATATTTCTTAGTTGAATGATATTTCATATTCTTTTTAGTATCCTTTTATGATGACCCTTTTATTAGTGAGTTTTTAGCTAAATTGGGGGAACAATATAATGATCAAAATTATAAACCTTGAAATCATGAATTTTTATTTTGGGATCACTTTGGTATAGAATGTTCTAGGATCATTTTAGCCTAGACTTTAGTTTTTAGTTATGTTTTCATGTTTTTAACTATGTTTTTGTGTTTCTATGTGTTTCCATGTGTTTTCTTGTATTTGTTTTGTGTTTGTTTTGGAATCCTATTAAGTATCCAAGAACATTGAACTTGGATGCTAGTAAGGTGTACATATGTCTATGAAGCATGATGCCATCCTTTAACTATACAAACATACATCCATTTTAAAACTTTCTAGTGACCTTTTAGCTTCCAAATATTCCTTAGTAATTGTTATACACCCAATATTTAGAAGTCAAAATAGTCATTGTTGTATTTTTAGAATTCTATCGAGCTTCCCTCACCTTCTTTTGAGATTGGACTCTCATTTTTATAATGTAAATTTGAGATCTCCAAGAGAATATCCAACATTCTCTTTGACTCTACATGTTGTAGCATTCAAATATTATTTCACACCTCTTTGGGCTTGTGAGCATCTTGTATTGTAATTGTGAAGACTGGTTTACTATATCTTATCTTCTTTTCCTTTTTTATTTTAGTTTTTTATTGTTTCTTTCTTCAAAATTGTGGGTCTATCACCCCCTTTCTCCTTACCATACAAACTAGTGTATTTCTCCATATAGACTAGGGATTGATGCTTATAGATATATTTTATCTCTTATTATTGTTCTTAGTCCTAGACACACATAGGCTATGTTCACACATATTCCATTTTTCCTCTATAGCATTAGATGCTCACAGAAGTAAAAAGACCAAAATAGGTACCTAACTTGAAGGAAAAATATTAAGTAATCCAACCTTTCCATCTATCATAGACTAGGTGTTTGGAAGACTACAAACACATGAAGGCTTTGTTTCTCTCTTTCTATTTTCTATAATTTTAATATTCCATTTAAACTTGTTGGTTGAAATTAGTTTATTCACTTATGTACACTTTTGGATATGATTGGTTTGTTATTTTTGTTGTTTTCTTTGCATCCTTATATGTAGATATGTGTATATATTTATTTCAACTCTCTTAAGGACAATAGTGCACAACATGAATGTTAATATGGGAAATGTTTGTCATCATGTCCATTGGATGATAATGTATTATGATCATGTCTTGGGTAGTGATCTTAATAGATCATTCATGTACTTCTTCATTTCTTATTTATTTTCTTCTAAACTTTATTATTCATTTTTATGTATTTTGTAATTTTAATTTTTGAAACCCAACTCACATAATGTAATGTAAATTTTAATGTTCTATTAAATTATATTTCACAGATGGTCAAGTCTTTGATAAGAGGTAAGAGAAGGAATCCAATCACTAGTAGAAAGAGTCTAGATAAAGATGATCCACTAGTGGGTGAGATGGACCCCATACACATTAAATATGGTACAAATGAAGAAACCATCAAGAAAGGATAAAATATTATCATGTATGGTAGAATAGATGAAAGGGATAGGTAAGAAAGAATATATCAAGAAAATGCTTGAATGAATAACTTCCCTCCAAGGTTTTAAAGATTTAAAGAAATTGGGTTCACACCACAAGACTTAAGAATAAAATTTGTCTTTTAAGGGACATGTTTTTTTGTTTTGTTTGATTTAGATCTAAAGTAGGAATATCACTTAAATAATGTTTTGGTTAGCTCTAGGCACTTCATGCTAATGATGGATATGAATAAGTTTCATATGAAGGATCTAATCAATTGACAATGTTAAATGTAATAGTTATTTGACCTTCATCATGTTCCATGTCAATAGAAGTTGGCAATGGCATAATTATATTTGGAACCATATCAATTTATTTGGTATTGTTGGTTATGTGATGAGAAGAAAACAGAGGAATATGTTGTAATATTGTATGTTTTCTAAGATGAATTCATATCAGATTATGGAAATAGTCTTATGGATAGACATTATTAGATATGTGATTTAGGTTAACAACTATGCCAAAAGAACCAAGCTAGGAAAAGGGACCTAGTAGATGTTCGTTCTAAGTTCACATCTCTTAAAATCATCTATAATAATTTTCAATGAGCCACATCTTTATAGCAACTTACTTAACAAGTTCACTTCTCAAACTTAATCCACATCATCAAATATGATGCCACATCAACACGCATATGTTGAAGTAATATAAAAGACTCCTTAAAAGATTACACCAATAATAATGTAACAATACGTTTTGCTTTTGTCCATATGACATCACATTAATTATTACTTTTGAATCTTATAAACATACTTTATTCAATTATAATAATAACGATGAACATGACAACCTTAAAAACATAATTAATAATAATAATTTTATATCTAAAACTAAGAAATAATGAACATAAAAGTTTATTTTCAAAGGTTCCAAAGCGCACGTAGTTCTTGAAAAGGATATCTAATGCGCACTAGATCAGCTAATTCTCAGCTTTCTTGGTTCGATAAGACGTAATGTGGAGAAGAAACGATAGAATCTTTCTTGGTACAATGAATTCATCAGAAACGTTCCTTCGTGGAGAGCTCTGAATAGTGCTTGGCTTTGACGAAATTAAAAAACAATTATAAAATACTAGTCAATTTTCAATCCAACAATGATAACTTCAACAACCAATAACAATAGTGTAAGTGTTCAATTCAATCATGATAACTTCATCACGAAAAAATATGGTCGGCAGCAGAGAGATGATATTAGGGCTAGGCAGTAGTAGATATGCGTTGTTGGGCATTGAAAGTAAGAAATATATCATTCCAAAAGGCTGTTTTCCAGTGTCCGTTGGGATAGAGAAACAACGATTTGTAGTGCCCATTTATTACTTGAAGCATCCGCTCATACGCGCTCTTCTGGCCAGATCTACGGAGGAATATGGATTTGAGCAGACCGGGTGCTCAACATTCCCTGCAACGTGCATCGCTTACAGCAAGCGTTATCGATCTTTCATTCTGATCAAAGCACGTATCATTTCAAGCCATAGCCATTGCAATTTCTAAGTAATTCAGATCGTTAACTGTAAGTAATCTTTGATTCAGTGGCTTTAAACCTGTGTTAGCAGGGCAAGTACTTGATTATCTTTTACTTAATTTCTTTTATGTTTTTTGTTAATCTAATCGGGTGCGACCTTTTCCTTGGACAAGATCTCATCTGTTTATCCAATTTAAAACTTAAATTTCTTGTTCGTTCATGTGCAAAATATTTCAGGTCGAATGATTAGGAGCATGTATTTATAGATAGCGTTTCTTGAATATTATAGAGTTCAATATTAATGATTTTGTTTCTTTTAAATTTTTTTTGACTATTTACTACTTTTGTACATAGACATGGTAATGAGAGGATTTATAGTGTTGAAGGCATTACTGTTTAACTGCCGCCGCATTATTTTAAAAGACACATAGCGTCCTCTACTGTTCATTGTTTTTGTTGATAGGTGTTATGTTAGCTGCCCTTTGTATATACGTTTTACAGCTCTTCCTTCTACACGTTGCTGCATGAATCTGCACTGGCAACATTTTAGATGTTATTACATTCCAACAAGCATTCCTTTTTGGTGGCTGCACTATGTTGTTCTTTGTGCAAGGGCTGTCCATTCTGGGAGCTGTGATATAACTTCTCTCTCCTGTCTGCTTTTCTATCAGTCTGCTTAATGATGATTTTTCTATGTTTATTGGGTTGGATATTATAATATGATACAGGTCTGAGCAATCATATTTTTATTTATTTATTTATTTAGGGACTTCTAGATGTTGGAATTTAATCCCAACTGCTTTCTTTATTGTTCCGTATCCTCTACATTCTCCCTCTCCGTTTACATATCTTCTAAATCTGCTCATACGTGTGGACCTTCTTTTCTCCAGCTCAGATTCATATCATTCTTCTTTCCCATCCATTGCATGAGGACAATTTTTGAATGAAAATTTAATTGCAAATATCTTCCGCTGGATTTCTCACATACATCAAAATATAATGTAATTAAATGTTTTTTTTTTTGTTTTCCCTCCTTGCTGGGGATGTACGTAGATTAAAGATAGTTTTTTTTGTGTATAAGAAAAAAACGATGCAGATGACAGTGTTGCAGCAGCAATAGTTTGAAGTAGCCATTAAAATAGGGGAACATGAATTTCAATATTTTCTAAGTAGAATCAAAGAGCAGCAGCTCTGTAATTAGTTTTATGATGACAAATATTTATATGGTTTGATATATATATGAAATATAAATAATTACAGATCTCTGTGTTTTTCTTTTTGTTCTTTATTTTGTTTTGTTCTGTTATATATTACATCCTCTACCTCTTCCTTCATGTGGTATCAGAGCTTAAGGTTCTAAAAGATAGAATTCATTAAAGCTGAAGGTTATCAAATCTAAAGAGTACCCGACACAAAGACTCACAACCAACAATAGCAGCCCCAAGCAGAAGTTTGATAAACCCCCACAAATTTTTGAGTTTAATGACAAAAACTATGATTATTGATCAATCACAATGAAGGTAATATTTTCTAAGTAAAATCAAAGAGCAGCAGCCCTATAATTAGTTTTATGATGACAAATATTTTTATCTTTTTATATATGAAATACAAATCATTTCAAATCTCTGTGTTTTCCTTTCTGTTCTTTATTTTGTTTTGCTCTATTATATATTAGATCCTCTGTCTCTTCCATCACGTGGTATTAGAGCCTAAGGTTCTAAAAGCTGAAATTTATTAGAGCTTAAATGTTATCAAATCTAAAGAGTACCCAACACAAAGACTCAATCAATAATGGCAGCCCCAAGCATAAGTTTGGTAAACCCACAAATTTTTTAGTTTAATGAAAAAACTATGATTTTTGGTCAGTCACAGTGAAGGAAATATTTTGAGTAAAATCAAAGAGCAAAAACTCTGTAGTTAGTTTTATGATAATAAATATTTGTAGGTTTGATATATATGAAATATAAATAATTTCAAATCTCTGTTTTTTCTTTCTGTTCTTTATTTTGTTTTGCAATGTAATATATTACATTCTTTGCCTCTTCCTTCATGTGCTCTTAGAGCCTAAGGTTCTAAAAGCTGAAGTTTATTAGAGCTGAAGGTTTTCAAGTAAGGTTTTAAGAGCTGAAGGTTATCAAATCTAAAGAGTATCTAACACACTCAACAATGGTAGTCTGAGGCACAATTCTGACAAACCAACAAATTTTAAAATTCAATAGAAAAATTATGATTATTGGTTAATCATAATGAATGTGTTATTTTGTCCTCAAAACATATAGGAGTTTGTTTAAAAGGGTTATCCTGAACTAGTTGATGCAACAACATACAATGCTCTTACTCAAGCAAATACAGATTTATTGGTTACCATAAAGAATAAATCTAAAGCTCTCTTTTATATTTTCTAAGAAATGAGAGTATCTTTCCAAGGGTTCCACCAGAAAAAAAATAAAAAAAAGTATGGGAAACTCTATAAGCAACATATCAAGGAATGACCAAGGTGAAAACAACTAAATTGCAAATGTTGAGAAAAGGCTTTGAGAAAATATTCATGAAGAAGTTGAAATCAGTATCTATTCATTATTTACACAAATAATTGGATTGGTTATCAAATTAGGTCTCATAATAAGACATTTGAAGATAAAAGAGTGGTTGAAAAGATTCTAAGAATTTTACCTAGAAGTTTTGAGTCTATTGTTGTGGCCATGGTAGAGACAAAGATTCTCTTTCAATTTTCAATGGAAGAGCTACATGCATCTCTTATTTCTCATGGGCATAGACCGAGCAATCAAAACAAAGGATCTTTGGAGCATTCTTTCAAGACACAAGTTTCAATCAGCCATGGTCGAGGTAGAGGATGATCAAATTCAAGAGGAAGAGAAAGAAATTGAAATAGAGATGGAAGAACCATCCCATTAGACTTAGGGGGAAGAGATAGCATATAAAATTCTAGTAAAAATCAACCCCAAGGGTAAAGGTATGATAAATCACAAGTGCAATGTCATTATTGCAAAAAAATATGGGCATTACTCAAATGAATGTAGAAAGAAACAATATGACTCTCGGCAGAAAAATCCAAATTTTACAAGAGAAAACCAGAACCAAGGAAGTATGTTCTTAGCTTACAATTTTTCACAAGAAAATCAAAAGATGTATGGTTTCTAGACTTAGGTTGCAATAATCACATGCCAAGGAACATATAAATGTTTTCTAGTTTAGATGAAAATGTAAAATAGGATGTCACATTGGGAAATGACAACAAATTTTCAATTATAGGGAAATGAAACATCATCATTCTAACCAAGAAGGGGGAGAAAATGTTTATCTTTGATGTATATTTTGTTCCTGGCTTAAAAAATAATTTGATGAGCATTGGATAGCTCATTGGGTAGCTCATTGAAAAGGGTTATAGATTATTTAAAAAAAGTATAGAATGCACAATCATATATAAATATCCAAGAAATCAAGTTATTACAAAAGTGCAAATGAAAAAGAAAAGAATGTTTCCTCTAAAGATACAACCAAATTTGAAGGTAGAATTTATTGACATAATGTTTTATCATTGATGTCAAAGGTGTGTAATTGATGGCAATGGATATCAAATGTCAAATTGGTGTTAAAGGTGCATTATGGTATTTGTCTCATTGCAAGAGACTTGTCATGTTTTGAAATGACCAAAGGATTCTTCATATAGTTAATGATGCAAAGTGATGATACAAAAGGTGTTTGAGGAAAGGTTGATAGAAAAGTGTCAAAAATTGTGTTCATGGTGTTGCAAAGGGCTATCACAGGGTTTTTTTAGTACAAAGGGCATAATACTTGACATTGGTGTCATCCTGGTGTTCATGGTTCAAAAAGTTTCTTAGAAGGTGTTCATGTCAAAGGAAATAAATTATAAGTGGGTTTTGTAGATATTTACAAGACAGTGAAAAGTACAACCTAGGGTTTGACTCAAACACTCTTTATATTTCAAAAGTAATTTTCTAAAACCCTAAAGGCCCAAGGTTTAGAGTTCTTGGAAATCTTCAATACAAGTTCTTCATACCTTAAGTTTTGAAGTTAAATTAAAATTTCTATAATAGCTTTAACATTTAGTTGGTGAATAACCCCATGGGTATCTGGTGATTAAGGCACTTATTCAAATATGGGATGGAAATTACCCAGGCTAGTGAATGAAACATTAGTTATGTTAAGACTTTGGTTTTTGCAACTATTTTATATTCAAGAGTTTTGAAGTTGTGGTATTTTTTATTGAGTTTTTGAATTAAATAGAGAGAGCATGCAACATGAATGAAAAAAATGATATGATGTTCTTTTAATATGAAAATATGGGTGAATGCAAGCAACAAGAGGAAACTTGAATTGCTTTATAAATTGATTTTATTTCTTTCACTATGGAATATGACTCTATTAGCCCCACAGTTGTCGTTGCACCAAAAGATCGACTTGTTAATGCCTAATACAACGGCTAGAGTTAATGGATCCATGAGAGGCGGTTAGTCCATGTCACGAATCCCAAGGGGAGCGTTGACCATCTGCCAAAAAAATCCTGTACTTGAGGGGATTCAAACCCAAGACCTTTGGCTTTGATACCAATTGCTGGCCCATAGTTGTCGTTGCACCAAAAGATCGACTTGTTAATGCCCGATAAAACTGCTAGAGTTAACAGATCCATGAGAGGCAGTTTTTCCATGTCATGAATCCCGAGGGGAGTGCTAACCATCTTCCAACAGACTCAAAAAAATGAATGTGCAAGGATTATCAATTATGCATTAAAGATTATTTGAGGAGTACTGAATGACAAATATATATGTGATACTTTTGTTGAATTATGTATTGAAATGTATTCTCTTTACATTGATCAATGTGTGCAAGAGATATATCATATCGTTGGTTTTGTCTATATTAATGAGTGATGCTTACTCTACATAGATGGACATGATCTGCATATGTTCTTTGGTCTTTATTAAAGTATTGAGAAGGTTGCTATGGGTGTGTGAGCTTTGGTTAACATGCATTAAAGATCTCAATAGATGTCTTTATCGAAGTAATGCATTGTTGATGAATTGATCATCTATATTGCAAGGAGTGTTTCTATTTAACTATATTGAAGCAACAATGGTAAAAAAACTACCAGTGTATTAGAATTATGAAATGAGTTTGAAGAGGAGAGTCCTGTGAAGGTGTCTTTGTTTATGTCTGCAAAAGGGTGTTTGGTTATGATGTGAAAAAAATAAGAGGAGAGGCAGTTTTAAGACTTGGATTTTTTATTGATATTTGTGTGATGGTATTTGTATAAATTCAATTGTAGAGATAAACCATTTGAACAATGGATTGTATTGTAATAGGCAAACCCCATGAAATAGTATTTCTTTTGTCATTGGAGATTGGTCATTAAGACCAAGGAGATTTTTCCAGTGAAGCAGTTGTATTTTCTAGTGAGGTATACTTGTAACCAGTGAGGCTCCTTTGCTAGTGAGGCATTTTGTGTAGCCAATGAGGCACAAAAAGTAGCCAGTGAGGCTATGTAATTAGTGGGATTTTATTAAGCTAGTGAGGTAATTTTTCCCAAGTGGTTTTTTATCTCTATGAGGGTTTTCCACTCATAAAAATACCATGTTATGATTATTTTGTGGTCCATGTGATTATCATGATTCATGCAAATTAGTCTTGCTACTTCCTTTATCTACTTTGCAAAATTTGATTTTTCACGTTTAAGGATTTTCTATTGGCTATCACATTTGGTTAGACTCTTGAAGTTGAAGATTCGATGATTATAAAGAGATTATGTGTATTGAAAAACCATTGAATTGAAGTTGATTATTGAAATTCTCATTCACCCTCCTCTTAGCGTTTCTCGTACTCCAACAAAATTTTCTCAAGCACATCCACTTGCGGATGAAGGAAAAGTTGTGACAATCACACAAACAATGTTTTAAGCATAAATTAAAGATGAAAACTAGTTATGGAATCTACAATTTTGGCACCTAAAATTTGGAGGTCTAAACCTACTTCATAGGAAAGGCATGGTAAAGGGTTTACCACTCATAGATAAACTAAGAAAATTATGTAAAGGATGAATTTTGGGTAAGTAACATAGAGAATCATTTCCAGTAGTGTAGTGTAGAAAAAATTATATATCCCTCTATATTTTCCCTTTTTTGGGCTCTCCCTACTAAAATTAGGCTTCTTCATGCCTTATTTGGTCTTATTTTGCATCCACAAGCCTTAATTAATACATTTTTTGAGGATAATCCTGACATATATCAATTGACCAATCATAAATTAATGATTTTGGATTGTATGACCCATATTTAGTGATCTAGGACTCATACGCCACCTTGTGCATGTAGGTCCCACCTAAGTTTCGGAGCCTACATTTGAATTTGGCATAAAACTAAGAATTTCTTGAAAAATATGTCCCAAGCTTAGCCTAATGGGACTCATATGCCCCAAATAGCATATGAGTCATATGAGTCCCGATTAGCTTAGACCAAATTTGAATTCAAATTCTTGGTGGGATTTTATTCTCCTAGACCTGATGTCAGCTTCTGGTGTTGTAATTTTGGGAAATTTGGCATAAACAAGTATAAATACAAGGTCTTTTCATATATTGTCTCCTAGAAATTTAAGTGATCTTATGAGAATTCAAGTGAGATAATTTTAAATCATTCAAGAGAATTCAAGAGTGATTATCAAGAATTTGGAGCATTATTCAAGTGTCAAGCATCATGTCAAAGTCATCATGCATCATGTTTGTTTTTGAGCTAACACTTGTGATGCAGGGTTTTATGATTCAAGCACGCATTCAAGTCAAGATCCATATCATTCAAGAAAGAGTCAATATCCACATTCATTCTAGCCATTACTTACAATATTGCAACCCTTTTTTCAAGGGTTTGGTGAGTTGCAACATTGCATACTTGTCCATTCATCATTCCTTCATTATATTTCTATTCATTTCAAGGTTTGACTACCAAAATAGGGTTTGACCAAGGAAAACCCCTATCCACTAAAAACAAATATTTTTCCCTCTTTGATGTGTGATTTGAATATCTAGGTTGAAGATTCATTGAAGAGAAATATTGGAAGAAAGTTTTGAAGGTTGAAAAGTTGTCAAAGTTGTCACCTTACTTGCAAGATTACTGAAAGTCACATACATAGAAAAATTCAGTGTTTCAGAAATAAAGATTTGGTAAGGAGGAAGCTACACCAAGTCATTAGGGGATATCAAAATTTTAGTGCAACCCTAATACTGGGACAAAATCACCACTTATGGCATATGAGTCCTAGTATATCTATTTTTAGACTTTTTCTATAGATCCTAATTTAGCAGTTCCAGATTCCAGTTTCGGTCCAAAACCCTAAACTAGGAATAAATCAACCCTATTGGTGTATGAGTCTTAGTGTACATCAAAAGGAATTATTTCCAAGATTTCAAACCTTCATTCAAGCTTCTTAATTTTCTAGGTGCACCTCTGTACTTTTTCAGTTTGTTGTTCTGATTTGAGTTCATTTCTGGGTCATTTATTCAAGTCTTACATATAAATTACATTTCTTGTCATTCCAAGCCCTAGCTTGGTGGTGAAACCCCTTTATAAATTTAATCACACCATAGGACACATTATTTCAGATCTCTTTCATTTATTCCATCCTTGGATTGAGATCTCTAGGGTATCCTTGAGTGAAACTTATCAAAAATTGGTTATCCTATCTCCCAAAAGATTAGAGAGCGAACCACATTTTTCAAGGTTTCATTTTGGTGAACTCGATGTGAAAAAAACCCTTTATTTTTTGATTTGGAGTGCATCATAGTATTAGATCTAGCTTGCATTAAATTTTCATTAGGTCTTGCATTAGTTAATTTGCATCTAGGGTTTCTAAATCTTACATTAGTGAAAGTGGATATATGTTGCATTTTTGCATCTTGCATCATTAATTTTTATTTGAAAACTGTAATTACACTTAGTCTAGACATCATAAAAACAAAAAAACATAAGGGTACATGTGCAGGATCATCATGGAAAAAACAGGCCCTTAAGTGGCAATAAAAAGACAAAAAATCAGAGTTAGACAACTTGACGTAAAAATTTGAATAAGTTATCTATATTTTTTTAAAAAAAATGTAAAAATAGAATCTGTAAAAAATTGAATGTAGTTTCTAAACTACTAGACCTTTATTTTTAAAAAAATAAATCTATTTGGTGGAAATTTGAAATTTCAATGCAGTAGTATTTAAATTTCAGGGTAAAAATAAGAAGTAGGTGTCTGTCTAACCACCCTAACCACAATAAAATGATAAATTTTTTTTATAAGATTTTAGATATAAGTAGAGGACTCATGTCCCGATGTGATTCATATTTTTTTATAATTTTTTTCCAATTAAATAATTAATTATGATTTTTTTATTACAAATTTTAAAAAATATAAAAGCTCATCTTCTAACCACCTTAACTTGGTCAAAAATTCATGAAATTCATTTTTTTATTTTTTAATCCTATAGTATGTGAAGCATAGAATGTGATGCATATTTTGGATTCAAAAAATGTGATACCATTTGAAAGTTATAGATTTTTTTCAATCAGCCTATCAATCAGGACTTTATTCATAATTCTAATAGAAAATGAATAATAATTATTTATTAAATTCAAAGTAGAGCATTATTTATATTGGTGGAAAGCTGAGAATCTCCTCTAAACACCTTTTTTGTTTCATCAATTTTGGGTAAAAATAAAGTCATCATCCACATGGACCATCATATGGCTTACATATCGCCACTTTTTGGCCCATCATGATCCTACACATACCCATAACATTCAATCAAATTTTTCTGAAATTTGTTCAAAAAACCTAATCTAGGACTCATACATCCCTCTAGGTGATTTAGTCCTAGTACAGGTGGTTTTTCTTGATTTTTGGGTATTTTGTATTGACTATTTATCAACATTTGAATCCTTGAAAAACCTTGATTGGGACTCATACATCCCTCTAGGCGATTTAGTCCCATCTCATATCTTAAACTGCATTTTACAACATTAAAATCTCTATTTCTATGTTTCAAATTTCAGAGTTTTTGTTTCATTCATTTCATTGGATCTAGCTTAATTTCATCTAAATTTGAATTAGAGAATAACATTTATTTTGTGTTCATTTCATCTTGCATTTCCTTGATTTTCTCTTGCATGACCTTTATAACTTGGTGTCCTATTTCTAATACTATAGTGAGACATAGTTCAAGATTCATTTCATCCCGCTATAGCACAATCCTCGTGGATCTTGGGTTATCTATCTCTTTCACTACTAGTGTTGACATGATTTCACTAGGTATGGGCCATACTCTTAACAACTCTTTTCCTTCAAGTAGTGTAACAAGTGTTGAAACAATGGTTTCTAGTATTCCACAAGAAAACATAATCCAAATCCATGAAGACTCAGAAAACCTACAAAATCAATTGAGTAGTGAAAACATTTCAACCACTGCTATCCCTACCATAGATAACATACATCACATGATTGAAAGTGAAGGAGTTGAACTTGTGCATAACCTAGCTTAGATTTTTAGAAAATATCTTACCTCAACAACTAATTGTGCTCAACCTTTCAACAATGTCCAAAGTCAAGGAGAAAGCCAAATTCCTCTCACAACCATTGCCTCTATTCCTACTTATACCAACCCTGAAGTTACAACAACAATGCAACCTAATAGTAATGTCATTCCTACCTTGGATATTTTTGCTAGCATCCCTAGTACCTTTGTGGCATCACACATCATATCTTCTACCAATTTACCTCCCATAAGCATTCCATTTACTTCTCCCTCAAACACATATACACCTCCACCATATTCACCTCCATCTCAAAATACAAACAATGACGACATCCTTATCCAAATTTTGCAAAATGTTTCATCCCTTCAAAAGAAAATTTCCATCATAAACCAAAATCAAAATGGCCAACCTTCATACTATGTCAAAAGCAATCCCTTATCCTTGGAGATATTGAGAATGTTGATAGGTCACAAGGTCTAGAGATTCCTTGATTTGAGAAATATGGGGGGAAAGGAGATCCTTCTAACCATGTTTCCACTTATACTTCCTTATGTAGTGATTTTTTCCTTGAGGATAAGCTCTTGGCTAAGCTTTTCCCTAGGTCCTTGAAGGATACTGCCTTAGAATGGTTTTCCTCATTATCAAACAACTCAATTTTTTCATTCAATGAATTTCTTGAGGCATTTATAAACCATTTCCAAGTGCACATGAATCCTAAGATGACCTTAGACGATTTGATGATGCATAATGGTTTTTATTTCCCTATGATGGGATCGATCGCCCTTTAAAAATACAACCAAAAAAATTAGATGTCTCATTCTCCATCATCGCGACGTCAGATCAATTCCATGTGAAGGTTGGTTATTCATGGCTATGCTCCATAGAAGCTGTCTTGTTGGGCATACATGTAAATGCTTAAAGTTTCCCTTTGACAATGAATTTTTCACTGTGCACCATAGTGGCTTTAATCCTTTTTCTTCTTGAGGAAAATTTTCATTAGGTTTCTTTGGCCCAAGCCTATGAAACCTATTAAAAACCGTGAGAAGATTTCTTTTCAAATCCTATCAAAAGTTCAAGGAAAAATGCATAGCAAAACTATCCCTTACAAACACGCCTCAACCGATAAGTCTCCCATCCTTGATGAAACTATGCTTGAACCTAAAGACATTCCAAATAATCAAGACCAACATAATATTGATCCTTTACCTATCTCCTACAAAATACCATGAGATAATGAAAGCAATCCTATCACACATCCTAGGATAAAATAAGTTTACAAAGTTAAATTGAATGTTTTTGAACAACCTCCCATGGTTCTTCCATTCCCCCCCCTAGGGAAGAAAAGAAACCTATAGTTGATAAACCCACTCCTACACAAACACAACTTGATAATCGTACTAAAAGAAATAGAAATGTTAGAGAGCATAGGTGTAGATGTCATGCTCTTGCTCGAAGGTTAAATGACAAAAACAAAAAAAATTAAAATCCAAACTTGACTAAAGAAATACACGATGAGTCTCCCCTTTCCCACAATAAAAAGAGCCTATACCACAACCACACCAAGAGCTAAATCCTTCTTTAGAAATTATCATTCAACCTACCATTGTGATTAACCTAGATGACGATGATGAGGTTGCTAAAATTGATGAAAAAGTGCATAATGAATTGAATACATTATTTTCATCTTCTATGAGCTTAAATGATAATTCTCCTAAGAAGAGTGTTGAACTTGGTAATGACCCTAGTTTGGCACTTTCTATTGTCCATTTGGCGAGTTGTTCGCCTTTCGTATATGATGAGCATGATTGGGATGCAGATGACTTTATAATAGGTTGATTCACAAGTGCCTTACTAGTCCTTTGCCTTATTTTCTTTTTCATGTTATGTGTTTAATTTCATGTGCGTAATGTGAACTCCCATATTGTTATGTTTGATACATATATCTTTCTTTGTGAAATTCCTCTATTTATACCAACATTCTTCTTTATGTCATAAACATTTATCTTTTATTTATCTTTTGTTTTCCTTTTGGGGATGATGCAAGCCATTGAGACATTTAGGTCTCTTCCATGTTGATCCAAATTTTTTTCTTTGTTTTCACTCTCTTTGTGTCATTCTTCTTGTTCCATGAGTATTTCGGGAATGATGACATTCCTGAGCTCTCTAATAACATTGTAGCAACGACATACTAATCCAAAATCCATGGATCTCTTATATGATTTTGGGATTTCATTTAGGGGGCAACCCTATTTCATGATGTAGCTTCATTTGGAAACATATGACTTGACATAGGGATTTCCAAATAAGCTCTCATGTCCTCTTTATTGTTAGAACTTCTCATTTGCTACTTTAAAGTAATCTCCCACAGCGTGGTGGGGTGATCCCACAATAGTGGTTTACAATTTTTGGCCAAACTGGACACTGAAATTATTATTTTTAACTAAATCTTCACATTCGGGCACCTATAGCGGCTAAACTGTGAGTAATTTGAAGATGATGCAAACTAGAGTCTTATCACATTTTTTCTATAGATTCTAAAAATATTTTTTTCAAAATTTTTGGAATCAGATTGCACTTCTTTTTCCATCTCCCACGAAAACTATCTTTTTCAGAAAATAACATTTTTAAAAAGTGATGCTCACCATATACAACATAACTTTTTTTGTATGAAGGATGATTTTTTTTTTTTTTGATTTTTAACTATGATATCTAGCACTTTCATTTGGTCTCGTAGTTTTTTATTGAATATTTTTTTCTTAATCAAGTTACGAAGTCAAACCAATTGTGATTCAGACATAGGCGGACTGTATACAACATAAATTTTTATGTATATATTGAAATTCACTTTTTTTTTTTAATGGATCAAGGACATCAATACCCAGCACAAACATATTTTTAAAATTTTTATTTTGATAATTTTCTATTTTTCCACATGTTCAGAACAAAGACCTTCATTTTCGATGAAAAAATTTTGTTTAATAAAACTAAAAAAGAAAATACATAATAAAACCAAAACATATCAAAATTATATTCATTGGATATATTTTTCTAAGGACTATCATAATCATTTTAAATAAATTTTAAATGAATTCATTTGATCCCCCAAAAGGTAAATCAAAAGTGGTTTTTTATCAACATTTTGATAGGTGTAAAGGAGACTCATTTATAGGCATGGTTTAAAACTAGCAAGGTTATATCCAAGGGGGTTTGATCTAAGGTGGTTTGATGAAACCCTCTTCAATTGGAATCCTTAAAATGGAAATTTTTTAGGCTTAAATCATTATATTTTCTAAAAATATGCGATTTCAGAAAAATTAGTTCCTCTCAAAAATTGTAAACCAGCTTTGTGGGATCACCCGGTGTTTAGCAATTTCTTTAAAGTGGGGGCATACATTGGCATTATTATATTGCATTTCATGTTTCATTGTATAGTCTTCTTACTTCATGTGATGTGAGTATGTGCAAGATCATGATGGGCCAAAAAGTGGCGATATGTAAGTGATATGATCGCCCATGTGGCTGACGATTTTTTTTTACCCAAAATTGATGAAACGAAAAGGGGTTTTAAAGGAGATTCTCAGATTTCCACCAATATAAATTATTCTTTACTTTGAATTTAATAAATAATTATTATTCATTTTCTATTTGAATTACAACTAAAGTCTGAATTGATAGGCTGATTGGAAAACATCTGTAGCTTTCAAATGGTATCATATTTTTTGAATCCAAAACTTGCGTCACATTCTATGCTTCACATACTATAGGATTAAAAAATAATAATTGAATTCCATGAATTTTTGACTAAGTTAAAAGGTGGTTAGACATACAAGTTTTTATATTTTTTAAAAGTTGTAATAAAAAAATCATAATTAATTATTTACTTGGAAAAAAATTATAAAAAAATATGCATCACATCGGGACATGAGTCCTCTACTTATATCTAAAATCTTATCAAAAAATCTTATCATTTTATTGTGGTTAGGGTGGTCAGATAAACACCTTTTCTTATTTTTTCCTTGAAATTTAAGTACTACTGCATTGAAATTTCAAATTTTCACCCAATAGATTTAAAAAAAATAAAAAAACCACTATTTTAGAAACTACATTCAATTTTCTACAGATTCTATTCTTACATATTTTTGAAATAATATCGATAACTTATTCAAATTTTTACGTCAAGCTGCCTAACTCTGATTTTCTAAATTTTTATCGCCACTTAAGGGCCTATTTTTTCCATGATGATCCTACACATACCCATGTGTCTTTCACTTTGCAGTGAAATTGGGTGTGATTTCCTTCAAGAGTGTGATCTCTCTTAGCATATTATATTCCTCTTAGTGGCTTGATATGATTCACTGCATCCCATGAGTTGCGATTATTCTATTCTTCAATTGGTCCTCTCTTGGAGACATTAGGCATGATGTTCCCTAAGTCAAGACCTTACATGAACTTAAAAAAAATCATTTTGAATGTACCTTACACTATTTTTCATTTAGAAAATCTGTTATATGGCCACCTTGCATAACACACTTTTCTTTCCTGTGGTGCCATCTTGTTTGTTCGTGAGTTTCAAGCATACAAATCTTTTCTTGCCTCACGAAGTTAGAAGTTCATTGTTGTGTGGAACCTTATCAAAGTTATTCAGAGGTATAGATTTGGTATGGTTGTACATATGGGAGCTGAACTTTGGCATGACTTTCCCATAGCCACTTGCTTGTTTGTGTGAGCGCATACCAAGTGCGTGCGTATGTGTCTCTCTGGGGGCTCACCTAGTGGATACCAAGTTACACTACCCCTTATGAGCATGCGCTTGGTTTACATAGTGGAAATTGTGGTCCACTTGCAAAATTTCTTGGAGAAACAACCTATATCTGATCCACACTGTGCGTGAAAAATGATTGAAGCTTGATCCAACCCTTTTTTTTTTGTTTTTGTTTTTGTTTCTCTTTGACTTTGGTAGTGTATTCTTGTGCCTTGATATTGCTCCTTACATCATTTTTCATGTGTTTTATATTGTTACTATATTGGTTTTTCATAGGATATTGATCGTGGGGGATTGCACAACCCTCTTAATTAGTGTCATCTTATCTCACTAGCATTGGTACACTTGAACCCCTCTTCATGCAATTTTATCTACTTTAGTGTGAGTTTTAAGCAAGTTACTCCTCTCACTAAAGTTGGGGCTAAATATAGTGTAGAAAAATGTACCCCTCTACATTTTCACACTTTTTTGGGCCCTCCCTAATAAAATTGGGCTTTTTATGCCTTATTTGGTCCTATTTTGCATCCACAAGCCTTAATTAATGCATCTTTCTGAGGATATTCTTGCAATATATCAATTGGCCAATCATAAATTAATGATTTTGGATTGTATGGCCTAGATTTAGTGATTTTTTACTCATACGCCACCTTAGGCATATGGATCCCACCAAATTTTTAGGGCCTAGATCTGAATATGGCATAAAACTAAGCATTTCTTGAAAAATGTGTCCCAAGATTAGTCTAATGGGACTCATATGCCCCAACTAGCCTATGAGCCTCACTTAGATTAGACCTAATTTGAATTCAAATTCTTGGTGGGATTTTATTCTCCTAGATCTGATGTTGGCTTGTAGTGTTGTAATTTTGGGAAATTTGGCATAAACAATTATAAATACAAGGTCTTTTCACATATTTTCTCCTAACAATTTAAGTGATGTTATGAGCATTCAAGTGAGATAATTTTAAAATATTCAAGAGAATTGAAGAGTGATTATCAAGTATTTGGAGTAGTATAGTATCAAGCATAATGTCAAAGTCATCATACATCATGTTTGTTTTTGAGCTAACACTTGTGATGCAAGGTTTTATGATTCAAGCAAGCATTCCAATCAAGATACATATCATTCAAGAAAGATTCATGATCCACATTCATGATAGCCATTAATTTTAAGGTTTTAGCCTTTTGTTGAAGGGTTTGGTGAGTTTCAACATTGCATACTTGTTCATTCATCATTCCTTCATTATATTTCTATTCATTTCAAGGTTTGATTACCAAAATGGGGTTTGACCAAGGTAAACCCCTATCCACTAACAAAAAAAATGTTTCCCCTCTTTTTGACGCATGATTTGTAGTTCTATTTTGAAAATTTATTTAAGATCAAGATTGGAAGAAAGTTGTCAAAGTTGTCACCTTACTTGCAAGATTACGGAAAGTCACCTATAGAGTAGAATTCAGTGTTTCAGAACCAAAGATTTGGAGGGAGGAAGCTACAACAAGTCATTAGGGGATATTATAATTTCAAAGCAACCCTAACATTGGGACTAAATCACCATTTATGGCATATGAGTCCCAATATATCTATTTTCAAACTTTTTCTGTAGATCTTGATTCAACAGTTCTAGATTTTGGTCAACCCAAAACCCAAAACTGGGAATAAATTTCCTCCAAGTCCCAATGTACATAAAAAGGCAATATTTATAGGATTTTTTACCTTCATTCAATCTTCTTAAGTTTCTAGGTGTACCTTTTTACTTTTCCATTTTGTTGTTCTAATTTGAGTTCATTTTTGGGTCCTTTATTCAAGTCTTTCATATCATTTACATTTCTTGTCTTTCCAAATCCTAGCTTGGTGGTGAACCCCCTTTATAGCTTTAATCACTCCCCAAGACACCTTATTTAAAATCTCTTTCTTTTATTCCATCCTTGGATTGAGATCTCTAGGGTATCCTTGAGTGAAACTTATATAAAATTGGTTATCCTATCTCCCAAAAGATTAGAGAGAACCACATTTTTCAAGGTTTCAAGCAGAAAAGTCAATAAGGGAAAAAAAACCATTAAAATATTTCAATTCAAATTCTCATGGACCAACGCAAATACCCTCAATTGGTGGAATATATTATTTCGTGAAATTTATCGATCATTACACAAGAAAAAAATGGGTCTACTTTCTAAGACATAAGGATAAAGCATTTGAGTTCTTTCACCAATTGAAGTCTCTCATTGAGAAGAAATATAGGAACTACATCAAAGCATTGAGAACATATAGAGGTGGTGAGTACATCCCAAATTAATTCCTAAGATTTTTCAAAGATTATGGTATTCACAAGCAATTCACTACTAGGTATACACCTCAAAAAAAAATTATAGTTGAAAGGAAAACTAGAACGATCATAGAAATGGCTAGGAGCATGATAAAAGGAAAAGGTTGTCAAATGAATATTCCATTGAACCCGTAACATGCGTAATCTATATAATGAATAAATGTCCAACCAAAATTTTAAAGAATATGATTCCAAAAAAGAATGGAGTGGAAGAAAATATAATGTTTCTCATATGAGAGTATTTGGTTGTGTAGCATATGGACATGTATCGAATGATATGATAAAGAAATGGGATAAAAAAAGATGAAAATGCATATTTGTGGGATATATTGATGAACTAGAGGAACACAAGCTGTACAATCCAATAACCAAAAAATTTAAAATCAGTAGAGATGTGTAGTTCATAGAAGAGGAAGCATGTGATGACAAATTATAAAAAAACAATGAATGTAAAAATAATCTTACCACAAGAAGATAAAGAAGAAATAATTCTAGTAGGTATCCCTCAATTGTGACTTTTCCCACTCCCATTCAAGCTCAACAAATTGATCCTCAAGTGACACCTTTAACAAGTACAAGGAAAAACCCACACATTCAAGAAAGAATTCCTTCAAGTGGATAACAAACACCATCAAAAATATATATTCTTGGTGTAGGGCCATCAATTCCACATTCTATAAGTCCAACCTCAAGTGACATGTCAAATCCATCTCTGAAAAGGTTGAGAAGATAAAAAATCATAAGTATGAGAGATATTTATGTGAAAAATGAAGGTGATAACAAGTTGTGAAATTCTAAAAATTATGAATTTAATGCTTACTAGGACTCATACATCGGGCCGGGTGATTTAGTCCCAGATTAGGGTTTCTGGGCAGAAACAAAATATTGGCAATGACAAGTATGGAACTCTTAAAATTTGGAAAAAGTCCTATACTAGGACTCATATGAAAAAAGTGGTGTATTAGTCCTACTCACCTTTTTCAGAAGGTCAATATTTGAATCTTATCTCCTATCCCTAATCTTCCTTCTTAACCTAATTTTCAGATCTGAAATGCTAAATTCTACTATGTAGATGTCTTTTAGTGATGTTGTGAACAAGGTGACAACTTTGACAACTTGAAATTTTTTCTAAAAATATTGTGAGTTAATGAACCTTCAACCTAAATCTACAAATCACACATCAAAGAGAGGGAATTTTTTTTGTTTTGTTAGTGGATAGGGGTTTGCCTTGGTTAGACCCTATTTTGGTAATCAAACCTTGAAATGAAATGAAATGGAAAGGAGGAATAATGAATGAAAAAATATGCAATGTTGCAACTCACCAAAATCTTGAAGAAAAGGCTGCAATCTTGTAAGTAATGGCTACAATGGATGTATATCTTGAATCTTGCTTGAATTATATGGATCTTGATTTGAATGCTTTCTTGAATCATAAAACCCTACATCACAAATGTTAGCTCAAAAACTTGAACATGATGCATGATGACTTTGATATGATGTGTGATACTTGAATAATGCTCCAAAATGCTTAATAATCACTCTTGAATTCTCTTGTAAACTCTTGTAAGTGCTCTTGATATTAAGTTTTCTATAAGAATGCTTCATCAACTTGCTAGGTGAAAAATGAGTGGAATAACCTTGTATTTATACTTGTTTATGCCAAATTTCCCAAAATTACAACACTACAAGCTGACATCAGATCTAGGAGGATAAAATCCCATCAAGAATTTGAATTTAAATTAGGTACAAGCTAAGAAGGACTCATATGCCAATTGGGGTATATGAGTCCCATTAGGCTAAGCTTGGGACACATTTTTTAAGAAATGCTTAGTTTAATGTGAAATCCAGATTAAGGCCTCAAAACTTAGGTGTGACCCATACACCCAAGGTGGTGTATGAGTCCCATATCACTAAATCTAGGCCATAAAATCCAAAAACATTAAATTCTGATTGGTCACTTGATAAATGTCGAGATTATCCTTGGAAAGATGCATTAATCAAGGCTTGTGGATGCAAAATAAGGCCAATTAAAGCATAAAGAAGCTCAATTAATTAATAAAACCCTAGATTAGTGTGAAAGTGTAATAAAATACTTTACAACAACACCATAAATAAGGCATAAATAACTCCATTTATCTCACAAGGGCCCAAACAAGTGTGAAAATGTAGAGGGATACATTTTTCTACACTACATTTAGCCCCCACTTTAGTGAGAGGAGGAGATTGCTTCAAATTCACACTAAAGTAGACAAAATACACATCAAGAGGGGTCCAAATGTACCAATGCTAGTAAGATAGAATGTCAATGATCGAGAGGGTTGCACAAGCTCCCAAGATCAAGATCCTATGAAAAACCAACATAGGCACACAATAACACACGTGTAAATAATATAAGGAGCAATAACAAGGAACAAGTACATGCACTGCCAAAGATGTAAAGAAAAACAAAAATAAAAGAAAAAGGAGGGTGGATCAAGCTTCAACCATTTTTCTTGCACGCTATGGATCAGATCTAATTTTTTTTTCCAAGAAAGTTTACAAGTGGAACTCAATGTCCACTATGAAAACCAAACACACACTCACAAGGGCTAGTTGAACCTCAGGTAGTCCACTAGGTGAGCCCCTAGTGAGAAACATACACACACATTTGCTATGCACTCACACAAAGAAGCAAGTGGCTATGGGAAAGTCAAACCTAAGTTTGAGTCCCATACGTAGAACCATACTAAAGCTATACCTCTCGATAACTTTGATAAGAAACACACAACAATGAACTTCGAGCTTCATGAGGAAATAAGAGCTTTGTGTGATTTCAAAACTCATGAACAAACAAGATGGCTCCACAAGCAAGGAAAGTGTGTTATGCAAGGTTCCCATATAACCGAAATTGTAAATACAAAATAGTGTAAGGAACATTCAAAGTAGTTTTTCTTAGTTCATGTAAGGTATTTAACTTAGGGAACATCGTGCCTAATGTCTCCAAGAGAGGACCAATTGAAGAATATAAGATTCACAACTTAGGGGATCTAGTGTGTCATATCAAGCCACTAAGAGGAATATAATATGCTAAGATAGATCATTCTCTTGAAGGAAATAAAACCTAATGTCACCACAAGGTGAAAGACACATCGCATGAAGTAAGAAGACTACATAATGAAATTTGAAATGCAAAAGAATAATGCCAATGTATGCCCCCACTTTAAAGAAATTTCTAAACACCATGTTATGAGTAATTACTTTAAAGTAGCACATGATAAATGCTAACAATAAAGAGGACATGAGAGCTTAATTAGAAAGCCCTATTCCAAGTCATATGTTTCCAAATGAAGCTACATCATGAAGAAGGAAGGGGTTGCCCTTGAAGTGAAACTCAAAACACATGAGGGATCCATGGATTTGGGGTCAATATGTTCTTGCTACAATGTTTTTAGAGAGATTGAAACTATTATCATTCCCCAAATACTCATGGAACATAAAGAATGACACAAAGAGAGTGAAAAAAAAGAAAAACCTTTTAGGTCCACATGGAAGAGATGTGAATTTCTCGATGCCTTGAGTCATCCCTAAAAGGAAAACACAAGACAAAGACAAGAAGATAAAGGGAGGCTTTTGGGTCAACATGGAAGAGACATGAATGTCTCGACGCCTTGCCTCATCCCTAAAAGGAAAACCCAAGACAAAGAAAAGATGAAATATTTATGACATAAAAGAAGAATGTAGATATAGATATAGGAATGTCACAAAGAGAGAGAGACATAAAAAAAAATAGTATAGGGGAGCACATTATGCGCATGCAATCACACATGAAACGTGAAAAAGAAAATAATGCAACATAATAGTAAAGAATATGCGAGTCAACCTATTAGCAGGTCTTCCACATCCCAATCATGTTCATTGTATATAGAAGGTGGAAAACTAGCCAAAGGGAAAATAGAAAATGCCGCACCAAGACAAGGCTATCTAATTCTTGTCCCCACTGAGTGAAAGACAAGAATGAGTCAGGGTAGGTAATGCGAAAGAGCTCCTTGCATTTGAAATGATTTTCAATGAATGTAAAGCAAGTGATAATGAGAATACTAGGGTCCTACAACTATTACATGGCAAGGAGCGAAAGGACATGATTTAAGGGACTATTTCTATGATATCAAACTTTTTGAATATATGTTTTAAACCATGACAACCATTAGTACTGTATCCAAGAAGTCTATGGTATTGAAAATGTCCAGAACATTTGCATCTTTAGGGTATAGTTTTGGATTTTTTTCTCAGTGGTGGTAATGTTATAAGTCCTTGGTTTAGAATTATGTGTAGAGTTATTTTAGTGGCAGATGGTGGGTAAGGGGATTTTAGTTTATTTAGCTTGTAAGGCCTTCATTTTTTTCTAGATTCACCAGTTTATTGAGTTGGCTATTGAGGAGGAGGACCTAAGGTGATTCTATCATTCTAATCATCATTGCGAGGCATTGGTTGTTCTTTAGGAAGGAGGACACTTATATCAGTAGGGGAATCTTGATATCCCAACCCTTTGGTATCTTTTGTTGGTATTTGTTCTAAGCATTGATAAACTTCATCTTCACTTGTTGTATCACATCCTTGTTTGCTTAAGATCATGAATCCTTTTCCATATGCCTCTTCTAGGTTGATGCGAGTGTTTTTTACCTTGTTAACATATAATGGCTGATTTTTTTCTTGAATAGAGGAACTAGGTTCACCTATAGTAGGGAAATTAGGCTCAACTTGTGTTTCATTTTTAGGATGTAAATGACCAAACATCTCAAGTGGTGGGATGATTGGAGGTGTTGGTTGTTTCAATGAAGGGTAAAAGGATGCATTAGTCTCGAGGTTGTTAAGGAAATCATTTATAAAGTTGTTCATGTTGCCATCATCTTCTCCAATGATGTCAAAATCACGAGGAGGACATGCATTAGGAGTTGATTGAGAATGAGCAAGTAAAATTTCATTAGGGTCATTTCCAAAATCACATCTTGACACATCAACTAAGGATTTCAAGGACATCCACAACTTACCAAAGCGCATATCCTTGATGAAATACAATGAAAAACTATGTAAATATAATTTTGAGATTATGTAATGCATGTAATGAATCGAATAAAAATGGATATAATGAAATGAATGAAACAAAAATTTTGTAATCTGAACCAAAAAACTAACAACAACAAACAAAAACATAGAAACTGAGAATTTAATGCTGGAAAATGTAGTTTAAAATCTAAAACAGGCCCCAAAGGGGTGTATGAGTCACAATCAAGGTTTTTCAAGGGGTCAAACAATGAATAAAAATCAACACAAAATACCCAAAAATCAGGAAAAACAACCTGTATTGGGACTAAATCACCTAGAGGGGCGTATGAGTCCTAGATTAGGGTTTTTGCATAAATTTTAGAAAATTCTAAGAGAATGTTATATTTTTTGGTTCGAATAATGTCTATGCTAAGTGAAATTAAAGATTTTAGATGAAATTGAATGATGCAAGATGCAAAAATGCAACGTATATGCACTTTCACTAATGCAAGATTTAGAAACCCTAGATGTAAATTAACTAATGCAAAACCTAATGCAAAGTCAATGAAAGATAGATCTAGGACTATCATGCACTCCAAATCAGAAAATGAAATGTTCTAAAGGGAAGGTTCACCAAAATCAAATGAAGAAAATAGGTTGTGCTCCACCTTTTAGGAGATGAAACACAAGGGAGGGGACCTATTCCTATTTCACTTAGTTTCACTCAAGGAAACCTTAGAGATCTCAATCCAAGAGTGGAATAAGGGAAAGAGATCCATTAAAGGTTGTCCTAGGATGTGATTAAAGAATAAAGAGTGGTTCACCACCAAGCTATGGCTTGGAAGACTAGTAACATGAAATAATTAATGACAAAACCTAATGTTATGAAAAACTCAAATGAATGACCTAAAAGTGAATGCAAATCAAAATGGTAAATTGAGAAATTAGAGAGGTGCACCTAGAAAATTGTAGAAGATCAAAACAAGGTCTGAAATGCTGAAAATATTTAATTTAATTCCTAATATGAATCATTCATCAAGTTGGGAGATTTAGTCCCAGATTAGGGTTTCTGCGCAAAAACAAAAATTTGGCAGTGACAAGTCTAGAACTCTTAGAAAAAGTCCTATACTGGGACTAATATGCCAGAAGTGGCGTATCAGTCTTGCTCATATTTTATGGAAGATCAAGATATAAATCTACTCTCCTATCTCTACTCTTCCTTCTCAACCTAATTTCCAGATCTGAAATGCTAAATTCTATTCTGTATATGTCTTTTAGTGGTCTTGTGAACAAGGTGACAACTTTGGCAACTTGACAAGTTTTCTCCAATCTTGATATTTAATGAACCTCAACCTCAATCTACAAATCACACATCAAAGAGAGGGAAAAATGTTTTTTTGTTAGTGGATAGGGGTTTGCCTTGGTCAAACCACGTTTTGGTAATCAAACCTTGAAATGAAATGAAATGGAAAGGAGGAATGATGAATGAAAAAATATACAATGTTGCAACTCACCAAACCCTTAAAAAAAAGGCTTCAATATTGTAAATAATGACTATAATGGATGTAGATCTTGACTCTTTATTGGATGATATGGATTTTGATTTGAATGCTTGCTTGAATCATAAAACCCTACATCACAAATGTTAGCTCAAAACCAAAATGATGCATGGTGAATTTGAAATGATGCTTGATAATTGAATAATATTCCAAAATGCTTGATAATCATATTGGGAATTGTTGGAGATTTCTGATATGTGGTTGTCATTGATGTCAACACTATTATCATTAATGTATTTAAGATTGTATACGTTGAGGATATTGAGAAAATTGTAATAAAATAAGTTGTAGGTTGTTTGTGCAACAGTGAAGTTCATTATGTTGGATAGTTCAATTTATTGATGTTCAGAAGTTGGAGATTAAAGGGTTTTTTGACAAGCCTATCTAGTTTATCCACCAAATATTTTAGAGGTTTGCATAAATATTTAATCGAGTTATGAGTATATGTGTTCTCACAATTTTTTTGTTGGTTTAGTTGGTCTTCATAGAAGAAGATAATGTGATTATAGTAATTCGAGTTGATGTGAATGCTTCTATGGTGACTAATGATTCTTTTGGATGTTTCTAGATCATTTTATATTTGTGTTGTTGGTATGCATTGATCGGCGTGCTCACAATTAAAGATTTACCTTTGTGTGTTCATGTTTTTCATGTTCATTACTGACAGGGTGATTGTAGCGTGTTGTGGATCTTCAAGGTTTAATTATTGAAGATGTTTTATGTTCAAGGATGTTGTTTTGGGTCCTCACAATGTTGTGGCCAACTTTGGTTGATTTTTATTGATAATTATTTATGTTTTGGGCTGACAGTTTGTATTCACTTTATATTTTATTAAAGCTGACTTGCAAATGATGTTATTCTTGGTTGCAGATATATATGAGTGATTTTTTTATCTCATTTGAGACATGCATGAGGTGAAGTGGTGCGAGAGCACCCCGAAGTGCATCTAGGAGAGTTAACTAGAAGGTCAAGAATTAACAATTTGTTTTAGATCAAATGTAGCAAACTCCTTCTAATTCTTGTATTTGTGCCTTAGAGGCATTTGAGAATTTGCAATAAGTTAGTGAAGGTCATGTTGACCAGTTGTTAGATTGGGTTTTGGCTACAAGGATGACTTAGGACCTTGTAGACTCTCCTAGGTGATAGTTTTCTTTAAATTTTTTTAAATAAGGCCTATGGAAAGCCACAAGCGGCCATGGAACAGTTAGGCTCGAGCTTAACTAAATTGGAGAGCCTATTTATGGTGTGCTTTGACCTGAGAACAAGGTTGGAAGCTTTGTAATGTGGAAAGCTCATGAATAATAGTGTGGACAGTGAGAAGAATTGTCTAATTTTCTATGTTTTCTTTGAATTTGTGTGATCAGGAGCGATCATGGCTCTGTAATATGTTGTAGTTTGTAGTGTAAAATGTGTTCTAAGTTGTGTGGTAGAATTTAGGTTGTGTTATCAATTTGTAGGCATTGTTTTTTTAGTTAAATTGTTTCTTTTAGGTTGCTAACCTGACAGTCAGTCTGTAAAGTATGGAGTTCTAGTTGCAATCCCACTATACCTTATGTACGGGCCTTGGGAACTGTGATTAGGCTCCATGTATGTATATAGATTAGGATTAGGAGTGGTTAGGAGTCAGGGAAGCATGGAAAAATTCTTCTCCTAGGCGAGCTTGACAGTGCCCGACTAGGAAAGACAAGAACTGAAAGGCACTTAACTTGCAGGGGTGTCTATCTCCTAGCAATTCATGGCGAGGAGAGGGTAAGTGAATGCCTTGCCAAGGCTTAATAAGAAGGAGGAAGCCCCATCAACCTGTTTGATGATAGGAAAGGGGTACCTAAACATGAGGTAGGTCCTAAAGGTTAAGGTGGTGGAGACACCAAGGAGATCTTGCAAACAAAGATCCAGAGGATGGAACAGTGAGTGTTCCATCCAACCCTACCCTATCAGATTGGTATCGGAGCAAGTTAAAGATTTGGGATAGAATCTTGTATGTCAGACCTTGAATCCAGTGGTTCCACAACCATGGTGAAAAACATTGAGTTGGAAAAGAAGGTTGAAGATTAGGAGGAAGATAATAGGAGGTTGAGAGAAAGACTAGCTCAACTGGAGCAAGCATTGAGCAAATTAAGGCCGATGAGGTGAGTGATAGATTGGAGGGCAGGGTACCAAAAAGTGAAGAGGTTGTAGAGGAAGACAAGACCCCTGAACCTGACCCTGTTCTGCAACAGGAGCCTTTCTTGAAGGCATTGAAAGCTTTGAGTGGGAAAGCACTTGAAGGTATACCACTGTTTAGTGGCAAATTGGAGGCCGACCTATTCCTGGATTAGATAGAAGGCATGGAGAACCATTTTGAATGTGATGGAGTCACTGAAGCATAAAAGGTGAAGGTGGCCAAGTCTAGATTGAGAGGATCTACCTTGACATGGTGGAAATTCATTCAGACAGAGAGGGAAAAGGAAGGCAAGAATCCTATTACAACTTGGAAAGGTATGGTGGCAAAGGTGAGAGAAGCATACATACCAGATGATTATGAGATTCAGTTACACCAGAAGAGACAAATATTGAGGCAAAGAGACCAAGATGTGAACACTTACATTGAGGAGTTTCAAAAACTTTGTATGAGGTCCAATGTTTCAGAAGATGAAAGTCTCAAGGTGGCTAGGTATCTTAACAGCTTGAAGTGGAACATCCAAGAGGAGATGAATCTTCTAAGTTCTAAGATAGTACACCAATGCTATCAATTAGCTATTAAGATTGAGGAAATAAGCAAGAGGAAACATGATCAAGATTCTAAGAGTAGAGGCAAAGGTAGAGATCAAAGGGATCAAAGAGGACATAGAGGTGGCTACCAAGGTAGAGGAGCTGAGCAAAGAAACCAAGGAGAGTCTAAAATCACTGAGCATGGGAGTGAAACACCTTCTAGAGGAGGTTATGGAAGAGGTAGAAGTTCTCAAGGAGGATCAAGTAGAGGAAGAGGAGCAGGCAGGAGCAATTAATATTTTGCTACTATGAAATGTTACCATTGTGGTCAAGTAGGACATCCAACTTATAGGTGTGCGGAGAAAGCATCTTCATCAAATGCTGAAAAGAGGGTGGCATATGCTCAAGAGGAAACTATGAGTACTAAATCACCAGTGATCAGTCACATTGAATCTGTAATGGGGGAGAATCTGATGTTTAGGAGAGTTTTGATCAGACAACCGGTCAAGGAAGAACCAAAACAAAGGAGAGCTCTATTTAGAGTGAGATGCAAGATACTTGGAAAAGTATGTAAGGTCATTGTAGAGTCAGGTTCAACAGATAACATCATCCCAGAAGAGGCAGTAAAGAAGTTAAAATTGGAGAAGGTACCCCACACTAACCCCTACAAAGTAACCTGGTTAAACAAAGGGCAGAGTGTTCTTGTTAATGAGCAAGTAATGGTGGAGTTTTCCATTGTAGGGTACAAGGATAAGCTAATTTGTGATGTATTACCCATGGATGCATGCCATCTACTATTGGGTAGACCATGGCAGTATGAAAGGAGTGCCATGTATGATGGGAAGGAGAATACTATCTCTTTTAAAAAGGATGGGAAGACCTTTAAGTTGCAGTCACTGTTAGAAGAAGAAGAAGGATAGTCAAAGACACCAAGTGTCCTGTTAAGTAGTGGCAAGGAGTTCCTTAACAACCTACATCAAGGGGGTGAAGGTTATGTGATCATGTTGCAGTCCAAAGAGGAAGACAAGACTGAGAAAAAAGTCATACTTGGAGCAGTCCAGAAGTTGCTTGAGAAGTATAAGGACATAGTGAGTGATGGTGCACCTACAACTTTACCTCCAAAAAGGGCCATTAGTCATCAGATTGACTTCATACTTGGAGCTTCATTACCTAACAAATCAGCTTATAAGCTTACACCGGATCAGAATCTAGAGGTAGCTAGACAAGTGCAGGAGTTATTGGATCAAGGATTGATTAGGAAGAGCATCAGCCCATGTGCAATACTAGTGGTCTTAGCAACCAAGAAAGGAGGCAAGTGGAGATTATGCATTGAATCTAGAGCAATAAATAGGATCACAATCAGGTATAGGTTCCCTATTCCTAGGATTGAAGACTTGATGGATTGTCTTGGAGGAGCTCAGTACTTCACCAAGTTGGATCTCAAGAGTGGATACCATCAAATCAGAATCAAGGATGGAGATGAGTGGAAGACAAAATTTAAGACAACATATGGGTTGTATGAGTGGAGAGTTATGCCATTTGGCCTCTCTAATGCCCCTAGTACATTCATGAGGCTCATGAATGAAGTGCTCAAGGATTTTATAGGGTTATTTGTGGTGGTATATCTAGATGATATACTAATTTTTAGCAAGACTGTAGAAGAACACCTAAAACATGTGGAGTTGGTTCATAGAAGGTTTCAAGTGGAGAAGTTAGCCATCGACCTAGAGAAGTGTGAGTTTTTCAAACAAGAACTTGTATATTTGGGTTTTGTAGTGTCCCAAGGATCATTGAAAATGGATCCAAGCAAGGTGGAAGCTATCCTAAACTGGCCTACACCAACCATAGGGACTGAGGTAAGAAGTTTCCATGGATTGGCTCAATTTTATAGGAAATTCATAAGAAACTTTAGTGGCATATGTGCACCAGTTCTAGATACAATCAAGGGTGGTTTGAAAACTAAGTTTGTGTGGACTCAAGAAGTTGAGAAAGGTTTTGAGAAACTATAACAAGAAGTGGCAACTCAACCTATTCTCTTATTACCAAGCTTTGACAAGTTGTTTACTGTGGAGTGTGATGCTAGTGGAGTTGCAGTAGGAGGAGTGCTTAGTCAAGAAGGCAGGCCCATAGCTTTCTTCAGTGAAAAGCTTAATGAAGCTAAGAATAAGTATTCTACCTATGACCTGGAACTTTATGCTTTGGTTTAGTCACTTAGGAAGTGGAGGCATTACCTTCTACCCAAGGAGTTTGTGGTCTTTATTGAAAATCAGACACTTATTTATATCAACACCCAAGAGAAGTTGGGAAATAGACACTTGAAATGGATGGAGTACATCTAAGCTTTTACTTTCACCATCAAGCACAAGAAGGGACAATTGAATAAGGTAGCAGATGCATTGAGTAGAAGATTGCTGATAGTACAAGAGATACAGATCAAGAGCATTGGAATAGAGAGCTTGAAGGATCTCTATGGGGAGGATGAAGATTTACCAGAGGCCTACAAGGTATGTTCTGACTTTGAGAATCATTTTCATAGCCAATACTCAGAGTATACTTTACAAAGTGGATTTTTGTTTAAAGGGAATCAGTTATGTGTTCCAAAAGGGTCAATGAGAGAAAACCTCATTCAGGAAAAGCATAATGGTAGTCTTAGTGGACATTTTGGCATCAACAAGACATTAGAACTAGTGCAAAGGTTCTACTATTGGCCTAAGTTGTCAAGAGATGTTAGGAGGTATGTGGAGCAATGTGTGGTGTGTATGAAAGCTAAGGGAGGAGCTAGTAATGCTGGTTTATATAAAACCCTACCCATTCCTAGCAGACCATGGGAGTGTGTTAGCATGGATTTTGTGGTAGGACTCCCTAAGACCAAGACTGGATTTGATAGTGTGTATGTGGTGGTAGACATATTCAGCAAGATGAGTCACTTTATTCCTTGTAAAACCACTCATGATTGTAGCTATATAGCTCACCTTTTCTTTAATGAAAATTTAAGGATTCATGGATTGCCTTTGAGTATTGTTTTAGATAGGGATGTGAAGTTCATGAGTCACTTTTGGAAGACTCTATGGTGCAGATTAGTTACCAACCTATTTTTTGGATCAGCTTACCATCCTCAGACCAATGGTCAAACAAAGGTGGTTAATAGGGTGCTAGGTAACCTTCTAAGGTGCCTAACTAAATAATATGGATAGAATTGGGATATGGTTATCTCACAGGCCGAGTATGCTTATAATGATAGTGTAAACTGGACCACAGGGAAGAGTCCTTTTGAAATTGTGTATCGAATGCACCCAAGAGGTATATGTGAGCTCATGGATCTAGGAGCTATAGAACATAGGAGTGGACATGTAGAGGACTTCACTCAAACCATGAAAGAGATTTAGGAGCAGGTAAAGAGGATAGTCATCGAGGCTACACAAAAGTTGAAAGACAAGGTAGATATGTCAAGAAAGGATTTGCAATTTGCAGTAGGAGACTATGTCATGGTCAACCTTAACAAATCTAGGTTGCAGAAGGGTACATCAACCAAATTGCAGATGAAAAGAGTGGGACCATGCAAGGTATTGACCAAGTATGGGAAGAATGCATACAAGGTGGAGTTACCTGCAGATTTGGGAATTTCACCAGTCTTCAATGTAGCTGATTTGATCAGGTACAAGAGATCAGTCAATGATATGGATCAGACCAATAGGGAGATCTTCAAGGATGTAAGCAACATACCCTTACCTATTCAAGACAAGCTTTAGGCAGAAAAGATCTTGGAGTCAAGGGTGCAAAAATCTACAAGGCACAAGGTGTACATGGAGCATCTTGTTAAGTGGAAGAAAAAACATGAATTTGAGGCTACATGGGTGGATGAAGCTCAGTTCAAGAAGCAGGGTATTGAACCATCTCTAATCTCTCCTCACATTCCTTAAAGTCTATGCAGAGGAGGAGAATGGTGCAGGAGCACCGCAAACTGCATCTAGGAGAGTTACCTAGAAGGTCAAGAATTAATAATTTTCTTTAGATCAAATGTAGCAAACTCCTTCTAATTCTTGTATTTGTGCCTTAGAGGCATTTGAGAACTTGCAATAAGTTAGTGAAGGTCATGTTGACCATTTGTTAGATTGGGTTTTGGCTACAAGGATGACTTAGGACCTTGTAAACCCTCCTAGGTGATAGTTTTCTTTAAAATTTTTTAAATAAGGCCTATGGAAAGCCACAAGCGACCATGGAACAGTTACACTCGAGCTTAACAAAATTGGAGAGCCTATTTATGGTGTGCTTTGACCTGAGAACAAGGTTGGAAGCTTTGTAATGTGGAAAGCTCATGAATACTAGTGTGGACAGTGAGAAGAATTGTCTAATTTTCTGTGTTTGCTTTGAATTTGTGTGATTAGGAGTGATCATGGCTCTATAATATGTTGTAGTTTGTAGTGTAAACTGTGTTCTAAGTTTGTGTGTAGAATTTAGGTTGTGTTATCAATTTGTACACATTGTTTGTTTAGTTAAATTGTTTCTCTTAGGTTGCTGACCTGATAGCCAGTCTATAAAGTATGGAGTTCTAGTTGCAATCCCACTGTACCTTGTGTACAGGCCTTGGGAACTGTGATTAGGCTCCATTTCTGTATATAGATGAGGATTAGGAGTGGTTAGGAGTCAGGGAAGCATGGAAAAAGTCTTCTCCTAGGCGAGCTTGACAGTGCCCGGCTAGGAAAGATAGGAAGTGAAAGGCACTTAACTGGAAGGGGTGTCTATCTCCTGGCAATTCATGGTGAGGAGAGGGTAGGTGAATGCCTTGCCAAGGCTTACTAAGAAGGAGGAAGCCTCATCAACCTATTTGATGAGAGGAAACCTTTGACAGTTTTCAGAAAGACAAGGAAAAGACCCAAAAGACCTAAGTTCTTGGTCAGTTCCAGTTTGAGGAATTGTACGGGCAGTTGGAGGCCAAGACCACTATATTCTTCAAGTGATAGACATGAAGAACAAGAACCCCAAGAGTAAATACAATTTTCTTTGGTAACCTTGGAGCATTAGTGTGTTTGCTCGGAGATAGAGACCTAATTGGGCTTTTGGGCTAGTAGCCTAATAAACCCTAACTGAGGGTTTGGTGGTAACGAATTGTAAATGGAGTATGGTGGATTGTCAAGAACCCTAGGGAGATGATTTGAAGCCTTTAGAAACATATATACACCCCTACAAAGTTAAACTTTAGTTATTGGAGGATATTAGTCTTTAGGGAAGATTAAGGGCTAAAGAAGAGTAGAAGCATTGCACCAAGGAAGACTTAGTAGAGCAAAATTGAGATGATAGTGGGGTTGACCAGTAGAACTAGGAGTATCTAAACATGAGGTAGGTACTAAAGGTTAAGGTAGTGGAGACACCAAGGAGATCTTGCAAACAAAGATCCAAAGCATGGAACAGTGAGTGTTCCATCCAACCCTACCCTATCATGAAGTGTGCGAAGTGTGAGCGCTATGTGCGAATAAAGTTTATAACATTTGAAGGAAGAAGTTAAGTTTGAAGAAGAGTGAGCAGAGTTTATGTGCTTAACCAGAACTATAATCAGGCATTAGCAGATGCTATTTTCTTAGTTCAAAATATTTTTATGGATTTAATCTGAATGTAACTGTAAGATAGTGTGTCTTCCTTTGGGTAGTAAGCCTTTTTGTATTCAAGTAGTGAGATATAGGAAGTGTGCCTGAATGCAAGTGCATTCCCTATTTTCTATAATTTTAACAGAGTATAAACTTGTGGATTAAACTCCACCGTGGTTTTTCCCCTAATGGGGTTTCCACGCAAAAATCTTGGTGTTATGTGTGTTTTCTGATGTGGTGATGGTTTTTTCTTTCATGTTTAATTATTAGATATGAGAATAAGTTTAGTAATTATAATTTATGAGACAACTGATTCACCACCCTCTTAGTTGTCTGCCATTGTGTTTCCAACAATTAGTATCAGAGCAGGTTCCTTGGAAGAATTTTAATAGCTTGAGGTGATCTGAGAAGGTGACATACAAGAAGAATAGTCTGAGATTTGATGGAACAAATCATTCTCTATGGAAGACTCAAATTGAGTGTCATCTATGATGAATTGGTGAATCTTACTAGAGCATTACAAAGAATAGGTATATCATCTCACATAATGGTCCTTCTACTTTTGTTGAGATTAAAGATGCTGAGTACAATATTAGGGCTAAGGAAGCATTTTTGAGTGCTTTGACTGATTCTGAGATGACAAATGTAATGAATTTGAAGACTGCTTATGAGATCTAGAAAAAAATGGAAACTTTGTATGAAGGTGATTCTCAAGTGAAAATTTCTAAGTTACAAAGTCTAAAAGGGAAATATGAAACATTGAAAATGGGTGAAGATGAGAACATTACTACTTTCATGCAAAGAGTGAATGAACTTGTGTGTAACATCATATGTGCTGGTGGAATATTGGAAGAATCAAAGATTATTGCTAAAGTGCTTAGATCCTTGCCCTTTGCATACAAACACAAATATTCTGATATTGAGGACATCTGAACTGTGACAAATGTAACCAAAGACATGTTGATTGGTAAGATTTTTTATTTTGAGTTAAGTGAGTTTGGTGATGCTCTTCCTAAAACATAATCCACATTCAAAACTACTACCTCCAGGAAGGATAAGCAGAGATATGATATGGGAGAAAGTTCTTCTAGAAAGGTGTTCAAGTATGAGGAAGAAATGAGAGAGATTGGAGAAGAAGAGATAAAGATAGATGAGATTGAAGTACTTCTTGTCAAAAGAGTAGCCAAAGGAGAAGGTAAGTATAAAGGGAAATTTCATCTTAAATGTTTTTCTTGCAATAAGATAGGTCATTTTTCCTCAAGGTGTCCAGAAAGAGTTCCTAATTTGACATCCAACAAGCCTAGATTCCAAAGAAATTTTTATTATACTATTGATGAAGGTGTGACAAATGATGAATCTAATAAAGGGAATGTAAGTGATGATGAGTTTGTGTTTATTTATATCAAGGAAAGTAATCTTGTACTTGCTGATTCTACTAGTTGCATGAATGTTGAGAAAGCTCTAGTAGCCAAAATTGAAGAAAAGGATGAATGGGTGATCAACAGTGGATGCTCTCATCACATGATAGGTGATAAAAGTAAATTTGTGAGCTTGGAAAAGTATGATGGTGGTGTTGTAATATTTGGTGATGACAAAGCTGGTGTAATCCATGGCAAAGGATCCATTTCTTTTGATGGTAAGCATAATATTGATGATGTCCTATATGTTGAAGGTTTGAAGCATAATATCTTAAGTGTTGGAAAAATGGTTGACAAGGGATATAATACTCAATTCAGGATGGAAAGTGTAAAATATTGAGTAATTCTAGAAATGTGATTGCATCGGGTACAAAAACAAAAGGTAATTTTTTTCACTTAAGTACTGCTAATAAAAGTTATCTGATTGCTCAAGTTGATGAAAGTTGGTTGTGGCATAAAATATTATGTCATGCAAAATTTGGAAATATTATCAAGATAAGTTCTACTCAAGCTGTGAGATATCTTCCTAAGTTTGTAAAGCCTACTAATAGCATATGCAAGGAATGTCAGTTAGGGAAGCAAACTAGAGTTTTGTTTTAAAGAAAATAATATTGTTCAAATGAAGTGTTGGAGCTTGTGCCTACTAACTTGTGTGGTCCTTCTAGAATCATAAGTTTACAAGGAGACAAGTATTTCATGTTACTCACTGATGATTATTCTAGATTGATGTGGGTTGCTTTCTTAAGGGAAAAATCTGAAGCTTTAGAGAAATTTAAGATTTTTAAGCCTAAGGTTGAGACAGAGATAGGTTTGAAGATTAAGTGTCTGAGATCAGATAGAGGTGGTGAATTCACTTCTGGTGAGTTTAATTCCTTTTGTGAAGAACATGGGATAAAGAGACAATTATCAACCCCGTGAACTCCTCAGCAAAATGGAGTTGTAAAAAGGAAGAATAGGAATGTTCTAGATGCTTCTAGGACTATGATGCTGGAAGGAAATGTCCCACATATCTAGTGGAGAGAAGCTGCAAGTAGTTTTGTTAATACTCTAAAAAAGGTACATGTCAAAGGTCATACTGGTAAGACCACTTATGAGCCATGGTTTGGTCATAGGCCTATTGTTAGATACTTCAAAATATTTGGAAGCAAATGTTATATCAAAAGAGATGAAGACATAGGAAAGTTTGATGCTAGAAGTGATGAAGGAATCTTTCTTGGTTATTCTACTAATAGTAAAGCCTATTGGTGCTTCAATAAGAGGTTGAGGAAACTAGTTGAAAGTGCTAATGTAAGGGTTGATGAAGACACAGTTAGGCCATCTAAAACCTGTGTATAGGATTCAAATGATCAAAATATCAGTTCTGATCAGACTCAGAATCATGTGTAGATCATTTCGGTAAATCGGGAAAGCCAAGAGGAAGGAAGTAGTAAAAGTGCAAAAGAGAGATCACAAAAGCCTGAAGTTCAAGAAAATTATAAGACTCCAAGGTATGTAAGACTAAATCATTCAAAAGATCAAATTATAGGTGATAAGAATAAAGGTGTTCAAACTAGGAGAATAATTGCAGAAGAATACTATTTGATATCAAACACTACGCCAAATAATATAAATGAAGCATGCAAAGATGAACATTGTATGGAAGCAATGAAAGAAGAGCTACTACAAATTGAGAAGAATGATACATGGACTCTTGCTCCTAGACCTAAGGACAAAAATATAATTGGAACTAAATGGGTCTTTTGAAATAAACTGAATTTGAGCAAGGTGAAGTTATAAAAAACAAAGCAAGAAAGGTATGTAAAGGATATTCTTAGATGGAAGGAATTGAATTTGAAGAATTTTTTTCCCCTGTTGCTAGGATTGAAGCTGTGAGACTATTTCTTGCCTATGATGCTTACAAAAAATTTAAGGTTTATCAGATGGATTTCAAGCCAACATTTCTAAATGGTGAACTGAATGAAGAAGTATATATTGAGAAACGTGATGGATTTCAATTGACTGATAAGGGAAACATGGTTTTCCGACTGAAGAAATAATTTTATGGACTTAAGAAAGCCCCAAGAGCATGGTATGCCAGATTGGACAAGTATTTGCCGAAGCTTGGATTTAGTAAAGGTACTACTGATAGTAACTTGTATTTTAAGATTGATCATGATAAAGATTTGATTGTTGAAGTCTTTGTTGATGATATCAATTTTGGAGGAGATGATAGTTTGTGCATGAAGTTTTCTGATGAGATGCAGAGTGAGTTTGAGATGTCCATGATTGGAGAAATGAAATTATTTTTGGGATTGCAAATTACACAGTTAGATAAAGGGATTCTTATATCTCAGTCCAAGTATGTGAAATAATTTCTAAATAAATTTGGTATGGAAGATTCAAAGCCAGTTGGTACACCTATGGTGACCGGATGTAAGTTGAAAGCAAATGATGATTCTCCTAAGGTAAATCAGACTAGATACAAATCAATGATTGGTGGATTGCTTTATTTGAATAAAACTAGACCTAATATCATGAATGTCGTATGCATTGTTGCAAGATTTCAAGCTAATCCTAAGGAATCTCATGTGACTGATGTGAATAGGATTTTTAGATACTTCAAGGGGATGGTTGATTTTGGCCTATGGTATCCTCAAGATGATGACCTTATTTGAGTGCTTTTAACGATGATGATTGGGAAGGAGATGTGAATGACATAAAGAGTACTAGTGGTGGTGAATTTTTCTTGGGAAAGAAGCTGATTTCATGGTTAAGTAAAAAGAAAAATGCCATTTCTTTATCCATTGCAAAGACATAATACATTGTTGCTGCTAACAATTGTACTCAAGTATTGTGGATGAAGCAAATGTTGAAAGATATTAGAGTTATGTATGATGAACCTATTTCCATATTATGTGATAATTCAAGTGCTATAAACATTTCTGAGAATCCGGTGCTGCATTAAAAAACCAAACATATATCTATCAATGTTCACTTTTTGAGAGACAAGGTGAGTGATAAGGAAGTCAAACTGGAGTATGTACCTACCAAGGAACAGATTGTAGGCATATTTACTAAGCCTTTGACTAAGGATACTTTTGAGTATCTCAGATGGAAGCTAGGGGTGATTACCCCTTCTAATCTGAACTAAGATGCAATGACTTGCATCAGTCTATGCATTTCATAGTCACATCTTGACCCGAATTGATGTTGTGGTGGCTTCTACTCAGGGGGAGTAGTTAGATGTTTAGATATGTGGTTCAGAGCTTGTGTGTACCTTTTTCATTGATGTCAAAAGGGGAGAAGATTCATGTGAAAACTATGAATTATCCAAGGAGTAGAGTCAAAACCTAAGGGGGAGAAAGTGCTAAGAGAAAGTTGCGTTGATGGTGTTTTCTACATCATGTGTTGCCATCAATTGCAAAGGGGGAGATTTTTGGGAATTGTTGGAAATTGCTGATATGTGCTTGTCATTTATGTCAACACTATTAGCATTAATGTATTTAAGATTGTATATGTTGAGGATATTGAGAAAATTGTAATAAAATAAGTTGTAGGTTATATGTGAAGTAGTGAAGTTCAATATGTTGGATAGTTTAGTTTATCGATGATTGAAAGTTTTAGATTAAAGGGTTTGTTGAAAAGCCTATCTAGTTTATCCATTGAAAATTTTAGAGGTTCGCATAAAGATTTGATCGAGTTATGAGTATTTGTGTTCTGATAGTTTTTCTATTGTTTCAGTTGACGTTCTTGGAAGAAGATAATTTGATTCTAGTAATATAAGTTGTTGAAAATGATTTTATGGCGATTCATGATGCTTGTGGATGTTTCTAGATTTTTCTCTATTTGTGTTGTTGGTTCACATTGATCGGTGTGCTCACAATTGAATATTTTCCTTTGCGTTTTCATGTTTTTCATGTTCATGGCCAACAAGGTGATTATAGCATGTTGTGGATCTTTGAGGATTAATTATTGAATATTTTTTGTGTTCAAGGATGTTTTTTTGGGTCCTCACAATGTTGTGGCCAACTTTGGTTGATTCACATTAATATTTATTTTGTTTTGGGCCGATAGTTTGTATTCACTATATTTAATTGAAGACGACATGTAGATGATGTTATTCTTGGTTGAAGACATATATGAGTGATTGTTTATCTTATTTGAGACATGCATGAGGTGAAGTGTGTGAAGTGTGAGCACTATGTGTGACTAAAGTTCAGATCATTCGAAGGTAGAAGTTAAGCGTGAAGAAGAGTGAACAAAGTTTATGTGCTTAACTGAAACTGTAATCAAGCATTAGTAGATGCTATTTTCTCACTTCAAAATATTCAGATGGATTTAATCTGAATGTAATTGTAAGACAATGTGTCTTCCTTTAGGAAGTAAGCCTTTTTGTATTTGAGTAGTGAGCTATAGGAAATGTGTCAGAATGCAAGTGCATTCCCCATTTTCTATACTTTTAACAGAGTATAAACTTGTGGATTAACCTCCACCATGGTTTTTCCCCTAACAGGGTTTCCATGCAAAAATCTTGGTGTTATGTGTTTTTCTGATGTGGTGATGGTTTTTTCTTTCATGTTTAATTATCAGATCTGAGAATAAGTTTAATAAGTATAATTTCTGAGACAACTGATTCACCCCCCCTCTCAGCTGTCTTTCATTGTGTTGCCAACAAATCACTCAAGTGAATGCTCTTGTAAACTCTTGTAAGTGCTCTTGATCACAATTTTTTTATAAGAATGCTTCATCAACTTGGTAGATGAAAAATGAGTGAAATAGCCTTGTCTTTATACTTGTTTATGCCAAATTTCCTAAAATTACAACACTACAAGCCAACATCAAATCTAGGAGGATAAAATCTTGCCAAGAATTCAAATTTAAATTAGGTTCAAGCTAAGAAGGACTCACATGCAAGTTGGGGTGTATGAGTCCCATTAGGCTAAGCTTGGGACACATTTTCAAGAAATGCTTAGTTTTAGTGATAACTTTAAGAAACCCCCTTCAAAAAAAGATATAAAATCCTAGCAAATCTTTCAATTTTTAAGAAAAAATATTAATTTCTATTGGCGAATCTTTCCTTTAAAAAAAAAGATTTTGTTGGTGATCTTTTTACTTCACTAAAATTTTGTAGAAAATTTTGGCGAATCTTAAAAAAATTAGTGAAATCCATTAATTATGATGGCAAATCCATCCAATCTAAATATAATTCTCATGTAAAAGTAGGGGCCGGGGGTGGAAATTATCATTAGATTTAAGGGGTAGACTATAATATTTACTTGCCACCATTATTTTAAAATATAATATAATTGTTTTCATTATATTCTACAAGGTAAAATGTACCCATGATCTGTTATTCTCATGGGGCTCAAAATTGCTTTTGGATCATTGATCTAATGAGACTCATTGTACTCTATGAGTTAAAATGTACCCACGATCTATAATGCTCATGAGACCCTAAATTATGGGCCCCATGAGCATTACAGATTGGGAATACATTTTACCTTGTGGAACACAACAAGGGCCATTAGATTATATTGTAAATAAATGGTAGAAACTAGAAAGATTAGAAATATGGTCTTAAAGAAACTAATAATTAAGATATACTATTGGTGAATCAATATAGATTTATATTATAATTTATAAAATTTAGGTGAATCTGATCTAATCACGCATCGAATATTGTGGTTAATTTTTAAGCTAGTTTTTTTAATAAAATATAAATTCTTTGGCAATTTAAATAAGACTATAATAGAAATTTGTAAAAATGTGGCGATTCAAGTCATGTTATAGCTTGAAGTATTAGCCAATTTTGTATTCCCAAATTTTAACTACTAGCCAATTGGCGAATATTAGCCACTAAAAAAATCATTGCTTAGTTTAATGTGAAATCCAGATTAAGGCCCTAAAACCTAGGTGGGACCCATATGCCCAAGGTGGCATATGAGTCCCAGATCACTAAATCTTGACCATAAATCCAGAAACATTAAATTCTAATTGGTCACTTGATATATGTTGGGATTATCCCCATAAAGATTCATTAATTAAGGCTTGTGGATGCAAAATAAGGCCAATTAAAGCATAAAGAAGCCTAATTAATTAATAAAACCCTAGATTAGTGTGAAAGTGTAAGAAAATACTTTACAACAACACCATAAATAAGGCATAAATAACTCCATTTAGCTCACAAGGGCCTAAAAAAGTGTGAAAATATAGAGGGATACATTTTTCTACACTACATTTAGCCCCCACTTTAGTGAGAGGAGGAGATTGCTTCAAACTCACACTAAGGTAGACAAAATACACATCAAGAAGAGTCCAAATGTACCAATGCTAGTAAGATAGAATGTCAATGACCAAGAGGGTTGCACAAACTCCCATTATCAAGATCCTATGGAAAACCAACATAGGCACACAATAACACACATGTAAATAATATAAGGAGCAATAACAAGGAACAAGTATGCACTGCCAAAGATGTAAATAATTAGATCATATTTTTTTAAATAATTAAATATGAATCAATTAAATGGATAAAGGGGAATTATTAATTGAACTGAGAGTGAAATAGGTCTGGCTTGTGGATGCAAAATAAGACAAAATAAGGCATAAAGAAGACAAATTAATTAATAAAGCCCTAGATTAGCATGAAAGTGTAAAGATAGACTTTACAACACCCTAAATAAGGCACAATTAGGTCTATTTAGTTTTAAAAGGCCCTAAAATTAATGTGAATGTGTAAAACACATTACAACAAAATCAAGGTAACATTAGGCTCATTTTAATATTAATTATTCCCAAATTAAGTGAGGAAAAGGGATACTTTTTCGTTACTACATTAATTAATTAATGACTTGTGAATAATAACCAATATATGGTATATAGTTATAATTAATGAATAATTATGTAATATAATTACTGATAACAAATGATGTGATGATGGCCATGGTTTGATGACTAAGGAAGTAATTAAGTAAATATTATAAGTGTCTAATAATATCAGTGAGATGGGAGAAATTCATAAGGTTTTCTTGGTTTATTCAAAATGGGGAAGATGGATGGGAAAACAAGTTGCCTAGATTTTGGTGGCTTGAGGGTAGTATAAAGCAAGTGAATATTAAGAGTCTTCTTTATAGTTGGCACTATTTGGAGGATAATTGGGTTAATTTTAATATTGATGGAGCGACCTAAAGTAACTTGGGTATTGCAGGGGGTGGCAGAGTCTTTTGGGATAAGAATGGTTATTATTTAGTATTTTTTCTTATGATTTGGATAAGGATTCTAATAATATGGAAGAAGCTAAAACCCTATTATGAGTAATAGTGATATAAAGGGATAAATTTTGGGAAAAATAATGGATTGAGGGAGATTTGAAATTGATGATAGGAACAATGAAAGGTGATACCATTTAGAATTTGAGATTAGAATCTATTTTATCAAAAGTAGTTTTAGGTGTCAAGTGGTTTGAAGACATCAAGTGCACTAATATTGGTAGAAAGGAGAATGAAATTATTAATTTGGTTTCTAAAAGAGGATTTGATTTGAAAAGAAAATATGGCCATACCTCTAATCATTGACCTGAAATAATTTTCCTTCTAAGGTATTTTATTTTATTGACAAAGAATCAATGGGGATTTCTCTTGTTAATGGGGTAGATTGACAATAGATAAAACATATATTATGTGGTGTCTTGGTGTGTAGATTACATATGCAAAGTGATGGATGGTATTCACATGTGATAAATATTGGTTGTATTTGATTAATCAATTCATTCCTCATTTTTGTGTGTTGGTTGTTGTGATATCATGACCTCTCATGGTGTCTATAGATGGAGCTCAAAGTTTGGGTGGTGTAAACAAAGAAAATTTAATATAATAGAAATAAATATTTTGAAGCACTAAATAACATAAAAAAGACTTAGTCTATGAAACACACTATAAACCTAAAAAAAGGATTAATGTGATGTTACTTCACCTTTAGAATGTCGATGCAATCTTAGCAGTATAAAATGGTATGATTGAAGATGGATTGAATCTGATAGAATGTGATTATCTAGTACTGATAGAATGAATCCCAATAATGCAAAAAATGAATAAATTTATAAACTTCTGAATAAGATAAGAATGAGGATGAATATGGTGACCCAAGTTAACTAGAAAATCAGTAGAGTCAACTCAACTAAAAATTAAAAAAATGACATTTCGAGACCAAGAGGATAATATTGAATTACTTAATTTGGTAATTAGATACCTGAGCACATGTATTTTCCTATTAATGAATAAGTTAACTAAGGAGAGTAGAAGAAGTTTCTATAGTTAAGTAAATTTAACTAAGGATTTAAGTTTGGGATACTAAAATGACATGGAGTTAACTGATGATGGAAGAAAGAGGTGATTGAAGACAAAAGAGAAGTGAACTAATGTCTAAAAATGTAAATTAAATGCCATTTAATTAAATAATAAAATATTTTTTAATTAAATAAATAATGGATAAATGTATATTTAATTAATTGACTATTAATTAATAAATGATAGATGAATGTAACCAATGATGATGAAAGGTAAATTAATGTGATAAATGGTAATTAATGATGATAATAATAATTGAGATTTTATGATTAGGTATATTATTTTAGGTGTCTACATGTGGTAAGTTGGTTGTTGGTGGGTATGGACAAGAGAAAATGGTGGAAATTCCTCCAAAGAAAAGGAAATGTTTCAAAAGAGGAGGCAACACTAAATTTCATGGTGTTTATAGATAAATAAATTGGGAACCCAAGGCTCAAGTTGTTGATGGTTCATATTTAGGAGTTAGCTAAGAGAATTGATTATTCTCCTAGGGTGTGCATTCATTCAATGACGGCCAAATTAATTTTGGACCTTGGTTACATGAGGGGAATATGGAATAATTTCGATTCATCACAATCTCTTTCTTGTGCTTTCATTTTTTCCTTAGCTGCCAACTCTTACTTCCTTCATGATAACATTTGAGATGTGGTGTACTAGACACATAGGTACACTTTGATTGTTTTTAGAACATCTACATGCAATTAAAAGGAGTCATATTTGTGTTGAGGTTGTTATGGAGATTCTTTACTAAGATATTGTAGGCCTCTCTCATGGGTTCCTTTGTTCTTTGAGTGTTGTCATGTAGATGAGGATGAGGATAATGAGGTGGAGACTAAGGTTTTAGGTTAGAATATAGTAAATAATAAATGTGATAAATATAATTGTGTGCTTGAGGGTGTCACAAGGATGATCTAATTTTCCTTGTCTCCTCCTTATTGCTCAAACTCTATTACATATGTTGATAATTAGGGGGTTTGGGGTAGAACTGTATTGTGGCCTCAACAATTTTGATGGGTGATAGTTGACTATAAAACTCTATGTTATTTTTCCCTACTTGGTTTGTCTTCTTGTTGACCAAGTAGAATATGTTGCGAAATTTTGCATAGACTATGTGGTCTCCCTAATTTTGAGGGTTCCTAGACTTAAACTAGGTAATATTATCAATAAAATAATGTGTTGATTGTGGATTAGTTGGAAAGCTAACAAAACAATTTTTGATATGTAATATCTTGTTATTCATGGATTGTATGCTTCCAACATATTTTTCAAAACCATTCATGTTTCTACTTGATAGATAATAATAGAAAGCGTAATAATTATCAACAATCCAAAAGATAATGACACACCTATTTATATGTAGTTATCTATACGCTATGGTTTCCACTTATTTCCAAAAGGTTGTATATTTTTATACTAGACTAATAACAACTCAATATATTATTAGTGGACCTCAAAAAAATAACTTAATAGACTATCATCAATTGAATACAAATATTTATACGTGATATTCAATCCCAACTCTTTATAAAAGCAGTATATTTGATTATCTGACAAAAGATTCTCTAGTATTAACGCTAATTACTAATATTAAAATATAATAATGAAAAACTTAGTTTAGTCAAGTTTAAATAATCTCTCCGTTATTTATTATTTTAAAAGTCAAACTTCTTTTATATTTCAACAAACAACAAACATAGAAACTATTTACTTTTAATAGAAGACAGATTTCAACAGCAGAAATGCAACATCTGTGATCTTAAAATTATTTAATTATTTAACTGTCTCCATACAGCATTTTCGAGAATACGATGAAGAAATTTATACAGTTGACAAAGGTGAAAATAATTTATTATATATTTGAAAAAGAGTAAGTGAAGGTCAGGGATATCACCCAATTCATCTGTATTTGAAATTGTATATTTGACATCTCACTGCAATTATGTTTATTGAAATTGGTAAGCTTATTTTTCAAAGATATTAGATTTCCACAGTCCATATCATTATTTGTAGTTTCTGAATTTAACTGTGTATTAATTTTTTTTTTGGATCCAAAAAAAATTAATACACAGTTAAATCCAAAAACTACAAATAAAGCTTACTTTTACTTAAATTATTCATTTGAAAACGACGCCAGAAAGTAAAAAAAGATAAAGTCAATGAGTTGACAGAAGGTATGACATTTCCCAGTAGTCCAATAAATGAATTCGGAAAGGAATAAACCAATCACACAGTGTTTGTGTTATTCAACCTAAATTAGGTGGGAGGCGAAACAGTGATCGAACCCTATTTCATCTGTACCAAATGTCAAACTTTAAAATATCTCTGAGCAAAGGCGTTGCAAACAAGTTAGCAAAACATGGCGGGGAGGTTGAGGAGGAGGTTATGTAAATTATTAGGAGCTCTTAGGATGGAGAAACGCAGCAGCACCAACTATGCCTTTCAAGGCACTGAAAGTTATAGGAATTATACCATTCGCAAAGGCTGTTTTTCTGTGTGTGTTGGGAAAGAGAAGCAACGTTTCTCTGTGCCCATACATTTTTTGAAGCATCCGCTAATACGTGCTCTTCTGGAGATGTCTGGCAATGAATATGGATTTAAACAGGTGGGGGTGCTCAATATTCCCTGCGACGTGCACAGCTTTCGCCTTGTGTTACGTTCTGTTCAATCTGATCGTTTTTAAGCCATTACTGTTGCAACTTATAAACAGTACTGCAACTTTAGTACTATTGTATGGGTAAAAATCGTGTATACAGTAAATAGAGCCTCTTTGATTTAATAGATGTCTATTCAGCTTAAGAGAATGATTACGGAAATAGCTAAAGGGCTGCTGGAATTTTGGACGGCCTTTAGGGTTAGATTTGTATCATCGTGCCTCTTAACGTTTGCGTGGAGTATGTTTGTAACTCTTACAGTGTAGGATATATCGGGATGGATAGGGGTTTGTCATACCTTCTGCAGAGGCTAATCACCATCCTAACGGTATCAGCCTCCTTAGTGAAGTGGCGATCTGTTGCTTTTAAGCTTTATAAGCGTTTGCTCTTCTACTTTAGTATCTATAAACATTATAGGGATAATTTTATCTATTTGGTATAATTTATTAGTTTTAATATAAATGGTTTTTGTAATTTACGTAAGTTATAAAGGGTTGTAGTTTAATTGGTTAAGTATAAGCGGTGAGGATGACTTCTTCCAATAATCATTTGAATTGATTTTTTTTGAAAAGGTATTAACATACATATGTGTTTCCATATTTAAATAAGAAAACATACTTGTGAATGATATAAATTCTTCCATTAAATACAAACAATCATATAAGTTAGTTTTAATTTGTTTCTAATTTAATATAATTTTGAAAAGTTAAAAGATAATTATGAACATAAAATTCTCAAGCTCCCTTTGGGTGATTCTATTTTTCTTAAGTACCGGCCACACTCTTCTCTCAAAAAAACAATATCGGACTCCATTCGCAAATGCTTTTTGCGAATACCACCACTTGTCAACCAAACGCTCCATGCAAGGTTTCCTTCTCTTGCTTTTCAAAAACTTGCGTTGTGCTTCCACGTGTCAGTAGTTCACAATCTTCAGTCTCCCTTTGCAACACTCTCCTTTTGGGCCCCAACCGCATGCTACGTAGCATCAATCCATGCACATTCCTTGGTAGATCCCACCTTCAGCACAATATGTTTGGAGACCTCCACGTGTCTTCGCAGCATAGGTTTTTCATCGCTTAAGAGGCAAAACAAACGTCGAACCCAACTGCTTGCCACGTAATCTTCTAAAATTTTCATCACGAGGGAAACCAAGCAGGTGACAATCTATCACCAGCTGCCATGTTCTATAAACTACTGTCATGAGTGAATTGCATGTGTCAACACTCTGGTCTATTGGGTCCACTACCATCATTCACAGGGGATGCATCCGATTCTAGGGCATCCTCATTCATGGCTCGAATCTTGTCGGTTGCAATGGCAAAGGGAAATCATTGCTAAATGCATCATTGCTAATGATCGGATAATATTTTCTATTACTTGCCCACCGAGTTGGGTTTCATTATAAATACTACTTCTTCCATTGAAGTGAGAGTTCAAAATTTGATAGGAAAAATTGGTAAAAGAATCATGCCTTTATTGCTTTTGAGATTATTGTAAAGACTTGTAGACTATGCTATTGTTCGGTCTTTCCATTTTCTTGAAGATTTTGATAAAGTTTTACTATGCCATTGTGGTGCTAAATGTTTCATTTGTCGAACTTCTATAAATTTAATACAAGTTTTCTGGTTTAGATCATGTCTTTGACTCCTATTTTCAGTAAATGCGTATGAATATTATTTTATGTCATTGAGTGAATCATTTAGACTTATATTTTTATTTCTTTTTAGTCTGGAACATAGCAGATTGCTGAACGAAACCTTAGATCACATCTACAAGATAGATTTATCGTGCCTTACATCTAAGTCTCGATGCATCGCCCTAGTTAGATCCTTTTATTTTGTATTTACTTCTTTTTACCATTCTAAAAACCCCAATTATAGAAGAGTCGGCTTCTTTGAAATTTGGAGGTTACTTAGTTTAGCGCAATAGGTGGGTGCAGGCAAGAAGTTGAGTCCACTTTTTGGTCAAAAAGTGGAAGTTTTTTCCCTGATTTTCATAATTTGACACATTGATCTTAAAATTTGAAGCACTTAGAGATGAAAACTTCAAAACAGTCACTGATCATAAAATGTAGTACTCGAAGTCTAATTTTCAAATATGTAATTTATTTCAATGCCCAGATAGTACAAATTGAGTCTCAATAGGTATTTCTAAAAACCACTATTTAAAAGTCATTTTTTTTACCATACCATGTACGTGTACGACATCCATATTTTGACCTAAATTATCGTATTTTTCTAAATCCTTTTGGGAAAAGATTTGTGACTCATTGAAGCTTGTTTTCAATACTTTTTTGTAATTTTTTATTGAATATTTTTTTTTTGTTAATTTTTTACTAGGCATATTTGTTGTTTTAAAAAATTGTCATGTACGACACACATAAGATGACCTAAACTTATCATTTTTTTGTTTTGTTTTTTAAATTGAAATGAATTGTCTGAAGTTTGTTCTTGTGCAATTTGTTCATCAAAATGTTATGTTGATCAAAAGTTATTAAAATAGTAAAAAACTCTGATATTTAAAGTTTATGGACCAGTTTCATCAGAAATTAATTAAAAAATAGAAAAAATAATCCAATTGTAAAAAAAATTACATATTTGGAATCTACATTGTCTCATCTAAAATGGGTTCTAATTTTGTCAAAAAATCCTAGAAAAAAAGTTGTTAGCCATATGTCCAAACTCGGTATTTTTCTCACATTGTCAGAACCTTCAAGTTGCAGGTCAAACCAGGTTGAAGGCCTAGGTTCGGATTCTCAATGCTTTTCCCGAACCAAAATCCGAGGCAAAAACCTGACTACAAAGCAAAACCAATTTCAAATTTTAAAAAATTATTAAAAAATATTTTTTTATGCTTTTACAAAACGGGATCCCATTTTGAAAATTGACAAAAATGGAAAAATTCCATTGTTGGAAAGTTTTCAAAACGGATCCTATTTTGATATTTTTTCAAAAATGAAATTTTAAAAAATGGAGCTTCAAAACATAAACTTTTCAAAACGGGATCCCGTATTGAAAAGTTGCCAAAAATGGAAATTTCCAGGAAAATTTTAAAAACGGGATCCCATTTTTTAAAATGCGAGATCTCGTTTTTTAAAATATGGGATCCTATTTTTTTAAATACGAGATCCCATTTTTTGGTTGTAGGCTTGGGATCCTGAACCTAAACGGGATCCTATTTATTAAACAACGGGATCTTGCTTATTAAAAATGAGATACCTTTTTTTGCAATGCCAATTTCATTTATTTGGCTAAGGCAAAAACTTCCACGTTTCATGGACTCAACTTCTTGCACTTACCTAGGTCCCCCCTTTAACTGAGTTTCCCATAAAGGGCTATTACCTTGTCAGTTTTTGGCATCAACAATTTTTTATTTTTCTTGGCACGCCCCGTGGGATGACTTAAATATAGCAAATAGAAAGGGTGTATAAGTCATCGACCTATTACTAGGTCATGAACCACAAATAATCTTGGCTTGTTAGTGCCTCCATTAGTAACAGTGCTTTACCCAAACTCGCCCAGTAGAGCTTTCGGATCCTAGCCATAATGTTGATCGCAAACCAAAATTATGTGGCCTGGGATGCCGAAAGTCCTCTTATAACCCTAGTTGCACCTGTCGTATGGGCCTCTATCTCGGTCTCTGCTCTCAAGATATTCCAAAGTTTACTTGAGATGGCTTGAGAACACCATCCAAACATCTGCAAGATGTTGCAGATGTGTGTCTGATGCACAGAGTTACAGATCATAATATAGTGCTGAGATTGCTTGTTGCTTCTTTGCGAGGAAGAGCACTAGATTGGTATCACACTCTGTCGGCTAATACTATCGGTACTTGGGATGATCTTGGGGATCCTTTTTATGAAATATTTTCTAACAATAGAGATAGGTCTTCAGTATATCACCAGCTGTCAATGATCAAGCAAGTCCCATCTGAAGCCATGATTGATTTCAATGCCCGATTCCATACAATGACATAGCTCTCGACCATGCTCTCCTCTCATAGATGGAAGTAGTGTTCACTTATGAAGCATCTACATCGACAACCCTGTAAGTGAAGTTTGACTACAATACTCAATTGAAGAGGAGATTCATAGGTGAAACAGTCAGTCCATAGCCCAGAAATGTCTTGGACCAATCCCCTAGCCCTTCCAAAATCGCTCCACAACCGTAGCTGTGTAAAGAGGTTATTATCACCAAATCTAGGGAGTAGAAGCCTCCAAATTCACCACCCTTCAGCATGGTGGAATAATTGAAGAAATCTTCAGCTAATGTAACCCTCTGGGATATCTTAGCCATTCTAGAGTAGAAGTCATTACTACAAAAGGCCCTGTGTAAAGATATAGTCGAATAATCAATGGGAAAAAATCTTGAAAACATAATAGACTCATCCCCTCCAGCCAATGTTCTTGTGAATACTACAGAGGAGGCTCCACTCAAAGCTAAAGAAGAAAAACTGAAGCCTAAACCTTTTTTCTTGACTCTCATTGTTGGGAAGAAACTACTGCACAACTCCATGATCGACTTTGGTGCTAGCACTACTGTCAAGCCCAAGTAGATAGTTGAAAGTTTGGGGCTTACCTATGAGCCCTTAAAGAGAGGAGCTATGCAGCTGGATGGGAACAAGGTTGGAACTGTAGGCCTCATTAAAGACCTCCCCTTAATGTTTTTTTTTCTATATTAGCATCACAGTGCCACAAGATACTGTGATCATTGACGTCCCTCCCATGTTCGGCCTCTACCTGTCTTGGGAATTCACTTCAAAGATAGGTGGATACCTTTCTTTGGATTGGTCCCACCTAATTCTCAAAACTAAGTATGGGTCCAAAATGAAGATAATATCAAAACCTCTGCATGCAGAACATATAGTTGATGAAGCCATGATCAACTTCAAAGACACTGATACCTCTATCACCAAAGAAGAATCTAGTAGTAGAAAATTGTTGGAACACGAGTAAGCAACTGAAGATGGAATCGAGTGAGAAGAAGTCTTCTTGGAGAAAAATGTGTGCACCAATCCTTTCAAAAATTATCATGCTACTGGTTTGGGCACCTATATCATCTATCATGAAGATCAAGAGTTCTCGATGGTATTAAAGGACTCCATGCCTCAACAAGCCTTAGAACTCTGGATATTACACTTCGACGGTGTGAGATGCAAGGTTGGCGTAGGTACCGGGATATGCCTGACATCTCCATCCACTGAGCAGATCTTCAGGTCGTTCTACTTCCAGTTCACTTGCTCAAACAATGAAGCCGAATATGAGGGTCTTGTGCAAGGACTAAGCCTCACGAAACACATGGGTATCAAAAAATTAACGGTGTTTGAAGATTTTGAACTTGTAATCAACCAAGTCAGAAAAATCTCGTATACAAAAAATGTTTGTATATGGTCTTATAGGCATAGGTTATGGGACCTCATCGAAGGTTTTGAAGCTTTTAACATCCATGTTGTGCCAAGGGAGCAGAATTCAGATGTGGATTGCATGGCCATGATAGGATCTCAATTTGATCCTATCTTTGACTTAATTGAGAATGTGCCCTCTTTGTGGGTGATCATCTGACCCTCGATTCCCAACAATGATCAAAGATGTCAAGTGTTCAAAAGCGATGAACACATCACCTCGTTCATTCAAAATTCAAGAAAGTTCGCCGATCAATTTCAGCCAAAAATTGAAGAAGCATATGAAAGATAGATCATCTAGTTGAGATCAAATAAGCTTCCAAAGGGGTTGGTCACTCTTGAAAATCTGTTTGACTGTGATGATGCAAGAAATAATAAAAGAAAATTTGTAGCCGACGAGGCTAGCTACACCAACCTTGAGGTTGAGAATGGAAGAAAATTGAAGGTGAAGAAAGAAGTCTCGCAGTATGATAAATATAGGCTCATACACTTCCATGAAAAATATGAAGGTGTTGTGGCCTATTCTTATGATGACCTTGGGGGATATGATCCTGATATCATCCAACACACTATCAAACTAACAGAAGGTGTTAAACCTATCCGACAAAAATAGAGGCTCGTCAATCCAAAGATTGAAGCCTTAATGACAAAAGAGATAGAAAAGTTGATCCAGTCCAGGATTGTCTTTCCAATCAAGCACAACACATGCGTATCCAACCTTGTTCCAATCCAAAAGAAAAATAGACATTTGTCTCTATGTTGACTTTCATGACCTAAATAGGGCATTGCTAAAAGACCATTACTCACTGCCTTCCATGGAATCAATCCTACAGACTATGGCAGGTTCAAAGATGTTTTCTCTATTAGATGGTTTCTCTCACTATAATCAGGTTCATGTTAAAGTGGAAGATCAACACAAGACCACATTAACCACCAAGTGGGGAACATTTGCATAAGCCAAATTGCCTTTCAACCTATCAAACGCGGGGGATACCTTTGAACAAGCAATGGATATCACCTTCAATGAACTGATCAACAAAATCATCCTCATCTACTTAAATGATCTAACCATATTTTCCAAATCTAAAGATGACCATTTTGATCATCTAGAGAAGGTTTTCAAAAAATTCCAAGAGTTCGAGGTATCCCTAAACCCCAAAAAATGTGTTTTCAGAGTACCACAAGGAAAATTGTTGGGGCATGTAGTGTCCCAAGAAGGAATCGCTATTGATCTTGAAAGGGTAAAAGAAATTAGAGAGCTTCCTCTTTCAGTAAACAAGAAAGGGGTACAATTATTTCTGGGAAAGGTCAACTTTGTAAGCAAGCTTGTTTTTGACTTTGTGGGAATAATTAGACCTATCACCCTAATGCTAAAAAATAGCAATTGTTCAAATGGACAAAAGAAGCGAGGGAAACCTTCGAGAAGGTGAAGGGTTATATTTCTTCGGCTCCTATGTTGGTGAATCCAGGCTTGTCAAAAGACTTCATAATGTATGTTTTTAGTAGCAAGACAAGCATCGCCACTGTTCAGATTTTGAAGGATGATGAAGGAAAGGGAAAAAAACCCTATAAAATTCCATTCCCAAATTTTGAAGGATTAGAGACGAACTATAAATTCATTGAAAGACAAGATTTCGTGATTGTCAAGGGACTCAAGAAGTTCTGACACCTTATAGCTTGCACTAAGGTAATCGTTTGTTTCGCACATTCTAGTGTGCATGAGTACATCATGGAAGGAGAAATCACCAACAAAAGAGCCAACTGGATCACTAAGATCCTAGAATATGACATTGATGTTAGGCCTACAAAGACTATCAAAGGAAGAGGGTTGTGGGAATATTTGGCACATGACGAAGAGATGGAAATTGAGGAAGAACAAGTAGAGATAGTCCTAAAAAATGAGCCCAAACTTGAAGGCTGCTAGCTGATAGATAGGGTAATATTTATGCATACTGACAAGTATCCATCAGGACTTCTATCTCAGACAAGAAGATTCTATCGATTGCAAAATAATTGGTACTCACTTATTGAAGGGATCCTTTTTAAAATAAATTTCAATGGCGTCCCGTTGCGATGCGTTACCATGGAGCAAGCAAAGAAAATTCTCAACTCCTTATATAATAGCCCGGAGGGAAGACACTTCTCTACGAAGACCACCGCCATCAAAATTTTGCACGTTGGGTACTTCTGGCCTACACTGTTCAACGATTCCTACGAAATGATAAAATCCTGCAAGGAGTGCCAATTCTATGTAGGAAGAAGAAAGAACTCTGCCATGTCTCTTAATCTAATAGTAGAAAATGAACCATTTGCGCAATGGGGACTAGATTTCATCGAGATGATCAACCTTGCCTCCAACACTGGTCACAAGTGGATCCTGATAGCCACTGACTACTTCATAAGATGGATCGAAGCCCTACCCCTGAAGAATGCGATTGAAGCAAAAATTGTAGATTTTCTTGAAGGGCTAGTAACGAGATTCAACATGCCTAAGACTATGATCTTATACAACACAATATCTTTCTTAGGCTCCAAGGTATGTCAGTTCACATTAGAACACACCATATTTTTGAAAAAATCCTCAAACTACTACATGCAAGGAAATGACCTAGCTGAGTCAATTAACAAGAATTTAGTCTGACTCATTAAAAGGATTGGATTTGATCATGAGAAGGAATGGCATAATAATCTCCAAACAACGTTATGGGCCAATCACATAACTCCTAAGCAAGCCCTGAAGACTTCACCATACAAGCTAGTATATGGGAAGATGGCGATGTTACCCATCTCTATAGGGGTACCTATGTTACAACTACTCAAGTCTCTAGAAATTAAAGAAAACATAGCTATGGAAGTTTGGTTGGCCGAATTGCTGGAGGTACAAGAAAAAAGGGAGAAAGCCCTAATAGCCATGACTAACCACCAGCAGGTGGTGAAAAGATGGTTTGAAAAGAAAGCTTTAGACCAAGGTCTAAAATGCGGGGACATAGTACTAAAATTCAATGAAAGAGTCACAAAGCTCAGCCAACATGGAAAATTTGACAAATTATGGGAAGGCCCTTTCAAAATAATTCAGTACAAATAGAATAATGCATTCAAATTAGAGAAAATGGAACGAGAAGCATTGGGAATTTTAGTTAATGGAATTCGCCTAAAGCTATTCAATTAAGCTTCAAATACTACATATAGGTGTAAATATGTGATTAATGTAATTATTCTCCCTTTCATGTTTTGTCGGCTGGTTCTTTCCAACATTTTTCCAGTTACAAAAAGTAGAATAATTCATGAGACCCATTATTACAAGAGCAAAGAAAGGATATATTACAAAAATTTAAGTCCATATCCGAAGAATTCAATAAAAGTTGCAAAGAGCACAAGAATGAAGACAAAAGATTGAAGATAAAAAAGTATATTCATTATATATATATTTTGATAGAAACATTGAAAATATGACTCTATGGCCATGCACTCAAAATATGACTATATATGAGGCTTCCTTATATATATGTACATTCTCTTTTAGGTATATGTATACAAGAGAAAGAGGTGTGTTAATCTTCAAGTCGTAGGAGCATTAGTATTGTCTTCATCGACGTGAGAATTTTATTCATCAGCAAGAGCATTTTCAACAACAGTAGGAGGGTTATTAGCAACAATGGGACCCAGAGCAGTAATACCAACACCTAGAATGAGCGATAAAGGAAACACAAGGTTCCAAAAGTCGGTGTACCAATTCACGTCATAGAAAACCACTACATTGTAGCAGTGCAACAAAAAATGGCATGCACAGGTAGCTCTCTCATAGTGCTCAACAAGCAAACGGAGCTGAAACCTGCTCAGAAATGGCACCCATGGTACCACCACATCTTCTTCGATATGGATCCTCAAGTCACTCACTACCGGAAGGCCCAGGCCATACACTACATTGGATACTACTTCACCAAGACCTCTGAGGTACCTCTTCAAAAAAATCTAAAGCGTCAGGCGAAGTATCATGGCTTTTAGAGGCTGAATGTCAGGTAGCGAGGCAATAAAATGAGAGCATATATTGGTGTTCACCCGATATTTATCTTCATACTCAATGCAATCTCTGCCCAAAACCCATTTCATGGCTATAACAGCTAGTGAGTGTTTGTTTTTGGTCATACATTTTAGACACCTATTGGGATTTCTCCCAGAAAATCCGTCTGAGACTTGTTGCACACTAGCCTAATTGGAGTGTTCATTGTGTCAGCCTCTTCTCAAAACACCTAAGTCTAGTGCTATGCAAGTTTAAAGCCTACTTAGCTGCCTAAGCAATAATGCTATCTAAATTTCCCAATATTTTTTGCTAATCGCTAAGTGTAGCTCTGCTACGATGACAAGGTCCTTTTATAGAAATATTTGAGGTAGCTTGCATCCCAAACACGACGGTAATTGAGTTTAGCTCAAAAATACCACCCAAAAGGCCATCATGATTTTCCAACCTGGTTGCGTCCGTGGGTACAAATTGTTACATGTAGGATTAAGGAGCGGTAATCAATTAATGCAAATTGGTGGCAAGATTAGGTGATGGCTCATACAAATAGATTCTTAGGTGTCATGATACATTCCATTTCAAAATCCAACGTTGAGTATGAATCTTTCTAAGGTACTCATTATGACATCAACCTAATTATTCTTTCAGGGATATTAATGGCAAAGACATGCGAGATGGTGAAAATCAAGAAGCCGATGGCTCAAGTTCCCATGAAAATCGCGCTGAAGGGATGTTATTGCTAACGTAATTATGAATTCTTATCTTTTCAAAAGGGGCAAGTAGTTCATTTCATTTGGATGAAGGAGTTGGTGGTACATGCCAAATTAAATGCAGAAAGGAAACTGTTGTCTACCGGTTGAAGGTAGGAAATCAAAGAAAAACTAAGTATTGCATGAAAAAAATAAAAAAGGAGCATAAAACTCCTTGAGCATGCAAAAATACTTAGAAAAATAGAATTTTTAAAAGAACCAGGTGTGGTGGAATTTACATCAACGAAGCTGAACACTAAGGTGATTGCGGAGAATTCGCTACCCCAATGTGAATTAAAAGACAAAAGATTGTAAATTCAAAGCTTTACATTTTGTTTTAAGTGATATTCATACCATTTCAGTGTAGTTTCTAGGTAGAAGATTCACAAAAGGATGACAACTGCTTAAAGTTCTTAATAAGAGATGCAAGATGGAGGGGCCCAGAGTTTATTTAATATCATGCGTGTGGCCCTAGCCACCTACATCTTTGAGGATGTCCCTTATGCTTCATCTGGAATGCCAAAAACACTAACATGGGTAAATACGCGGGTTGCAGAGAAGAAGATCCCTCATAAAGATAGGAAAGAAATTAAAGTAGAATGGGAAAATATTTATGACCCCATTCTTGCAAAAAATCCCAAATCACTCAGGGAGGTGGCCTGTGAAAAGATGAAAAGGAATAGCGACCTAAATTCCTTGACACAAAAATGTTGGTACAGTGGGCTTCCGCAATATATGGTCCCGTTCATACACTACTACCTTGAATTGGTAGACGATGCCATCGAACACTTCAACTTGGATACCGACACCATTTAGGGCCAGGAGGTGAGTGTGGTTATCTGCAAGGAAGCTATCTAGAATATGCTCTATTTCCTAGAATGAAGCTCTAAAGTGCCGCAAATGAAGAAATTCACTCCAACAAAAGGAGAGACCTATTGGAGGACCAAATACCTTGTGCTAAATTTCTATAATACGGGGACTCAAAGACTTAGAGAAGCTCAAAATAAGCCTATGTAGATCCCAGTGATGCATAAGGGCTTCAAGGATGATATAAAGGATGCTTTCTAAATGATGGTGTTTGTTTGCGGCCTAGACACCAACAAGGAGGTCCAGGAATTTCAACCCGGTTTGGGTTTTCAATTATGCAAGAAACATTCTCTTTTTTGGTATGAATTTGATGAATTCCTCATGCAAGAGATTCTTAGCTAGATAGTAGAATACTAGCTTCAATGGAGGTTCAGGTTCCCATCCTTTCTCGCACATATGTTCCTGCATCAAAATCTTGATTTCTTCCAGAAGCGTCTAGGGCTCTCAATTTTTGATGAAAATTAGAGGAGGAAGCCAGTCTCCATGTGGACTCCTCTTCTCTCTATGACATTTGATTATTATGCATTTTCAGATTATTTGGGTATGTGTAGGGTCATGATGGGCCAAAAAGTGGCGATATGTAAGCCATATGATGGTCCATGTGGCTGATGACCTTTTTTTACCCAAAATCGATGAAACGAAAAGGGTTTTTAGAGGAGATTCTCAGCTTTCTACCAATATAAATTATTCTTTACTTTGAATTTAATAAATAATTATTATTCATTTTCTATTAGAATTATGAATAAAGTTCTGATTGATAGGCTGATTCAAAAACATCTATAACTTTCAAATGGTATCACATTTTTTGAATCCGAAACATGCGTCACATTCTATGCTTCGCATACTATAGGATTAAAAAAGAAAAAATAAATTTCATGAATTTTTGACCAAGTTAAGGTGGTTAGACAGACGCGATTTTATATTTTTTAAAAGTTGTAATAAAAAAATCATAATTAATTATTTACTTAGAAAAAAATTATAAACAAATATGCATCAAATTAGGACATGATTCCTCTACTTATATATAAAAGCTTATAAAAAAATATTATCATTTTATTATGGTTAGGGTGGTCAGACAGACACCTACTTCTTATTTTTACCCTGAAATTTAAATACTACTACATTGAAATTTCAAATTTTCACCAGATAGATTTAAAAAAGAAAAAAAAAAGGTCTAGTAGTTTAGAAACTACATTCAATTTTCTGCAGATTCAATTTTTACATTTTTTTGAAATAATATAGAAAACTTATTCAAGTTCTTACGTCAAGTTGTCTAGCTCTAATTTTTTGTCTTTTTATTGCCACTTAAGGGCCTATTTTTTCCATGATGATCCTGCACATACCCATTTCTTATATCCGATTTCACGGGATTTAAGAGGAGACAACACTATCTTATGGTTCAACTCAGACCAAAGTGAGTTCAGGCATAACTTCGTGTCAAGGTGTGGCTGGTTTCTAAGTGAATATTTCACATTTTTTCGATTGTGTGGCTTCACCGAAGAGCCATTCCAGCTTTTGGCATGTCTTACAGAGCGGGTACTGGTGCTTGAAGTATTCCGCCAGGTATAAATTATTGATGTCACCTTTTGTGGCGGAAAGGTAAAGAAGAAGGGATTTTTCAGCTGTCCGATGAGTTTCAAAACTGTAGTCATGGCTAAAAGAAAAGCTCACAAAATACTTGTTGTGCACTTTTTGCACACATGCCCCACTCAAAGTGGGGACCCTCTTTCTTGCTATTTTGGTTTTTTAGTCTTGGTCTTTTTGGCCTTTTGTATTTTGCGGTTTTTCTTGTTTGGGCATGGACTTTGATGTTTATCTTGCTTGCTGGAATAGTCCATCTATGATATGCATTGATAACCTTAAGTTTTGGACTCATGTTGGGTTTTTCGCTGCTCTTGGGAAAATCCACTCCTGTTGGATTTTCTCGGTTTCCTTTCGAAGTCCAGTGACAAATGCTTTTCATAAAAAATCTAGAGACTCTGGTCCTTCATAAAATTCTGTTGAAACCGGATTTCTCTAAATTTTCATCAGCATGTCAGATTCCTAGATTTTGGTTTGACCTATCTTGATTGCATTAATTGTGTGATTTCTGTGGTGGGTATTAAGTCTAATTTTGGAAGTTTTGTGTCATTAAGGATTAATCATTTGCTTCCTTTTGATCTAGAGTGCTTGGACCTAGGTGTTGTTGTTGGATTGTGCGATTGGAATTGTGGTCGATTGTTGCAGTTGGATTTTGTGTGAAGCGATTTGCATTCTGCTCGGACTGTGGGGTTTCTTGATGGCTTTTGTTGTTTTGATCTTTGCCTATATTGATGGTATGTACATGAAAATTTCTCTCTTTTGATGATTGAAATGAATTACTTTATGATTTGTGAGTGCATGCTGTGAGTCAAAATGCTAGCATGGTTGGGTTTTGTGATTTATGCTTGGGTTTCTAGTTTTTGTTTTGTGCCCTTTCATATTGTTCGCATTGCCATGCTTCTGCTTATTGAATGCATGTGCTTATTTGATGTTTTGGGTGTGCTTGGGGTTCGAGTTCTAGAGTGTTTAAGCGTTGAGTTTCTTGAGGCTAGGGTTATCCCATTTTGTTTGAGTGCCTATCCCAAGTGAGTTTCTGAGCTTGTCTTTCAATTTTCATCATGAGGTGGCTTGCTTGTGTGGGTCATAGCAAACCTTTTGTAACCCTTGCAAACAAACCAGTTGGGTCCAAGCTTATCCTGCATGTTTGTGGCTAAATTTTGGGGTTTTGTACCTATGGCATCGCCAGTCCCTCTTGATTTACCTTAGAGTGATTTCATATTCCAAGATGGTATGTAGGATGTTTAAATCGAGTTAGTTTAAGGTTCTAGATCCTCAAATTTGTGATCGTTCGATCAATTTGAGTGAGGTCGAGAGAAAATGAGGATATTTGGGTTTTTAGAGTCTTCGCAGAATTCCTTAACTGTCGAAATTCCCCGAATTCATTTTCTTTCTATCTTCCCAAGATGTGCATTGACCTGGATTTCTGCCTACCTCGTGGATTTCCGCTACCTCTGGATTTCCCTGGTTTGCTCGTCGCCTTGTCATTTTCCCAAAACTTGGCTTAAATTTTTAAAACTGCATTAGTTTTGCTAGAATCCGTGCCTTCGGGATTTTCCCAAAAGTTCTCGGTTCCTTCATTTTCTCGAAGTTTGTGAATTATTGCTATTTTTGCAAAATTCTGTCCTTGACGGATTTTCTCGAGATTTGATTGAAAATAGAGAATTGAGGAATTACATGAAGTTCGCTTGATGTTTATAAATTTGATGGTCGACTTGGACTTACTTTAATATGTTTCATGCTGTTTCTTAGTGATTATTAGTTGATTAAATGATTATTGGATGCTTGTGTGCTTGTTCTCTGGAATTCACCTGGTTGGGAATTTTCCAAAATTCCTCTCTGGCCTGGATTCCGTGGAAGGGCTGAAAACCCGAACTTTGGAATGATTATTTTTACGAGGTTTGAGAATCTTTGCTTATCATGTGACCCGTATTAGGGATGAATTTGTCATTTGTGATTGATTAAATTATGTTCCATGTGATCTTTACTATGGGTTCTTTGTCAAATGCAAGCTTAATCAGGTAAGGCTATGACAGGTGGAACCAAGGGTAAGGTAGTGGATCCAAGTGTGGAGGGGTCTTCCATTTATGAGGCAGAAAGGATCAAGATGGATATCAAGAGCATAATTTCAGAGAGAAATCTTACTTCCATCTGGTCAGGGGTAACTGATACCAATGTTGGATTGTGGGAGTATGAAGAATTCAAGGCAAGAATGACAACATCGAATCTCTCCCTATTGGTCAGAAGGACATTGGAATCAAGATTGGCACATGTAGCTAGATTTCCTCCTACATTACAGTGTTATGAGTTGGTGTTGGAATGTGCACAACTCTATGAAAGAGGTACACAAAGGATAGTTGGTCCCCAAGGGAGGATTGTGGCAAATTTGAATCCTGTGTCTATAGCCTAGACCTTTGACATGCCTGACAAGTCTCATGTGGTGGATTTTGACATGGATTTGGCAAATAATTTCTACAAGGAGGATACCATCAAATCCCAATAGGTCATTAATTCCTAGTTGGAAAAACCTAAGTCCCACTTCTCCAAGTTGCCCAAGCAGTTGGTCAGACTCAAATTTAAGGAGTATTATGATGTTATCACCCTTCTCAGTAGGGTGGTAGGGTTGAAGAGTGCAGGAATGTTCGAGAATTAGATGCTCCATGTTATTGCTAGGATGGAACATGGTATAGACTACCACTAGGCAGGAATTATAAGTGCCATAATCCATGAACAAACGTGTAATGTTCTGCAAACTAAGAGTTTCACAATGACTTCTTACCTGTTCTATGCTTTGGCTAGGTTCCACCCATATAAGGGACTGAGCACAAGAGGTGTGTTTGCACAAGATATAATTTATGAAGTTTGTCCACAGCTACACCTAGGTAACTCGAGCTACAAAAGGGTGAATGATGCATTCACCATGTACATCACTAGGTTACTCCGAGGTGCAGAGAATGTCCGGATTTCAGACAAGGCTAAGGAATTAATCAAGAGGTTTGGAGCTTGGTTTATCTAGTTCCCCACCTTTTTATAAATAATAATTGACAGTGTTAGAGGGCTCCATATAGACTCCCTAGGTAACCTACAGATCATTTTGTACTCTTGGAAGTCACAAGACATATATGTGAATTTGATATGATTGTGAAGAGGGAGAAGCACAAGACATGATTTGGTAGTGATTTTCCTTTGAGGATAGGTAGTGATGAAGCCTTCCCTCCTATTAACTCAGCCCATGCTTCTAAGGAAGATATGAGCACTCTTGGTCTCTCCTTCCACTCCAAAGGGCCAAGGTTTGATATTACTGGTGAAGCCCAAAGGAAAGCTAACAAATAATATAGCCACAAGGATGACCTAGAGGACTACTGGGCCAACATTAGTGATGAATTTGAGGCCAGAAAGAAGAAGTTTTCTAGATTACAAGTCAGCTTGGTTCGATTGTACAACATAAGGGATTTTCCTGATCAGGTTGAGCAAGATGGAAATTTAATCCAGGGCCATAACTTTGAGGTTGTAAAAGATAATCCAATTGGAGAAGTTGATTGGCTGGAGGAAGAGAAAATAGAGATAGAACAAGTCAGGACCTCGGTAATCAAGTATAGCAAGCTTTGGCTCAAACACAAAATGTTGGAATTGGAAAGTGAGGGTGTCCAATGCACCTATGATCTCATGGGAGACTTGGAGTCTCACTCTGCATCTCAAGAGTCACTTGAACATGATCCAAAGGGAAAAACCAAGGTGGGATCTCCTTTTAGGATCAAAATTAAGAATGTTCATACAGAGGAGGCAGAGAAATAAAGGAAGCCTATTGCTAAGAAAAGGAAACACACCTCGAGGAGGAAGAAAGATGAAGGAGGTGAGAAAGAAAAAGAGGAGACCAGTGTTCCCTCACCAAAGAGGAGGATTGTGAGATTGTCACAAAAGAAGGGAACTTCTAAGGTAGATAAGGAAGGTGACACACTTGTGGTAGAAGTAGAGAGCTTGGGAGAAAAGACACAAGTATACACCAGGAGATCTAGGACTCCTTCTCCCAAGGATGCTGTACCAAAAGGAAGTGATCCCCTAATTGCTCCTAACACCGAGCATGAGGACATCCCTCCTCTTCATGAGACTGGAAATATGCCAGATGAATCAAAAGATGTTGAAGATCCTAAGGACCTTGGAGAGGAAGAATTATAGGAGGCTGATCTATACAATGCTGAGGTAGAGATAGGTAGGGTCTTGCAGTCTCCCCTGATAGTTGGTGAGGATTCACCTACAGGAGGTGAAGAGGATAGACATCTCTTGAGAAGGAAGTTCCAGCTAGGACTCCATCACCAGTGCATGAGAAGGAGGAGCACAGTAAGGAAAAAGAGGATACAACTAAGAAGAATCCTTAGAAGCCAAGTATGGAGGAGAGTGTGCCCAATGTTCAATAGGAAGAGGATGGGCAGGACAAGGTACAATTAGAATCCACTGTTTCGGGCTGGTTGGATAAAGAATTGAAGAGTAAGAAAATTGTGGTGGATGATACTCCTCCCAATTGGGATGAACTACTGGAAAATATTGGAAAGGGAAAGACAAATAAGAAGGCCAAAGTCATTTATAGGATTGAGAGGATGATGCAAATAATAGGGTAGTCCACATTGCTACTCCTGCTCCTAACAAGGATAGAAATGAGGTGACTAGAAAGGATTATAGTGTACAAAATATCAATCTAGGGCATGCTTCCATGGAGTAGGACATTGAAGAGTATGAAGGCTCCAGTGCTACGATCCTTGGCAGATTGAGGAAAGAGGAACAAACTAAATTAGAATTGGAGAAAGAAAATGAGAAACTTAAGAGATATTTGCAAGAGTTGATGAAACCCTTGCAATCCATCATTGCTTCCTCATATGTTGCAGGCTTCTTACCTCAAGAGACCATATCAGAGTTAGAAAGAATGAAGAACACTACACATGCTATAGCTATTAGGTTGCAGGGAGTGCAAACCAAAGGAGATGATGCTATCAAGGACATCCTTTCGACTGGAGGACATGCAATGGGGTCCTTGGATTGGCTAAAGAATGTGTTGGCTTAGGATAAGGAAGATGTAGATCTCCTGTTACAAAAGACAAGAACTATCATGGAATACATTAAAGGTCAATTGATAAAGGATGGAATTCTTCCTTCCTCAAGAATTATAGAGCCTTGGGAATGGTCTGAAATCTTGCAGATGAGGCAAAAGGCCTTGAAAAAGATATATAAACAAGGAAGGTAGATTGAAGACACTTTGAATGAAATCTAGAATAGGTGTATTTCCTTTTTTGAAGTGATGATAGGGAGAAAGAAATTTGCACCCAAGAATCTTAACCTGGAGCAGTTGAGAAAATGGTGGCGAGATGTATATTCTCCAATCAATGAGGGTCCTATCACTGAACATCAGTTGGATGATGCAGTGAATTACATTGCAATTATTGATAGGTATCAAGCAAGTAAGGTGGATTGGGATAATATCATGAAGAAGTCAAGGGATGATATCAAGTTCCTTGAGAGGAGGGCTAGGGTTTTTCCTATGCCACCTATTGTCGACTTGGACTGGGTATTGTTGTTGGTGTAGGATAAGGTCGAGCGTGCTAAGGACAAAGGGGGAAGTAGTTAATGCAATGCTACATCAGAATTTGTGCTTCCCCATTATTTTCTCCTCTTCCTTTGCATGCATTGGACTAAGTTTTGTTGGAGACCCCAAGCCGACTTGGAAGAAATTGGTGCATATTACACATTTCATATTTTTTGAATCTCTCTTGGCTAACTTGTTGTGTGGCCATTTATTTTTGTAAAACCCTAATTGGGCTGACATATCTTGGGGGGTTTCTATAAGTTTGGCATTATGCCTCACTTGTAAGGGTTACGTTAGACAAAATTTACATTAGAGCAAATTGTAAGAGCAAGGATTAGAGTTAGAGTTTAGTTTATATTTTCAAGCAAGTGCTATAACAAAATATTGGAATTGTTGCTACTTTGGATGCTTTAATACAAGTAGAGACATTGTGATGTGGTGCCTTTCTTGTGTTGAGTTTTATCTGGCATGGTTCTTGATATTCTATCTTTGAAATTGCGTAATTTATTTGATGTTAGATGGTTTGATAATGTGTAGGGTTTTATGCTTGAAGTTTTTGCAGCAATCTCTAGTCCATACTTTTTGCAGTTAGTTGATTGTTAGCTTCTTTGCAAAGTTAGTCTGGACTTAAAATTATGCTTAGTTCAATTGTGAATGTTTGCTTATTTCAGCTACAATAGGGTTGTCTTGAATGAATATTCATAGCCTAAAAAGATTTAATACCGTAGAAGATTGCACTATTTCTGTAAGATTGTAGATTTATTTGGGTTAAATAGGAATTATTTTTTGAGGGATTGGTCCATTTCGAGCATCTTATCATTTGCATTTTCAATCTTAGGGTTAGAATTAGTCTTAGAATTATCTCTGAAACCCTTATCTTTTATTATTTATTTATATTATTTGGGTTAGATTTAGGCTTTGAAGTATCAACATATTGTTAGATCTGGTAAATTTGAGTTCATTATTTTCTTGTAGTAAGGTCCCTTTGTGATTACCAACATTTTCACATTATCTTTGAGTTGCTTTATTTAAATTTTCAAGACATGACATTGGAGACCTTGGGGTTATCTCTTGAGGCTTGTTGATAGAGATTTAACTTTCAAGAGAGATAAGATAACTTTTATTCTATCTGAGTTGTTGCCATGCAGAAAACACCATCAACAATACTGGAATCAAAGCTAGCTCATCTGGGGTTGGTATAGATTTGTGATAAATGTAATTACAACCCCGATAATGACTTGCCAAAAAAACATGTCAAAGTGAAACACTACATATCCCTACTGAAGGTGGCCAGCTTCCCTGGCTCAGATTCCACCACCTGACTAGGAAGTATGATAAAACAAGAAAGATGGGTACTACTCTTTGCAATAATTTGATAAGAAACTATGGCTAGAAGGAAGAGAAGGTCAATTATTTTTGGATATATTGTCAGGAGACCCGAAGCATTAAGGCCCCTTATGATACCGAGGAAATAGATGGAAAATTCAAAAAATTATGGAACAACGAGCATCCAGATTCTGACAAAAGTGGTGAAAATGACTCCAATTCAGAAGAAGTTGAATCACACTCAGACGGAGGACCAGAACCAAAAAATGAGATACAAGATGCCTCAACATAGAAAAAGGGAAAATTCATGAAGCAACCCCATAGGGTATCCTCTAATGTGTGGGTTAACATATTGTGTGCAAGGTCTTCACTAGCTCACACCTGGATTGCAAGGAGGACTCGGGCAACCTAACCACAACAACCTAAAACCATAGTACTAGATGACTCACCTCCAGTGAATCATCAACGAACTGAGGCACCATCTAGAGAGTGTTCACAATACCCAAAGGCAAGCAAAGAGCTGACAAAAGACTAAGGATGACAATCATCTACATTGCAGGTATCTTTCACTCCCTCTTCTTTGGTTTCACAAACCTTAGTTTCCCCTCTTGTGTCCAAAAAACCTCTTGTTTCATGTACTGACCAATGCATTTTGACCTCTATTTCAATGGCTATGGGGGGTTTCACAGTGTTCTCTCAGGCAGCTCCATTTTCCCTTACTCCTCCACGAAATCTCACACCATTCACCTTGGCCCATTTCGCATCCCAAAGCCTCTCAAAATTTGCCTCTGCTACCTTCATCGATGCATCTCTTGCCACCAAAATGTCGAAGCTGACCGACTCTTCCCAGTAGATAGAAAAAATCATAACTTCACTTCCTTTGAGTCTTCCTACTATTCCATAATTAGAGTATTGGAGTATCCCTCCTTTCTCACCTCAAATAGTTAGTGTACCAAAGAAAGTCTCCCGGTATCACCACCCTTTCATTTCCTTTTTCCCTTCCTCTCGATGCACCTTTCGCAGGAAGACTCATCAGATTGCCCTCTGAATTCTTATTAGAAGGTGATAAAACTAGGCAGGCACAGGCAATCAAAGCCCAAATAAAAAAGGATAAAATGGCTAAGAAGCCAACGGAGCCAAGGGTACAAACAATTTTTAATGAGGCTCAATAGTCACTGCATTTTGTGACTATGTACCCAACTATCAACATGCCACAAGAAGAAATGTAGCCAGATGAAAACAACATGTATGCCATCGGGATCGATTTAAGTATAGCCCAACCTCAAGATAAAGTGGAGCTCATGGAGGAAATGCAGTGGGTGGTGACCACCGACTTTCTTAAGTCCAATCGCCAGCTAAAGAAAAGGGAAAAAGAGCTAAAAAGCATAAAGGATAGAGTCGAGGTCTTGCTCACTAAGGACAAGGCTAGGGAGATTGAAGTTAAACACTTATCCCAACAAATGGAGATGGAACAAGAAAAGCTCCAAGAAGAACTTGCAAACTTTCAATCCCATGATCTTAACTTGATCGTTGAGCTGCACCAAAAGAACCAGGAGTATCAAGACCAGTTATAAAATCTGGGGCAAGAAGGGCGATAAAAGGATGAGGATTTTCATTGCCAACGTGCTCAACTAGAGCAAAAAATGCAACAAAAAGATGTAGATTTTGAGATTTGTTGTGCCTAATTGGAGAATGAGATTACAGAAATAAGGTCTTCCCTAGAGTAATCAACAACAAAAAAGGAGCGAGCTGAAGCTAGCTAGGTCACAAAATCATGGATGTTGCAGGGTAATTTCACCATGGCAAACCAAATGGTCACAGACCTATCGCATGATATACAGAAAAGGAATGCAAAGATTATCCTATTGAAGGACTCCACCTCACCCCCTACTAATCAAACATACCTTCTTCAGGTAGCCCAACAATTATATGTCTCATAGTGCGAAAGAGTGAGGGATTTTTCCCTAACTCTATGACCAACACTCTGATTTATGGTGAAAACAACAGTCTTGGGCAGAGAGGTTCATGCAGTGATTGGGAAATTCCCTCAGTCCATCATCGAAAGAGTTCCACGAGCTAGGAGATTATTGAAAAGAATATATCAGGTCCCTGATGAAGTCTTGGAAAGTACAGGGATTGAAGACCGAAAGGCCGTTGCTAAAGCAGCTAATAGGTTCATCCACTGCCACACATCTATCCTTCATGCCAACAAATGTGTCACTAAATTGGATCAGATCATGGATAGCGTGCGGACCAATTTTTGTCACTTGACTCAAATGGGCTTACCATCTCCATTTCTTGAAGATGAGTCGGTGGCCACGATGGAGCATATTGCGACAAAGATCGAGGAAAAGAAACAGGATGCATCTGCCTTTTAGAGTTTCAGTCAACCCCTTGTTGCAGGAGATATTGAGAGTGTCACTCATATGATCGCATGACTTCTTTTTCAACTCGAGTCCTCTGTCAATATATTGTTGATGCTGCCTTAGAAAGAAGTTATCAATCTGCATGGAGTGCAAGAAGCTCTGTGGGGCATATTGAATCCATCCGAGGATGAATGGATGCCTCTTTAGACCACCCTCTCTAAGCTCTGATCATGCCACCTGATAGATATGTCTCTGGTCTCTCAAGCCATAAATTTTTGGGTTCCTCATTTTGCAGGCGAAACACCTGTGATAAGTAGCCAAAATTTGTGAACATAAAATTCCTAAGCTCCCTTTAGGTGATTCTATTTTTCTTAAGTACTGACCATGCTCTCCCATCAAAAAGAAATATCGGGCTCCATTCACAAAGGGTTTTTGTGAATACCACCACTTGTCAGCTGAGTGCTCCATGCAAGGTTTCCTTCTCTTTCTTTTCAAAAAATTGCGTTGTGCTTCCACGTGTCACTAGTTCGCAATATTCAGTCTCCCTTTGCAATACTCTCCTTTCGGGCCCCAACCGCATGCCACATAGCATCAGTCCACACACATCCCTTGGTAGACCCTACCTTTAACATAGTACACTTGGAGACCTCCACGTGTCTTCGCAACATAAGCTTATCATCGCTTAAAAGGGAGAACAAACTTCAGACCGGACTGCTTGCCATGTAATCTTCTAAAGTTTTCATCACAAGGGAAACCAAGCAGGTGACAACCTGTCGCTAGCTGCCATGTTCTGTAAGCTATCATCATGAGTGAATTGCACGTGTTAACGCTCTAGTCTATTTGGATGACTTCCATCATTCATAGGGGATGCATCCGACTCTAAGGCATCCTCGTTCATGGATCAAATCTTTTCAGTTGAAACAACAAAGGGAAATCATTGCTAAATGCATCATTGCTAATGATCAAAAAATATTTTCTGTTACTTGCCCATCGAGCTGGGTTTCATTATAAATACTGCTTCTTCAATCAAAGCAGGATTTTAGATTTTGATAGGAAAAATTGGTAAAAGAACTAGGCCTTTACCGCTTTTGAGAATATTTTAAAGACTCGTAGATTGTGCCATTGTTTAGCCTTTTTGTTTTCTTGAAGATTTTGATAAAATTTTACTATGCCATTGTGGTGCTAAATTTTTGATTTGCAGAACTTTTATAAATTTAATACAAGTTTGGTGGTTTAGATCATGTCTTTGACTCCTCTTTTCAGTAAATGCATATGAATATTATTTTATGTCATTGAGTGAATCATTTAGACTTTTATCTTTATTTCTTTTCAGTCTGGAACATAGTAGATTGTTGAACGGGCCCTTAGATCGCATCTACAAGATAGATTTATCGTGCCTTACATCTAAGTCTCGATGCATCGCCCTAGTTAGATCCTTTTATTTTATATTTGCTTCCTTTTCCCATTCTAAAAACCCCAATTATAGAAGATCCGACCTCAAAAAAATCCGGAGGTTACTCATTTTAGCGTAATAGGTCCCCCTTTATCCGAGTTTCCCACAAAGGGCTGTTACCTTGTCATTTTTTGGCATCAACAATAATAAAGTCTTGAAAAAAATTAAATCTATTTCATTTATTTTTTATTATAATTATTTTTTCATGTCAAATATTTTAAAATTATATAATACCAAAATTTCAAACAATTAACCAAAATTTATCACGTTTTAGCATGATTATACATTAGATATAAAAAATATTAACAATCATATATGATTTTTTTTTTTAATATACTGCAAGCAAGCCTTTCGCAAGGTTAAAAGGTTGGAGACTATATATATTTTATTTCAATTTCAAAATTTAACATCCTTATAATAGATTTCCCAGGCTTTTATGAATTCATTTTCAATATTAAAGATCTAAATTTATTTATAAGTAAAATTGATATCAATATTTATAAAAATGAATCTGATGATAAAATTATTTTGGATAGATTTTAGATTTGAACGGTGTCTCAGATAAATAAAAAAATATTTTTAATTTTTGTTGTCATTAATAATGTACTAACTAAATAAAAAGTCATCAAATTATTTATTATTTACATAATAAAAATAAATGTAAAAATTAAAAATTAAAAATTAAAAATAAATAAATATAAAAGATTATTTATCATTGAAAATCAACATTAATAATTATTATCATATAGTTAAATATTTTAATATTGTGAATTAAAATATAAAATTGTTTATCTTTTAAAATCAATATTGATAACGATTATTATATAATTACATATTTAAATAATGTAAATGAAAATATAATCTAAGAAGTGTAATTTATGCTAAATCAATAAAGAATATGGTTGATATTTTAAATTCTTAAATTCATGGGTTGTCTTAGTTTTAGACTCTAACTAAATAAAAAATCATCAAATTATATTTATTATTTACATAATAAAAAAATGTACAAACTCAAAATTAAAAATACATAAATATAAAAGATTATTTATCTTGTAAAATCAATATTAATAATGATTATCATTTAATTACATATTTTAATATTGTAAATAAAAATATAATTTTATGAGGTGTAATCTATGCTAAATCAATGAAGAATAAGGTCGATATTTTTATGGGTTTTCTTAGTTTTAGAATCGTCCTTTACTTTAAGCTCATTATTTCATTTTACAAGGTCTTTCTTCTCTCCTTGTCCAACTACCAAGGTGATGATAACTCTTGTTCCTTGAAGAATCACCTAACACAACATTAAAATCTCAACAACAAGATATATAAGATAGGTGTATGTCAAGCTACCTAAATAACATAAGTGATATTGATACTAAAGGACCATCATTGAGGCATCAATGTTGAGTGTGTCATGATATTGATACCTACATGGACTAATTGTTATAAAGTATGTCTAGTAGCTAGTTACATCCAAAACCAATATTTGATACATGTACTTAACTTTCATTTATCTTCATTGTATCATCATATCAATCATGCCCCTTATTAGGTAAATATAATTCTTGGGATAAATATTTGATTAAAAATATTTACACACTACTTAGAAAGGGACACATTACCTTTTATTCATGGTATTAATTATCAAACTTAAGCTGCCATCAATAGTAATTTTATCTAGGAAACTATTCCCCATGGCCTCTTTGAATCCATTCAATAGTGATCTCCCCTCTATCATATTTTTTGAAACCAACCTAAATTCCTATTTGAATAGTAACACTAGTTTTTCTCAAAATATCTTGAAAAGTGCACCCTGCTCCTATAGGTCCTAGCTTACCCTTGGCTAACCCATTGAAGCTCATTTTTGTCAAACTATAACTTGGAGGGTCACATTTGATGGTTTTTATAATAGAAATCATCTCTTTAGGAATTGGTTTCTATAAATACTCAATCCTTGGCCAATACTTGACCAAATATAATTACTCCTTCATCACACTCTAATTCTTTGATATTTTTGCAATATCCTAATTCCTGGATGACAGAGATCATATTGTCCAAAATATGTATATCAATCTACCCTTATCTTAAAATACTCCTCTATTTTAGAATTAAGCCATAAATTTCATATAATCAAGACTAGTAAAATATTTCAAATCAATTTGAGGCTGATTCTCCTCATTTTTAATTTTCATCCTAATAAAGATCAATAACCTAAACTAGTGACTCCCAAGCTCTATTATATATCTCAATTTTCCACTTTGACACTTCCATAGTAAAGTGATTATAGATAAAAATATTCTCACTTGATTCTTAATTTTCCTCACATAACACACATTAGAATTGCCCCAACCATCCATAAGCTACCAACTGATCCCAAGTCAATGCAAGACTCTTTGTGAGAAAGAAAGGCATTGAATTTGGTTATACTTTTATTGTAATAGATATTCCTATTCAAGAAGGAAGAATCATAAAAATATAAATGTAAATTTATGCATAATCCCATCTTATAAACACATGACACAAAATATTACCTTTCCAAATGATTTCATCTTCATCTATGTTTAAATAAATATGCCAACCCCTCAATAAATTCAATAATTTCTCCACAACTAATACCAAGTCTAGAGAGGGGTAGGGAATAATTACCCATCCCCTAATACCATTTTCATTCACTAAGTAATTTATTTTTCAACTTTCAATGTTTTCTCTAAAGTGATTTGAAAGAGGTCTAAACTCCAAGTTTTTAATGGTTTGTCAATTATCCACACCATCTCCTAAAAGGAGAAGTTTTCGCACCCCACTAACCATCTAAGATTCTTAGTAACCAAGTATCTACATAATATCAAGAAATTTTAAATACCTAACATTCATCGGATAGTAGTACTAGTATTTTGTTAATCAAAATCTTCATTGTCTACATATTTAGAGTGGAAAAAATGACTCACCAACCTATAATTTTTCAAGTGTATTCTCCAAATTAATTTATTCTAGGAAATGATTTATTCATCCTTCTACAAAATTAAATCCATATACTAATATCCTTCTATTCCCTCCAAATATGATCTCGCATAAGAAGGAGAAATCTCCTTAGTTCTCTAGTATAACTCTAAAGGAAATTTCTCTATATATTTATAATGGCCTGAGAAACCATCCATATGAAACATTAATGAGACAACATGATATATAGAGATGCTAGAAAGAGTGGTATTGATTAGCATAATTATCCTAGCTAAATAAATTGAATTCCCTTTTAATTGAAAATAGCTTATTCCACACCCTGTTTATTAGAGACTTCCAATCTTCCAAAGTAGTCTACCTATCCAAGAGATATTGCAAATAGGTACTAAAAAAATTAAGAATTTTTATAGAATCTTCTCAATGATCTGTAAAGAAATATATCTTCAATTTAATCTTATTAATTCTTTATTAAACCAGAAATTAATAGGTTCTAAACACTCTTGATATATTTAGCCTCCTTAGCTAAGGAATTTCCTAAGAAAAAGGTTGAATCTATAAATTATAGGTAAGTAATAATTATAACCCAATAAAAAATTATAATTTAGTAAAAGTGCCCTTTTTTACTTTACTTTGACAATATACCTCAAATATTTTATCATAATAAAAAATAAAAAAGGGGAACGAGATCACCTTGTTACAAAAATATTTATGCATCAAAGAAGTCTATAAGAATTCCATGTATAGGAATGAAAAGGAGGCCATTTGAAAAAAAAATTCTCATCCATCTTCTCCATCCCTATCCTATGTTGAGTTGTTCAAGGATAAAATCCAAAAATTATTATTCAACATGGTTGTTTACTTTATAAATGTATAGTTTTAAGATTATACCTTTTGTGTTCTTCTATTTGAGAAAATGTATCATATCATGAACAATAATTGTTCCATATAATATCTACATAGCTAATAAAAACCACCATTCTCATTCAACATAGTTTTGGGTATGCATTATTTAAACCTCTATGAAATTACATTGGTAATCCTTATAAATAATATTTTATAATAAATGGGATAAAATGAATCAAAATACCCCATGGATTATACCTTTACAATAAGCACCAGGAAGGTAACATTCCAACCTTTCAGTATTTCCATCTCAATCCTACACTCATTTCCAAGAATAATAACATCTTAATCCACAATGTGCTAAAGATTTGAAGAAAATAGCCTAGAAATCACCTAGTCCTAGAGCCTTCATAGTTCTCAAATAAAATTTTGTAAGGAAATTTATTCCAATTGTTTTTTTATGAAATTTTAGATTGAGATAATCTATTACTATAGATTAAATATTATTAAATATGAATTCATGTTCCTATTTTTCTTCTTAATCCCCCCTGTAAGAACTAACCAAGAGCTCCTTAAAGAAATAATGTCCTTTTTGTTTTGGATGGTCCTTATGTTCATTACAATCACTCCCCTCAAGGCATCAATATATACTAGATTGTTAGATTATCCTCTAATGTTGGTAGAATGGCAATTTTTTGTGTGTTACATTATCATTTCTTCAACAACTTTACCCTAGAATTTTACATAAAAAAAATATCTTCCATATTAAGAGTGAAATCTATATATTCCAATAAAATTTCCTTTACTATTCTTAAATATAACGTGAATCAATGCCTAATAATTTACTCTTGCACACATCTAATATTATATTCCTTCAACTATTTCATTTATTATTTGAATCAAATATTCCAATTATAAATGGGAATAATAGAGATCAACTTTCCACTAGAGAGTTCAAGTAAAATTATTATTGTCAGTCATGGATTTGTAAAAGTACAAATAGAAAATATTTTTTGACCTAATTCAATGAAATAATAAGGTCCCAAAAGTGAGTAATTTCAAAAAAAAAAACTAATCCATTATGAAGCCATCGAATAATAATCTCTATCAGGCTTAGAATCAATAAAATATGTATATAGATCACCATAAGATTGAGAGAAACTTTGAGGTTGGAGACATAGTGTTTGGGAGATTATAGAAATAAAATAAATCTTATTTAAATGCAAGCAAGTATAAAAGACATAAACCTAATTTTTATGAGCCTTACAAATTTTTGAGAATTGGTAAAGTTTCCTGAGTTAAAGATGTTAGAGGTAAGTAAGATTCAAAATATTTTCCATGTGTATTGTCTCAAATGAGCATTTCAAAAATATATTTTATGTTTAGATGAGTTTCCTCTCATTGATGAAGAAGGAAAGTTGATTTTTATTCTTCAAGTCATGGATGTAAGAGAAATGAATATAAAACATAAACAAACTAATTATTATTTGGTTTCCTCTCATTGATGAAGAAGGAAAGTTGATTTTTATTCTTCAAGTCATGGATGTAAGAGAAATGAATATAAAACATAAACAAACTAATTATTATTTGGTTTCATACAAAGATATCTTGGTAGAAAATGCAATGTGAGGAATTTAGAGAGTGGAGCATGCTCCAAGGAGTATTTTATTTGATGGAAAGGTCTAGTAGATGATGAAAAATGAGAAGGCGTTCAAATAATGGAGCATTTGAATCTATAATTGTTTGAGGACAAGTAATTTAGAGATGGGAAACAAATTATCATGTCCTATTTTTATTTAATTTAAATTTATAGATATTATGTCTATGAACTTTGTTTCTTGTGTCTGCCCTAGTCCTATTTTTCAATATGTTCTCTTCCCCTCATAGCTATGTATTTTCCTTCCAACTCTATTTTTCCTTTCTTTCTATTAGATTTTTGGACATATCCATCTTGACATTCATTTTATCCTTCCCCACTTTTTCCTTTCTATCTTCCAAAATTTTAGACCTATATTTACTAGCATGCCCATTGCTCAACCACTAACACCCCAACCTATGGTATTTCCAACTCACAATATCTAATATTTTTTCCTTTGATTTTATTCTCTTCCAAGCTCCCTAGCACATGCCATTATGTATTTTAATGGTTTATTTTCACATCATAACATTGAAAGGTGGGATATTCCTCTCTCATAATCATTGTTCAAATTGGAAGATATAGATTCACATTGTTGCTAACCTATAATTTTTGTGATGGACATAAGAGGGTGAATGTATCTATTTAGGGATAAAGATATATTACTCTACATAATCCATACTTTAAAAAAAATTGAGCACTTGTGTTCAATTGTGGAGATCAAAGGATGACAAATCTTTAATTTTAAAAGTTAGAGGATAAAACGCCTTTGGATAGAGAGAAATTGTATTCAAAAGTCACATTGGACCTTAATTGATCATATATTTTAGTTGCATTATATTGTTTAAAATTTATATTGTTGTTGGTATGTACATATATGATTATTGTTGTTGTAATTTATAAAGTTACAAAATATATGAATAAAATTTAAATTCTTCTTTTGTAATAAGAGACATATTGAGAGTTTTCTATTTTCTTATAATAACATGGTGATAATGATAATATGTGAATAATGAGTTAAATACAATTTATTTAAGATTAAGTATAAATATTAGAATATAATATTATTGGTATAAATTTAAATTTAGGGGAAAAGGAGAGGGTGTCCTAACAATGTGCCCTTTAAATTCCACAGTGAGATCTATAGGGATTCTTGGGGATACTCTCTTTCTCCTATGTGAATTTCATTAGGAAAGAGATCACAAGGTGTAATGATTGACTTACAACCTCAATGGTGAGTCAATCAGACCTAGATATCAATCCTTTAAGACAATAGGGTAGATTTGAAACCTAATTAAATAATTCACAATATCCAAACTAAATACGCAATGAGCCCTAGATGATAAAATGCAAGATTTCAAATATACATAAATTAAATTGACAATTTGTAGGTAGATTTGAGAAGGGTCTAGACACATGCACCTAGCATAAAAAGTTAATTTTGATCACTTTTGAAGGACATTTTCACCTAGGGGTGAATGGGTCCTAGTTAGGGCTTCAAAAATACTTTTTATAGGGGTCTAAAGTAGGATCTAAGATGTTATTTTGTACAGGTTTTACTATCAAAAAGTTGAAAATAAATTTCACACTTGATTTTTTATGATTTGACAATGATGAATACAACAAATGCAACAATCTAAAGTTTCTCTTCAAGATATTCAATCCTTCCTCAATCTATTATCTACACACACAAAGAGGAAGATTTTTTTTTTTTTGGGGCTTTGCCTTGGTCAAACCCCAATTTTGGTAATTAAACATTCATAAAAAAATAATGACAATGGAAGGAAACAATGAATGAAAAAATAATTTCTTACAACTCACCAAATCTTTAATGGTTATACTTAGAGGATAGAAGTTAGAAACATCACTCCAAGGAATGATCTTTATTTTCTTGATTGATTGAACACTTGAAAATTCTTGGATGCTTTAAGATCAACAATGCATAGTAGCCTTCACAAGGTGACATGAATGGACATAAAATTTGACATGATGATTAGGATCTTTATTTTTTGAAACAAATGACTGATAATTTTTCTCTTGAATTCTCTAGACAATAATATTTTCTCTTGAATATTCACCTCTTGATAGATAGATTTCAAATGATCAAATGACTATGTACTTATAGGTGTATCTAATTTACCGAAAATAGATTCCAAAAGTCGACAGTTGCATATGAAATTGGAATAATTAAAATACTGCCAAAAATGTATTTTAAAATGGGTCATGAAACCTAAGGAGGACCCATTTTCCCATGGGAAAATGGTTCTTGGCCTAAAATTCTAGGACACACATTCTCCAATATGATTTAATTTTTAATTGCATTAATTAAATATTGGGTTTCCTTTTTGAAAATGGGATAAATAAGGCTTTCAAATGCATAATTTAGGTAATTAGAAGCTTAATTAAGTCCAATAAATTAGGGAACATAAAAGAAGTGTGAAATTGTAAAGGGTATACAATTTCCTACACTACACAAATAATAAGTGATTGTGAAAGGTTAAAAATTATATTTGCATAAATTTTTTGGCATGAGACTATACAAAATATGGTATCAGGGTATGTGTAGGATCATCATGGAAAAAATAGGCCCTTAAGTGGCAATAAATTCAAAAAAAATAGAGTTAGGAAACTTGACGTAAAAAATTTGAATAAGTTATCTATATTATTTAAAAAATATGTAAGAATAGAATCTATAGAAAATTGAATGTAGTTTCTAAACTACTAGGTTTATTTAAAAAATAAAAAAATTTATTTGGTGAAAATTTGAAATTTCAATGCAGTAGTACTTAAATTTCAAG